>JAHXMU010000549.1:1652686-1713193 GCA_019455685.1 Philornis downsi
GAATGGCCGGACTTGTAGACACATCATAATGATATATGAAGCGCGAACGCGTTTTTTCTCGCTCAAATAGCCATAAACCAACACCATCGCCGCCACCACTAACCGACCAACCACCGCCACCACCTCCACCAAAAACAACAACAGCAACAACTGTGTGACGAAAAAGCACAAATGAAAAATGTTTATATTTTGTTGTTTTTGTTGGCTTTTGCATGTGCGATCAATGAGCCACTGACCTAAGACAACGCGGTTTGCATTGCGATTGCGGCGAGTGATGGACGATTACGTTGAGAATTCGCATTGTTGCCATATTGTTTCGGGTAGGTTTGTTTTCGGGTTTAGCTCATCGTCGTCGTCAACTCCGTTACGATTTTGCTGCTGTTGTTGTTGCTGCCGACATTAGGTTTCTGTCGGCTTTACCAATTTAACAATTCAGCAGTAACCAGAAACGCAATATTCTTTCTACAACGTATTAAATGTCACTTTTTTTCTTCGCTGCTTGTTTCTGTTTCAATGAAATTCATTAAGCTTTTGTTTCCCTGACTTAACTCGATAGCAGAGTCTGTTGTGCTTCGATTCGCATGGTATTTCACTGCTTCTTAGTGAAAAAAATGCTAAAGTCTAGCAGAAAAAACGCAATGTTAACAGCTAAATGTTTGAGAAGCGATTATCAAAGGCTTAAAATTTGACATTTGAATTCTATTGGGTAAGATATTTTCATACATGAGATACAGTTATGTGGTAGGAGGCAACATCCTTGTTCATTGGTTTAGCCCAGAGAAAAGCGTAGCTAATTGTACCCAATCCATCGAAAACGGTAAGGTCTTCCGCATAAAACACATTATGTCACGCCTTCTACCGAATAACCCGCCAGGAATGTAATTATTTAACACCTTCCGGAGTCGCTACATCGAGAAAGCGTCCAAGGACTTCAAAAAGAAAACGTGTAGCACTCTTCTTTTGCATTCATTGTTTAAGTTCATTTTTATTGGGTCGGAAAATGAGGATATTATGTGGCATATTGGAAGATTGTTTTTAAATGTTGTCATGTTTTAAGGTGTAGTATCGATCACCAGCCAATAAAATGTGAGATGGAATACTAGACACAACAAGACAAATTGATGCACTATACTGTCATAATACCCTTCACAATATTATTTAATACTGAAACGTAGAGACATTCTTCTAGAGACCCGATATAAAGACCTTTGAGTGTAACGAGAGGGGAGGACCTTGCTCTCCAATATCATACTGTGTAATGTAGAAAGGAAGACACAAAGGCACCGGAATGAGAATGATCTTCAAAATCATGGTTGATATAAGGCATTTCAAGGCGTGAATTCCGCTACTGGGATGTTGTCCTTTTTAAGTACCTCCATATTGTGGAAAGTTCACATCTCTAGCTTATTTCGAATACATCCGATACCGTCGACAGAGTTCAGCAAAAAAGTTAATTTGACGTCAGAAAGCTGATGCATCTACTCAAGGACGAAAAGTTTTTGTTGGAAGATCATTTACCATTGGATCCTCTTGTTGTGGCAGTCGCCTTGCATCTTTCTCTCTTGTGTCCCAGAAAGAGCGCTCTGAAAGGGTTTCAAAAAGGTTAAACAAATTAATATTCCCAAGAGGCAGAATTATTTTGGAAACGTTAGAAAAGATTAAGCATTTAAAAAAAAGCTGAAACAGGCAAAAAGCTATATTCTAATGATGGAGGATTGTCTAATAATATTTATTTTTATGTTATTACAACCCCACACAAGCTTACAACTGCTCAGCCTGCATTATAACAAAGCAAGGTATGAATTAAAAACCATAAAATTTCATAACATAAAATTGCACTGATCCGAATGGATGGTAGGTAATTTGACAATTCGGAGAAAACTTGTATCCACCTCCCTATTTTCATCGAAAGGAGGCGTAGCGATGTCTAGTTTCGCTTCCTTTTGAAATTCTCTGACACATTTTCTTATTCACTTTCCTTCTTTCACAAGAAGCCATCCGGTCAGGGTTCCTATTCCCCTTTAAAAGATTCCACACGCCATTTGTTTCACTTCTTTTCGGATGTCTCTGATAGATTTAATATAACCTGTTTGGAGGTCTGCTGTTAGGCTTTTTACGCACACATTCCATAAGGCCATCTAAAAGAAACTAACCTTAAGGAACTTACTCTACTAAGCTACCAACTCCGTGTCGGATATGGCAGGCAAAAAGCTTTCTAATCCTTCAATTGGTCGGATATCACCTACCTCATAGTGTTAACCAAATGTACTTTTCAAAATCTGCTTATTTTTCAAACAAATCCAATATGGATCTTGCGTCATGTCTCTAAGGAAGTCTCTTGCGGACATTTCCTTTATATGACAACTAGGGGCTATGCTTTCATCTTTATTTCACAAAGAAATCATACAGACAGGATTTCATATTTCTTTCTATGATACGCGATAAGCATCTTGCCTCGCCTCTTTTCAAGGTTGGCTCTCTCTTTGTAAGTCAATAATGTATATTGATTTTCCATCTGCAAAGCAATCCGATATGCAACTTTTTGGAGACCTCTAGCAGGGACTCGTATCTCACCATTTTACATCAGACTGTTCGTAAAGGGTTCCAGACCTTGCTCATAGAACTGGATTAAAGATTTTCCCTATCCAAATTTCGAACTTATCATATGATATGCTTGTGGAATTCCACAGATATTCTTTCCTCGTATTATATGGTTGGTAATGAATTATTTCCTTTCCCTGATAATTTGAGTCAATGAGATTTTCGAGATCCTGTATTTTGCAGTATTACGCCACCCGGAAGACATTTGTGTTAATCTCAGGTTATCTCTTCGAATTCTGCAACTGACAAATTTTAAATAATTTTAAGAACGCAATGTACAATTTCGCCCAATATTTCCTATTTTAATTAAGAGATGCCCCGATTTAAACTGCGGTATTTTTTTATTGCTAACGAACTCCTATTTGGATATTTCGAAGGTAATGTTGGGAAGCCTTTTGTTACTCGACAATATTCTCAGAACGTATTGATGAACACGCCCATCAAAGAAAGATGGGAAAACATCATGTTCCTTTAACAATCAGAAATGATCCGTAGTTATTTTGCAATGAATAAATTTTCTTGCATACCATGGATGCTATATGGAAAAGTTTCTCACATTCAATGAGCTTATATTGGTTCTATTCTACACTTATTGAATATGAATATATAGTTTAATGACTATTCCCAACATCAATTTGAGAAGCTCTTACTAAACTTGCCAATCACCTGACAACTCAAAGTCTGCACTTTTATGTGACCGCCGTTCAAAGAAAGACAGGTAGCTGCCTTGGGCTTCAAACCCATGATCTGGTGGACGATAACCACTAGCACTAACCGTTACATCACAGTCAATGATGGCAATTTTGCATTTTACAGTCAAGTTTAAAATCGAAGGACAAGACTACATTCCTTTCGACTTAGTTTGATATACATTCCTCTACTACTTTCCGTAATTGTAACAATGTCATTCCCTTAAGTCCTAAGTCATCGGTTGCCGTACTCCCACGCATCAACTAAACATTACTTTCATTAAAACCTTTTAACGGTATTGCTAAGTTCGCGCACAAATTTAAATTTTTACTTAAAGCTCCGACAACATTAATTTGTAGTTTTTCCAAGACTCTTTCCTCTGGTCAACAGCCAGTCTCCAGTATGTCGTGACGCTTGCTAGAAATATCTACAAATGACACTCACTTGTCTGGTGATAAGTCATAAAGTTATCACTTGTCACTAGACAATGACAACTAAGTGTACTTCCAGTTGACAAAGTGGACAGTAGAGGGAACAAGCCAACCGAGGGAAAGAAATCTTGCTGTTGACAGGAGGTTGTAGGTGTTGCAGTGGTGCAGCAGTTGTTGTACTGCGTCAGTTGGTGGGTTGCACATTTTTTCATCGTTGGGGATTAAATAATAAATCCACGTGCCACTGCGTTGAGTAAATAGAGCGTTAAATGTTTGCTAAAGCAGATGCAAAAAAACAAAGCTGAAAGGTCCCCCCATAAAAACACCGGTGCCATTAAATGTAATTGCAACAATCATCTTTGGTTGGAGAATTACTTCGCATTTTCGTGTTAGCATTTAACATAAATTGTTTGGGATTTTACATATCGTCTCGCCCCTCTTCGGTGACTATCAATCCCTTTTCTCGCTGTTTAAATCCTTTTGTATTTTTTGATAGTTTACCAAATAAATTTGTGATCTTCTGACATCATTTGTAGGAGAAATTCCCCTCCTACTCTGCCAACGCAAACATCGTCATGTTCGTTTTCAACTTTAACCTTTACATTTCTCAGCGTGTGCCAATGCAACCATTCATTTGTGTTTTTGTTTTTTTCTCCTTGGAATGTTTAAATATCTTTAACCTTCCGGATTTTGTTGGATCATTAAGATGCCAAAAATGGAAATTGAGAACATTTTGAAGGAAAACACAAAATGTTAAAGCAACGAGGGAGGCGTGATAAGGGTGATTGGAAGCATACTTTTTGGAAGCTATGACCACGGGTATGATATTGAATAAGAAAAAATAGGTGTCAGGTCAGGTGTCGATTTGGAACAAATAAAGATTAAATAGAACTCCTCGAAGCAGGGTTTCTAATCCAGGATTAGCTTCAGGGATAAATACTACTTTATCAAACAGATTTTTTCAAATGGCTCCACAAGATCGTCTCTGTCTGAGAGAAGTATACGAGCGCTCCCTAGTAACTTATTTATGTTAGAAGCCGATGCCGTTCCCCACAATTGGATGCCGTATGTCCATATTGGCTTCAATATGGTTTTGTAGATGGTGATTTTATTTTCCAAACTGAGAGTAGACTGGGAGCCAATAAGCCAGTGGAGTTGAGCCATTTTTAATTTCAATTGTATGGTTTTTGAGTCAATGTGATTTTTCCAGGTGGGACGTCGGTCAAGGTGAATACCCAAATATTTGACATGGTTATGAACGGGTATGGTACTACCGTGAATAGTGAGGGCTGGGCAATTGTTCTGCCTAAGAGAGAATGTAACCTGTATACTCTTAGTGGCATTTACTTTTATCTTCCACTTTTCGAGCCAAGATTCTAATGTATGTATATGAGACTGCAGTTGTCTAGAAGCCATTAATGGGCAAGTGCTAGTGCTCATGAATGCAGTGTCATCAGCGAAAGTTGAGGTTTGAATTAGGGAATGAACAGGCATGTCAGAGGTGTAGATGGTATACAGTATAGGGCCTAGTATACTGCCCTGCGGAACTCCTGCTGAAACTTTTCTTTGAGTTGAAACAGAGTCTTTCGATTTTACTACAAAAGATCGATCCTTCAGATAGCTCTCCAGGAGATTGTGGGTATTTGCCGGTAGAAAAGAGACTATTTTGTGAATAAGGCCTTCATGCCACACTTTATCAAAGGCTTGGGAGATGTCTATAAAGAGAGCTGAGCAATATTTCCGATCTTCGAAAGTTTTTCTGATCTGGGTTACTATACGGTGTACTTGTTCTGTCGTTCCATGACCCTTGCGAAACCCAAACTGGTGCGTGGGTATTACCTGGTTTGCTTCAATATAGGGGTACAATATTTGGAGAAAGATCTTTTCAAACAGTTTAGATAAAATAGAGAGTAAACTTATGGGTCGATAGGATGTAATTTGTGACAGTTCCTTTCCAGGTTTTGGGATCATTATTATTTCAGACAGCTTCCATGATCGAGGAAAGTATCCAATTCGAAGTATAGCATTAAATATAAATAAAACTAATTTGAGGATATTATGGGGGAGTTCTGAAATCATTTTCGCTGTTATTTTATCGTGTCCAGGAGATTTATTTATTTTCAACGAGAGAACATTTTTCTTTAAGAGAGATAAACTTATTTTCATTGGATTTGTGACCATTGGGCTAATGATCGTTGGATACACACGAGAGATTGTATCGTTAGGAGTAAACACTTCTTCCAGATGATCAGCAAATTCTTTCACTTTTTCATCACTACTCCTTGCCCATCCTCCATCTTTCATCCGTATTGGAGACTCCTGTGTTATAGGACGCTGTAGTTGCCTTGTGGCCTTGTACAGGCTATAGTTAGTGTTTTGTGTGGCTCCTAGACGAGATAAGTAGCAGGCTTGGGAGATTTCTTTTTTTTCATCCAGAGTTGACCTCAGTTTTGACTTGCACTGGTCGAGGCGAGCTTTGAGGTAGGGAGATCTGTGCTTTTGCCATCGTCTTCTCGCTTTCCTTTTCTCTTTGATTAGGGATTCAATATGACATGAGGAGTCATTTTTTTGTTTTTGCATAGACCTTGTGCGGAGTTGCCAAGATTACGGCAGTTGTCATTGTGGTAGTGAGGACGTTGATGGCAGACTGAATTTCATCTGGTGTTTTGAGAGAAAAGTTTTGCCACAGATGAGAGCTTATGTACATCTTGTATCTCAACCAATTTGTATGCCTGTTTGGAAAATGGTAAGAGATTTCCGGGTTCAAGGGAATGTTAAATACTGTGAGAATTGTGGGAGAGTGGTCCAATGACAGGTCGAGGGAAGGAGTAACGATGATGTGTTCTCTTGTTATGCTCTTCATAACTGCAAAATCTATGAGATCGGGGGTTTTATTGAGATCCGTGGGCCAGTATGTTGGTTCACCTCCAGACAAAACTTTTAGGCCTGAACTCGATATAGCATTCAGCAATTGCCTGCCCCTGGGGTTGACGAGTCTAGACCCCCAGAAGGTATGTTTAGCATTGTAGTCTCCGGCTGCTATAAACTTGTCACCAAGAGTAGAGAAAAAGTGTGAAAACTGGTCTTCGCTTATAACATATTTGGGAGGGCAGTATATGGAAGAAACTATTATGTTTAATCCTGTTAGTGCAACTGAAGTGGCTTGTATGTGATCAGTTTTATATTCGAGTAGAGGGAAGTGCTTTACCTGATCATTAATTATTGCAGCTGTTCCTCCACAAGCTCTGCCACTGGGATGTTTTGTATCGTAGGTTGAGTATCCATTTATTCGGAAGCAATTTTTTAACGAGAAATGAGTTTCAGAGACTAAGAGAATGTCAATATCTCGGGATTTCAAGAAATACTCTACTTCATTCTTATGTTGGGTGAGTCCGTTGGCATTCCAGTAACAAATTCTTATAGAGTTCATTTTCGGGTTAATAAAACTTGAATGAGCATATTCTGGTTTCGTAACATTTCTTGCATAATCCCCTACATATTTGTCATAAAATTATTCATAGTTTTTATAAGGAAATCGATTGAGGTTTCAATATTGTTTGAAGTAAAGATATAAAAACGTTTTTCGGTGGAGATGGTACTCATCAAGACGTTATGCATGAGGATGATAAGATTCTCATCAGTCCACAGAAATTTCTTGAAGACGAATTTGACGGACTACATGTTTCAAGGTATGATTAATCATGAGTTGACGATCGACAATCCTGTTTTTCGCAGACCAAAAGAAAACTTTGAGATTTCATACGTACATAGTTAATTTCAACCATATAACAACGTGATTAGCATGCTTGTTTTAGCTATTTTTCGCCGGAAACAAATGCTTTGTCCAATTAGGTTATTAGCGTTGCCACACACACCGATATAATATGAATGGATTTACTCCGGCAATCACTAATCATCACTCATTGATCATCGCATCATTGCTTATCATATAATTCTTGCATTTCTGGCCGTAATTCGATTTGTATTTATTCGCAGTATTCTTCTACTATGTTTTTTTAATTTTTGTTCCATTATTAAGTGACCGGCCCAGGCACGATGGCTAACACACGCGACTGCCGTGCTTATGATCATAGTTTCGAGTTCCAACACAACCATATTTTTGGGTGGCAGCTTCCTTGATGTGTTTGATAACCATTCCTAGCAGTCGAGTAATCGACAAGTCTAGTAGAAGCTACTTAAACTGACGTCCAAAACCATCGCTATGCAGTAGGCCCATTCTAGTGAGTCTAAAAATAGAATATTTGTTAGCCCACTGTATGAGAGAATTTGTCTTGGTATATTTGCATGAAAATGTTAGTACCTGGCTCAAAAGTCTCTTGTGAGTTTAAAGCTAAAATTAAAAAAACATTGTTAAACAAATAAATTTACAACAACTGTAATGTGATTACTTTTTGAGCTGAATACATTTCGATCGCCTTTAGTTTCCGAGAGATAATAAAATAATAAAATTTGTTCTAGAGCAAATTTAGTCTTCGAAATATCGCGAAAACAATTCGGCAGAGAGTCCTTTGCCTAACAAATCCTAAATTCTTCTAGATATTTGTCAATTTAATTTGAACAAAAAGGTTGTAGTGGCCTCAACGTCACTTTCAGCTTTTTCAACTTAGTCTGAAAGTTGTGTTTTTAATTTTTGACTGATATTTTTTCAATAAATGTTTTTGATTTTTCCAACTAGTATTTGGTTTGACTTCTGGAAGTAAGAGACTAGAGAATATCCCATCATCATGATGAACTATTATACAATTTTTAAAGAATGACAATTTCACTTTAGTTTTGAATACGAGTACATTATTTTTCTCTCTAGTTATAAAAATTATATCTTATAAATACAAGAATAGTTCGTGGGAAATAAACTTGCGCTTAGGATTGGTACTATAAATAATTTGCGAAATGGATTAGTAACTTTTAAGCCAATTGGTAGCTTTATTTAATTCTATCCACTTTTCTAAGGGAATGTTAGGGAAAATCTGTAACTTTACAGAACAGTTGGTAACATTTCCCACAATATAAAAAACTTATTTACTAAGGTGGTGACTAAAATAGTCATTTGTATATATTGCGCATGTAGCAAATAATCCCAAGCGCTATGATCACCTTAACTATGTCATTACACTAAGTTTTGACAACGTTTTAAAATCTTGGACCTTAAACAAGGGCTTTGATCGCCGTTTTCTGTGCTACCCATCGAGTTCGTTATCAAAAGCTTTCCGTGAACAAAATGACCCAGCCAAGCCAACCGCTGTATTTCGATGCGCTTGACCACATTCATGTCATGGTCCACATGACGCCGGTACTCTCCGTTAGGGACGAAGGGTCCATATAATTTTCGAAGCATTTTTCCCTCGAAGACTCCCAGAAGGAGGAAGTCATCCCCTCAGCTTATCAGCACCTGGCTTTCGTTGTCCGAAACTAGTCTGAATTTATTTTGGCATTAATTTCATCCAGGGTAGCAGTCGTACAAGTACTTCTTCCAAGCAATTGTAAACTGCATCTTTGTTTTCCTTCTTATTCATAAAGTAGCCTATATTTTTATTCATTACATTGTTTCGTAATTCTTCACAAAACAGGAGAAAAATCAACCAATGAAACACTCCCCTTCTAGTACCTTCCATGCAACTGACCGATTTAACCCATATATTCTTAACTCCATATCCCCCAATCGTGTGTACCAAATTCATCTAAATTTGGCACATGTCATTCGTTTGGTAATCTACGTTTTGCGAACGAAAATGGTGACTTTAACGCGTCCATTCAGGTATCTTCCATACAAATTGTTAGATTTATCGAAGTTACTTCAATTCTCGTCAATTACATCACATTATAATATCGGATAAAATGTGAAAAAATCTCTTTAGTACTTCCCGTATAAGTTACCTAATCGAACTTATATATTCCAAGACTCGCGTCTTTCGTTCAATTGCACCATACAAATTGCACCACCATTTTGCTTTGCATATAACATAAACGAGTGTGATCAAAAAATAACCGTTATTTTCAATTTTTTCAAAAAGTATTTATTTATTCATCAATAATTATCTTGTCCCCGTCAATGTAATCCCCCTCAGATATAGTACACTAATGCCAGCTTTTTTTCTTTTTTTCTTTTTCACTTTTGAAACGCGCTTTTTGGTATCGCCAACAGCTCCTGTTTCGATTTTTCTTTTATCTCCTTAATCGTAGCAAAACGTTTTCCTTTCATCTGTGTCTTCAGTTTTGGGAAGAGGAAAAAGTCAGCGCGGGCCAAGTCCGGTGAATACGGTGGTTGAGATATGATTGCGGTTTTGTTTTTGGCCAAAAACTCACGCACAAGCATCGATGTGTGAGCTGGCGCATAACTTCAAGGTAGTATTCCTTATTGGCCGTACAACCTTGTGGCAAGAATTCATGATGCACCACGCCATTGCAATCGAAGAAAACAGTGAGCAAAACCTTCACATTTGACCGAACTTAACGCGCTTTCTTCGGTCTTGACTCTTCTGGACGCTTCCAATGGAATGATTGGGCTTTGGTTTCAATGTCATAGCCATACACTCATGATTCGTCACCAGTTATGACGTTTTTGAGGAAATCTGGATGGTCGTTGATGACGTTCAACAGCTCCTGAGCGATGTCCCTGCGCCGTTGTTTTTGCTCAAAATTTAGAAATTTTGGAACAATCTTTGCTGCAGCACGTTTCATGACTAAAACATCCGTGAAAATTGCTTTACATTAGCCAAACGATATGCCAACATCATCAGCAACCCCTCTAATAGTGATTCGACGATTATTCAAAATCATTTTTTTCACTGCTTCAATGTTTTCATCGGTTATTGATGTTATTTATTGCACATTTAATTTCATTTTTTACACAAAACTTAATACAGTTTCTTTGACCCATTTTTTCGAATAGTAAAAAACCGAAAAGCACACAAAAACACAACTAATCTTTTTATTTGTCAAAAACAAACTGACAATCTAAAATGGCTGATATTGTCAACATATATAACAGACATGTGTACCAACATAACAGAAAAAAATGCGAAAATCGAACATACGTAACTCACGAAATTTGAAAATAACGGATATTTTTTGATCACACCTCGTATATAAATTGACCTATTTACCAAAAATCGATTCTTCTATACTTCCCAAACGGAGGACTTTAGAAAGTTAAAATTTTGCTTCTATTATTTGTCTTCAATTCAGAGTATTTTTTGTAGGAACACAAAGAGATGTTGGATGAAGGTTTTTGTAAGACAGTTCACGTAACTTACATTCCTGGACTGGTAATTACTTCACTCCAAGGAATGAAGGTGTATATCATTTGTTATGGCAAAAAATATAACACCCAGAGGTAATCGTCTAAAGTACCAAAAGTATTTCATGACCCTTTAAGTTGATTGAACGATGCCCCTCTACCTGACTGGCTGGCTGACTGGCGAACACGGAAGCTGCCGCAAATCGTTACTAATCTTGTTAGAACTTGGCCAACCTAATATGTTGCCAGATCGTAACCAGGAATTGTAAATGGTACCTTCCACACAAATTGATCAAATTTTAGAAACTGAGTGTTTCTTCCATAACTCCACTTTCGGTGACCTGGATAAATTTTTGTCCATTGCATAAACAGATGCAATGCTTGGCACAATGTAAAAAAACCGATCGACTAACCACACTCCTTCTGGTGCCTCTTATACAAATGGTTCATTAAGCCCATAAATTTAAGGATTCATATCTCTTACATGATTGCTCTAAACGCTTCGAACCATTGCCAAAGTAAAGTCTCATAATGAAAAGTATTGCAAAATCCCTTCTGTCACCTCCCATACAATTTAGCCGGTTTATCGAAGTTTAATTTTTTGGATCTTATTGCTAAATCAAAACTTGAAGTTATTTATATTTCTGGCAATTATATGAATTACAATGAATCATAATAAGCACGCTCCATTTAGCACGCATCAGGCATTGCGAAAAATTAGTTTTGCGAATCGAAATGGCAGAGTATTTTTTAAAGAATCTAGCAACTCACCACGTCCATCCTGACCGTCCTCATACTTTTACACGACTTTAAGTCAGTATTTTTCGAAAAAATCGTTTGAAAAATGTTTTGATGATTAGACTATTCGTTGTATAAGTGAATTATTATTATTATTTCGGAAAAGGTGTACTTTAAAGCCGGTACAATAAGCATGAATGAATAATATTTTTGGACATAACGCATAAAACTCTTTGCTTTTAGTCGAATATGTGCATTTTATTTTTGTTCACAATCGTAAACTTTTCCGAAGTATGTTCGGATTTTCAACGTATATCTGCATCATTTTACCATTTACAGAACTCTTTCGCTCTGCTGCAAACACTCTATTTAAATTTCAAACTTTCGTTATTTCTGAAAATGTTCGGTAAAAAATCGTTTTATACATTACGAATTGAGTAACATCTACAATTTTATGGGAACACAAATACATTTACTCAAATTTGAAAATGTAGCATTCATTTTTATAGAGAAAAAGAACGATTCATGTTTATCGTTAATTAGAAAAATATTTTCCTAAAAACTCAACCTTCAGCACAATCAAATCATTTAGTAGAACACTTAACGTTCTGTTTTCAATTTTTGTTGGCAAGTTTACTGGAACAAAAAAAAAATCGCCATTACTCTATGTAGATAACGATTTATTGTTAGAGAGCATTATAAATTTCACCAAATTGTAGAAGGGGTGCTGCTGCTGATTTTGTAAAAAGTTGATTTATTTTTGAAGAGAATTGAAGGTTGTGAATTTTTATCGCTTAGGATTCTGAAATACCGCCATCATTCATGATATAATGATTTATACATACATACCTTAATATTGGTCGGTAAGATTCGACACCGTAATTATTTGGACTTTATACGTAATTTACGAATGATAACATATCGCCACTGTCATATATTTGCTTTATAACAACTTAACCGTGAAAGTACAAAAGTGACGTATTCGTATATAACAGATGTTCATAAAGTTTCATACTGATTGTTATACGATCTGCCTGCGTGAGTAATGGAGAACATCGTATAAGATGATATTGAAACCAGTTGAGCACCCATTTTGTTCGATTATTTTGACTGGTTTCGAAGAAAATAATATATTTTCCATACATTTCTCTAAAAAAACTGTTGAGGCACAATTTTTTCCCCTGTAGTTAGCTTTCTTAGCAAAACATGCAAACCACATTTAGATTATGGAATGTGTTCCCTCAAATTGGATACGTTTGTTTGAACCGGAGTACGCTTCCTAGGACTCTCGGCTATCCCGAGAATTTCGTCCGGGAAGCTGAAAATTTAAGAAACAAAAATATAAAAAATATTGTAGAAATTTAACAAATTTTAAAGGTGGTTAAGTGGAATTAGCATATGTTTATAATTTTGGAATAAATATATATATATATATATATATATATACAGTGTCGGTCAAAAAATAGCACCAACGTTGAAATCTATTTGCATACCAATGACAAAATAAATTCTGTGCTTATTATTTGAACATAACGAAGCGATGGCGTAGTACTCTGTTTACTCTCTTTAAGAGAAATTTTTTTCCTCAACTTAGTTAACGGTTCTTTAGAATTGATAGATCATTTCACAAAAGTTTAACATCAGTTCAGTCACAAAAGTAGCACCTCGTATGATAAAGTCGTTAAACAAAATAAATATTGTTTTAATAATTAAAATAAAAGTGAAAAACACTAAAGGTAATGTAAATTCATATTGCAATTCATAGTATCTATTGATTATTTTAATAAATATTCGTCAGAATGGAACGTGGAAAGCAAAAAACAAGGTTTCTGAAAACAAACCATATTCGGAAATCCGAAAATTAGTTGGGTGCTCAAACAAAATGATTATCAACGCACTGGAATTTGCCCAGAAACCAGAAAAACATGGACGGAAGCGAGTCATGTCGTCTTTAATGGTTAAACGTTTGGTCAAAGAGGCAAAGAAGGATCCATTCAAGCCGGCTACAGAGCTTAAGAAGGAACTTACTTTAGCTGCAAGTATAGAGACCATTCACCGGAGACTGCGAGACAACAAGCTAAAGTGCCACTCCTAACTTGTAAGCACGTTGCTAAAAGGTTGAAATTTGCAACATCTCATTTGAACTGCGCAACCGACATGTGGAGAAATGTGCTTTGGACAGATGAGTCCAAAATTGTTTTATTTGGTGGCAAGGGGCCACGTTGCTACGTTAGAAAACCCCCTAATGCCGAATACAACCCAAATTATACCATAAAAACGGTGGGTCTAGTATTATGGTATGGGCATTCTTCTCTTATTATGGTGTAGGACCCATACATTGGATAAGAAGCATAATAAATAAAACCATTTATGTTAATATCCTTCGAGAAGTTATGCTGCCATATGCTTCAGACGAAATGCCGCTGGTGTGGGTCTTCCAGCAAGATAATGACCCTAAATACACCAACAAACTTGCAACAAAGTAGTTTAAAGACAATAATATCAATGGAGTGGCCCGCCCAGAGCCCAGAAGGAGTTGCTCAAATTCAACCAACGAGCAATGAAGCACTTTGAAACGCTGTAAAGCAAATATGGAACGAAATTCCGGTGGAATGTTGCCAAAATCTGGTTAATTCAATATCAAAACGTTGCGCAAAAATTGTTGCAAATAAAGAAAATGTCACGAAGTATCATAATCAATAAATAAATAAATAATACTCGGAATTAGTGAATTCATAATATATTGATTTGTTCTTAGTTAAGTGTATCCTATTACCAAAAATTTAACTGAAGTGTTATTTTTTGACTGCTTTTTTTTAAGTTCTTTTGAAAAAAATTTAAATTTTGTATTAAAATAAAAAGGAAATTTAATGTTTTTCATTCAATATAGTTTCAAAGTTTTCTAAGTGTCTAATGCTACATTTTGAACTTAATCAGCAAACACTATTGCAAAATAATAGTCTACATATATTTCTTTTAGCTTTGGTGCTATTTTTTGAGCGCAGCTGTATACATATATGTATATATATATATATTTACATATGTATTTATATATATATATATATATATATATTTATATATGTATATTAGATTTGACGCACTTAATTTCTGCAGTCATTAACACATTTATATTTAATATCCTTTGCTTGATATAGTTTAGTTGTATAAAATTATTAAAGGTAAATTCAAATTATTCGAACCAATTACCATACTGAAATGAATCCGTCGCATCAATTGTCAATCTTTCCATACATAGTACATACCTCGGTCTCGTTTCAAAGGCTGATGTTTGGTAAACATTAGTCTTGACAGTTCATATTTGGCAGTCGTGAAGTAGAGACGTGGCAAATTTATTATGGAAACATATTCGATAATTCAACGTGTTTTAATCGTTAAAACATTTTATCAAAATCAATCATCGATTACTATGACGATGAGAAAGTTACGTGAAATTTTTGGGAGAAACAACGTGCCAACAAGACGCACTATTTATCGTGTAGTGAATGATTTCGAAGAAAGATAGTCTGTAGCTGATAGGGCCAAGCATGGAACATAACATACTGCAAGATCGGTTAAAAACAATACTACTGCTCAAGAAAATGTTCAAAACAATCCATCAACCTCAATTCGAAACCGTACTCAGAAACTTGGTCTTCAAAGCCACAATTTTGCACAAGGACTTGCATTTGTTTTCATTTAAGATTCAGTTGACACAACAGCTTCTTCCACAAGACCATGACAACCCCGCTCATAACAACCCCGATTTTCATGAAAAAATCATAATGAGTGACGAGGCACATTTTCATTTGAATGGAATTGCCGAGAACCGACTATTCTGGGTTCTGGGCAATGGAAAACCCTCAACTTATTCATCAGTCACCTTTGCATCCATTAAAAGTGACAGTCTGGTGTGCAATTTGGTCAGGAGGAATCATTGGACCTTTCTCCTTTGAAACTGAAAACGGCCTAACGGTAACTGTCAATGGGGAGCGATATCGTGATGTGATTGAAAACTTTTTAACGCCACAACTGAATGCTTTGGGCTTGATTAACATGTGGTATCAACAAGACGGTGCCACATTGCATACAACCAGGATTACAATGGAATTACTGCGAGACCTTTTTCCACAACAAGTTATTTCAATAAATGGTGATGTTGACTGGCCTCCACGATCGCCTGATTTGACTGCTCTGGACTTCTTTTTGTGGGGATATCTGAAAAGCAAGGCTTATGCAAACAAACTAGAAACGCTTGAGCAACTCAAACAAAATATTCGTGATGAAATTAATGAAATACCGCGTGAAATGTGTGAGAATGTAATGAAAAATGTGCTCAAAAGTGCTCGCATTTTGAGGCTAACAGAGGCGGACATTTATCTGATATTGTATTCCATGCGAGTACATAATTGCCGACATTAAATAAAACATATATCAATATAAGATCCATTCTCTTTCATTTAATCAGTTGCTGGTTCCTACAGCAGCGTGAAGTTAGCAACATTTCGAGCGCCCATTGTCTTAAATAAATCATGTAGAGAACTGGTTATGGCAGCATCCAACTTTTACAGATTCTGATTGAACTTCTGATTTCTCATACCAGTAAGGAACTCAAACTTTGTACCACAGAAAGCACATAATGAGAAAAACTTTTTTATAGTGTTGAAATTTCGCAATCAGTCAAACTTTTCTTATTGAATGATGATTACAAGATAACAATAAATTCATCGCATAGGGATCCGGCATCATTGCTAATCGTGTTCAGTATTTCGTGTGCACCGATCTATATGAATTGGTAAGAGTATCGTAACGGATATTGCCAAAAATGATGCGAAAGTAATGAAAAATATCTTTATTAGTATTAGATTTTTTGAAAATTATTAAATTGTTATCCGTAGGGGCGAAGATATATATTATATGTATGATACAGCCAAAAATGTAACACCCTGAAAGAAGCATTTAAGGTACAAGGTATTTTTTGACCAAAGGGTAATCTTTCTCTCATCTAACCCAATATTTGTTGTCTACAAAAGTAGCATCGTAATTGAAACTGTTTTACGCAGCGGTTTATCACTTAATGACTCAACTTAAAGCTCAGTTCTCATTTAGTACGGCATTCCGCTGGTTTAAAGTTACTGTTTAAATGTAAATTCCGAATTAGATCATTCAGATCAGCTTGAGTCACTAAATGGTGTTCATCGTCAACCTGATACAAACTACCACTACTGGTGAAAGATGGGGGGGTTCTGTCATATTAATAATTGTGAAATTGTAGTGTCAGTATTGACTGTTTTAGAATATTGCCAGCATGCGATAAAAAATGAACAAGACGTGATAGCCCAATTTTTATGCCACATTCGAATTCAGCGCAACCACATTAGTTAAAAAACGTTCTTCGTTCCTGCAGTCAATTTTTTTTTTTCAAAATTTGTAGACCAGAGTAATGGAATAATAATATACGAGTAAGGTAGTCTTTAATAGTAATTGATCAAGGAAGTTAATCTATAGAGCAAATGTAAACCTTCCATCGTTCACACCGTTTTATTCATTTGTTTTATTTATTTTTTTATTTAATTTATTTTGTTTAGATATATCCTTACAGTGTAGCTTAATCTAAAATAAGTCAGATATAAGATTCAAACGAAGAAGGAGTGCAAAATCTAAATGAAATTTATGGACGACAGATCGAGGTACTTTAAGAGCATTAACAATGGGTTCATTTATCAAATAATTATTTCCATAAACAAATATTCAAAATGTCTAAGACGATGAAACGATTCACTAAATCAATTTTATTCTAAGCAAAATAGACCATCAACATATTCTTTCATTAAGTTATGTAGTAAAATGGTAGAGTTTTTGCACCTACCCTAAGTCAAAGTCTCCAAATATATAAATCTACATCGCGGTTCATACGAAGACATAAAACTGTTCAAATTAAGCGGCAATAATGTTTAGTATGACACATTACACATTACTTTTTTTGTATACACCAAATTTACTACCTCTACTTCTGCACTAAAGTGGCAAATATTTTATCTATATAAATAAAAATCAAATGCCGTTCGTTGGTAAGGACATCAGTTGAGAACGGCTGGACCGAATTGAATCATTTTTTTTTTAATGTTCGTCGTAGTTCAACTTAGGTTTTTATGGAAAGAAAAATTTGCCACGCCCACTTTTACGCCCACTTTTTTTGATTTATCTAAAATTGTAAAACGGCTACACCGATTTGGCTAATTCTTTTTTTTAAATGTTTGTGGTAAATGTTTCCAGTGCTGCTACTAATATGGGTGAGATTGGACGAAGGGGCGTGGTACCTCCCATACAAACTACAAATAAAAAATCCATTATTTCTGCTCCTGCTAACGGTATTTGAACAAAATTTGGTATATAAGTTTGGTGTACATATTGTAACTTCTGCTGCAAATATGGGCGGGATTGGACGAAGGGGCGTGGTACCTCCCATACAAACCACAAATTAAAAATCCATTATTTCTGCTCCGGCTAACAATATGTGAACAAAATTTGGTATATAAGTTTGGTTTACATATTGTAAGTTCTGCTCCAAATATGGGCGGGATTGGACAAATAGGCGTGGTACCACCCGAAGAAATTAAAAATTAATAAAACCATTATTTCTGATCCTGTTATAGGAAAATTTAAGTTTTTCATATACTGACTTTATTTCACTTCTCATTTTTCTATGTATGAGAAACTTTTAGGAGAAACTCAAACACCTAACTTTGTCAATCATGTTGCCTTCTTTTCACTTCTCAATTTTTTTGCTTAGCCTAAGCTTAAACTTTAAAAAGTTCCTGGATGATCGATCGATCGATCATTTGTGTTTTACAGTGCTCTAGTGAAGTGTTAAAACAGTGAATAATAAGTGAAAATTCTGAAAAACAGTGCAAAAGAACACATAATTTGTGGAAAATTTTCCGGAAGAGTCGTTTCGGACTATTGGTTTCGTGGAAAACCAGAATTTTGTGTATCCTTCTTAAGTTTGAGAAGTGCATACAAGGCAGAATTTAAAGGCAGTGACTTTATTATATATTGTTGGAGATAATCAAGTGTGAGATTCGCATAGAAGGCACTTGATTGCTAAAGACAGTGACTGTTAACATTGTTCGAGATAAACAAGTGTGAGATTCGCACATAAGGCACTCGATTGCTAAAGACAGTGACTATTAACATTGTGTGGAGATAAACAAGTGTGAGATTCGCATATTGGAAAAATATTTGGTTTTGGCTGGGGCTTGGCGCGAACAAGCGGAAAATTTGAAACGAGTGTTGGAGGTGAATTTTAAGCGGAGCTGGTGGAGCCTAGGCAAGTGGCTGAGGTTGGTGCGGGCATGGATCCACCCATGGGGGGTGGTGACAAGGGTGCTCAGAAGAGGGGAAGAGAGGTAGACATGGTTCCGGCCTCCGAACTTCAGGTTATGGAAAGACGACTGCGTCAGCTCGAGTGCCTGGTGGCAGAAAAGTCAGAGGAAGTTCGGAGGTGCAATGTCCGGATTCAGCATTATGAGTTCCTTTTGCTGAAGAACAAAAATGGGGATGTGTCCGACATTGAATCAATGTCTGCCTCTTCGGGAAGCGGCAAAGACGAAGAAGAAGAAGATGATGGGGATCAAGAAGAGGAAGAGGTGATTGATGCCTGTGCTATGCCTGCACAGAAGCCCTGCGCAATGCCGAGCCAGGGGGAAGCAGAGTTGCCGAGCACATCGGCAAGTGTTCGCGGCGGGCAAGCGGCTGATCAATCCAAGGGAAGGATGAAATCTCAAAAGCAAATTTCGAAGAAAATTCAAAATTCAATTCAAAATTCAAGTCAAAATTCAACTGGTATCAAGAAGCCGGCGGCCAGTAGGGGTAAGGAGATACCAGATTTATATTTAGATAGTGTTAATGTTAGGTTAATTACCAGAAAAATTCAAAATTGATTAGGCCACTCAAATTTTGGAATTCGTCTAGTTAATAAGTCCTTGTCAAATTTGAAACTTTTTGCATTAGAAGATTATAAAAAAGTTAGAGCATTGCTCCAGGAGCAAAAATTTAATTTTTATACGTTTACGCCTAAATCGGAGAAGCCTTTCGCGACTATTATCTCGGGGCTGTCTAGTTCGTACGAAGTTGAGGACGTTGAATCCGGTTTAAAGGATCTGGACATCAAATTGGGAGTTCTGCAGGTTAGAAAGTTGGGGGGTGACAGGTGGTTGGTTCATCTCTCTAGGGATTCTGAAATGGAATCATTCTATAAAATTAAATATTTGCTAAATTGCAAAGTTTATTTGAGCAAGGGCAGGAAGGCAGGGGTTCTTCAATGTAAGAACTGTCAGAGATTTGGGCACGCGGCAATTAATTGCGGTATGCCATATAGATGCTGCAAGTGTGGTGGAACACATGGTCCGGGAAATTGTTCCATCCCTCCGAAGGGAGTGGTCGTGCCTCCTGTGGTGGTGGCCGATTCGGCTACGGGGGAGGTCACACGCAGGGCTGCATTCACACTTAGATGTGTGAATTGTGCTGCGGATGGGCATGCGGCCAGTGACCGGGAGTGCCCCAGGAGGCAGGCACTGATGAGGAGGAGAAGCGAAAATTTAAAGAAACGAGAGTCTACTGACGTTATTCGTCCGCCTCGTGGTAGCGCGAATGTTGTCAGTGGACTTTCGTTTGCTTCCATGGTCCGCAATGCGGGTCCGACGCGGGGTAGGGAAGATCAGGCTATCTCGGTCAATAGCGCAAGGAAGCAGTTCGGTGTATTGGACGCCGACTGCAGGAAGTTTTTCGGTTCGGACTTTATGTCATGTATGACTAAAGTAGGTAGATTCGCGGCTGAGTACAGTGCACTCAAAAGTGATGGCGACAAAGCCCAGGCGTTATTGGGTCTTCTGGTCTCCATGAATAATGGCTAGATTCTTGAAGGCAATTTTTGCCAACGTGAATTCGATTGTGTCCAGGCACAGGAGACATTATTTGCAACTGTTCCTGGATCAACACAAGCCGGATTTTCTTTTGTTGGCTGAACATAAGCTCTGCTCTCGGCATTGCCTACATTTTAGGGGATATGCTCTCCTTAGACAGGACAGACAGGTAGGTCGTGGCGGTGGTACGGCTGTCCTGGTTAAGGAGGGCATAAGGTGTGAGCGGGTAATGCTCGACTTGGGAGCCATAGAGAACACATGTATTCGTGTTTCCACATTTGATGGTAGGACAGTACATGTGATCTCTGTGTATCTCAGGCCGAGAGAGGCGCTGGAAATTGAGTACTTGGAGCCCATAAGGAGGTTGGCCACTTCCTCGAATGTGTTAATTGGAGCTGATTTAAATGCCAAGCACTCAAACTGGGGTGGTTCGGTAGTCAATGTTGATGGCAGAGCTTTGAATGATTTTTTATTGAGTTGCCCGGACTTGGAGGTCGGAAGATCCATTAGGCCCACTCGTGAGGGTATATCGTCAGCGTCATTTATTGACTTATTCATTTTCTCAGTGTCTCTTACCCTGAGTGACGATTGTCGTGCAGGCTTGGAGACACTGGAATTTGAATCTGACCATAGGGCGGTCGCTATCTCTTTTATGGTGGGTGAGCTGATCCAGCGGGAGCGAAGGACCTTTCTAAATTTTAGTAGGATGCAGGTGGGTCGTTTTAATAGAATGTTGGAGGATGGGTTGGCGATCCATAGGCTCCCTGTGGACAGAAATGTTACATGCACAGATGTTGATCTGTGCGTGGAGAACATGACAACTGTCTTTAGGGAGGCTATGGAAGCGTCGATTCCTAGGAGGGTGGTTGGGCCCAGAGGACTTAGAAAGCTTCCGCCGACCATTTTGCATTTTATTGGTGAGAAGAGGCGCATCTCCAGACTGATTCAAAGGACGGATGACCCGGGTAGGCGCATCACACTCAGAGCCGTATTGCGAAATATCGATACGATAGTGCGGTCGAGCATCGAGGTTTTTGAGAACGGAAGGAGGGTAGATTTCCTGAGGAGCATCCGTCTTGACAACACTACCTTCAAGAAGGTAAAGTCAGCAGCGGGTATCCGTGGTAGGAAGGGTGTTGGCGACCTGATTGATGGTGGTGTTGTCGTGACGGATGATTTAGGGAAATCTGAATTGTTGGCAGATTCCTTGTGTGTTCCGGTGGTTGCGGAAGAAGATCCCAGTTTCGTTGATATGGTTCTGAGTAAGGTGCGCGGATTGGATATGGCGACCCCTCTCGTCTCTTTTGATGAGGGTTTCCGTGCTGATGGTTCGGTTGTGGGGGATGCGCTTTCATGGCAGGAAAATGGTTTGGTGCGGCCGGAAGCGGTTGGCGAGGCGCTGAAGTCCAGGGGGAACAAAAGGTCGAGTGGCATGGATGGCGTTCCGGATTGTGTGCTACGGAAAACCCAGTTTCCGGTCTGGTCCTTTTTGGCGATACTGTTTAACCACTGCATTAACTTGGGCTACTTCCCGGTTAAATGGAAAGAGGCGGTAACCGTTCCTATTCCGAAGCCGGGGGGTAGCCCGGGTCAGTCCGGTGGTTACAGGCCAATTTCGCTGCTGTCGGCCTTTGGCAAGTTGTTTGAGGGCTTTCTTCTGAGGAAAATTTGGACTTTTCTAGAGGATAATAACATTCTTCTGAATGCCCAATTTGGCTTCAGGAGGGATCTCTCAGCGAATCATGCGTTGGCGGTCCTGGGTGATCATATCTCCAGGGCGCTGAACAGGAGGCATGCGACAATTACTGTCAGCCTGGACGTGGCCAAGGCGTTCGATTCCGTCTGGCATGACGGTATCGTCTGCAAAATGTTGACACTGGGTTTCGGTAGTGCCATATGTCGGTTGGTGGCCAACTTCTTGAAGGGGAGGTCATTCAGGGTTAGAGTTGGCGAGACTCTCTCTGGACTCAGGCAACTGGCTGCGGGTGTACCACAGGGTTCTTTATTGGGCCCTGTGTTGTACAATATATTTATGGCTGATTTGCCACAGCCGGTTGATAGAGGCCTCGTCCTAGTATATGCCGATGACATCTTTGTGGCGTTCTCTGGGCCAAGGGCGAGTACGGCGACCCACAAATTGAACGAGTACCTGGCTTCCCTATCTAGATTTTTTGAAAAGTGGCGGCTTCGGATAAATGTTGCAAAGTGTGGTGCAATGTGTATCAAGGGAAGACCTGAGCAGGCCTTCCCGAATGCTAGGAATTTCGTCCCTGCTGTGAGAGTGGGCGGGGAGCAAGTCAGTGTGGTGAGGAAGTTGAAGTACCTTGGAGTCATTTTGGATCCAAGGTACAGCTTCAATGAACATGTGGGGTATGTGCTGGAGAAGGTGAGGCGGGTATATCAACAGTACTTGCGGGTTTTGCGCGGCAGGGACGGTCTTAGTCGGGAAGTGAGATTGCTGCTGTACCAGCAGGTGATAAGGCCTCTCATAGCCTATGCCTTTCCAATCTGGTTTGGGATTTCTTCACACCAGATGGAAAGGCTTAGGCTATGGGAGAGGAGGATTTTGTGTGCCTGCCTGGGTCTATTTCCTGTGGTTTCGGGGGATGGTTCAATTAGAAGACCCTCTTGTAGCATCATATATGGTTTGGCGGGTCTTCGGAGAATTGACGTGTTCCTCGTTGAAAATGCCCTTGCCTTCCTGGAAAAGGCTCAAAATTCAGAAAATGACTTGGTTTCGGCTATGTTCAGTAGGGATGCTCCGGCGGTGGGCCACCCTAGAGAGGTGTACCAGCCACCTGTGGGTCTGGTAGCCCTGAGAGATGGAGGTCATTTGCACCGTGGCGAAAGGCTTCTCTTCTACCATAGGCGATTTAATACTATGGACCTTGACAATACGGTGTATAACACTACTCAATAGTGTATACGCATGTCTGCTGTCCTAGATATACATGCTAATGCATGTAATTTTTAGTTTTTAAGTTTAGATTTTAGTTCGTTTTTAAGTCTTTAGTTTTACGTTTTTAGCTTTAAGACAAAAATTTTTATACAAAAAAAAAAAAAAAAAAAAATAGTAATAATGGGCCTTTTTTATAAATTTTTTAGGCTAAGATATTTTCATTTCTACAATAATTTTGTATTAGTTGACGGGGCGAGGCCTCGCGCCTTTATTTTTTGATAAAAACATAGTTTAATTTTATAATTTCGGAAAAATACATAGTATATCGAAAATTTGTTGTTTAGTTTTAAGGAGTTTTCATGTTTTTATCTCTGTATTAGTTGTAAGATTTTTTGGGTTAATAAAAGAAAACATTTGCAAAATCGAAAAAAAAAAAATTAAAAAGTTCCTAATTAGTGCTATTTGTGAAAATTGTTTACGAGCCTTATTCAGTGCTATTATGTTTGCTGCAAAAAGTGAAAATTTTAAAATACAATTAACCGTGCGCTCAAATTTTTTGTGCAATATATAGGTGTTGGTGAGTATAATTTCAGCAATAACTTTTTTTATAAGAAAAAACGAAGAACATTTTCTTTTCTTCTCTCTTCTCTTAAATATAAAAACGAATTTCGGTCAGAAACAGTGTTAGATTATAGTATTGATTTTGTTTTCAATTAACTTTCATAATAAGTGAGTGAGATGCCGCCAATCAGACGTAGGAACATTGGTCGCAGAGGCCGTACGGCTCCTGAACATCAAGCAAATCGTATTGAGAGGAACAGCCAACGGATATTAGAATCCCGATTAATTCAGTCACATGAAGATCAAGCTAAATGGTGAGAAAAATGTATTGTAATTCATTAATTGAGAACGGCTGGGCCGATTTAGCTCAAATTTTTTCTCAGTTGTTCGTAATTGCCTGGAGAAGGTTTTTACGAAAGAAAATTTTGGGGAAACCCTCCGGAAAAGTGGGAAAATTGAAAAAATCGAAAATGGATTTTTTTGTATGGAATTTTGTGTGCAATTGTTCCGGAATGGCTATTCGAATGGCAAAATAGGAAACTGTTAGTGGAAAACTCGGAAAATTCCGGAAAATTTTCAATTTGTTTGATTTTGGACTGTGTAAAGTTGGAAAATTCGTTGTAAATTTCGGAAAATTATAAAATTTATTGTGATAAAATATGTTTTGCGTGAATTTTGGGTGGAGAAGTTAACGAGATAAATAACAGATGGCGCTGCGCTGCGTTTAATGTCACAACCCCGTAGATGGCGTTATACGTTAACTTAGGCTAAGCGCAATTTGACAGGTGCATTGTCATTTTCTATTAAACAAATGTGCTATATTTCCTGCTGCAATTGATTCGAGTTTTACATATTATTACACTGATTTCGGATACTCATATATCGCGTATCACATCAGTAAATGGTACAAACAGTACGATCAATTGAAATTCAGTGCAATATTTATCAATTCGATCATTTTTTCAGAAAATAAGTTTGAGTATAAAAAGTTAGGTCATCTTATTGGATTGCAGGCATTTATTGCGATACATTCATTTCGTAAGTTTTTTTTTTTTTAAATAATTTTCTTTTTAATAGGATTAGTCAACAACGACTTTATTCTGTTTCAAGGAGAGTTATTTGCTTGACTAATTCCACCTATTAGACGACCAAACCGTGGACGTCGTACATGTCGTGCAATAATTAGTCAGAATGTTTGTGATAATTAAACGCAAGAGGAACGCGCTGAACAAAATGAATGGATACGTGCCCATATTGCACAAGTTCGCGTTGCACAATCACCACATCACATTGTCGAAGAAGGAACTCATCACCAAAGTGTTCCCCGGCATTATAAAAATCTCGATTGGATTAGTGAACTGGCAATAACAGCAGCTAAGAGTAAGGACGTCGATAGCTTGAATTTAGTTATTCAAAGTCAAATCGCTGGGAAACTGTATTCGTACAAATCTATTGACAGAGTGACCGACGAGGATGAAGCGACAAAATATCTGAAGGAATTTTTGAACTCGCTTGATGTGCCAGGAACTCCGCCGCATAATTTACAGCTGAAGGTAGGGTCGATCATACCCATGTTGCGGAATCTGAATCATCCGAAATTGTGCAATGGTACGCAATTGTCCATCAAGAAACTGATGAAGAATGTGATTCAAGCGACGATCATCAAGGACAAATTCAAAGGAGAGAAAGTCCCTATCCCACGAATTTCGATAACTCCAACTGATCTTCCATGCCAATTCAAGAGGATTCAGTTCCCCACTCGATTAGCTTTTGCGATGACAATCAATACATCACAAGGCCAATCGTTGGAAGTCTGTGGGATTAATCTCCCTATTTTTCGTACGGTCAGCTCTACGTTGCCAGTTCGCGTGTTGGGGGCAACCGTCTTCGTTGTTTGGTTTTGCGCCGGAAAACAAATCAAAAAATATTGTTCATCATAATGCTCCCTACTGATTTCGATTCCATTCAAATAAATCACATTGAAATTTGAGCTATCTGTTTTTTATTATTACTCGGGAGTTTATCTGAAGGCGTTAATTTGTGGCGAGTCGAAGTTCGCCGGGTCCGCTAGTGTAAAATAAACAGTAGTTTATTTTTACTTGTCAGACTTACTCTATATCCATGTTAAATTGCGCTTTTAATTCGTTCAAAACTCTGCTAATAACCAAATTTTTGACAGATTTGCATTACAAATTAATGCAACTAAACACATTTTGAAGTGGGGGTTAACGAAAAAATATGTAAACAGTATATATTTGTCACCAATTAAAAGAAAAATTTGCCAGCTAAAATAGATCGATTGGGAAGCATTTGCCAGCTAAAATAGATTCAGTGTGAGATATACATATGATATAATTCTGAAGTATATATATACAATTTTGAAACAGATCATCTCTTCCAATCATTCAAACTTTAATAAAATCAGAAAATAATTTTCTCAACAGGGGTTCACACATCGGTTAAAAAAACAACCGGATTATCTGATATGTACATACAATTTTAAACAAAACGAGAATTTTCCGAAAAAAAATCTGTTTTACGACCATCTTTGTCTTTTATTGTGTAGATTTAAATATCTTCAAATTCGATAGATATTTGTAAAGATACAAATTCAGTAAAACTGTGTAACAGAGGTTAACAATTTTTGTATCCTGTAGATAGCCCTGTACTCATATTGGAGCTTGTGGATGTTTACAAATATATGGAATAGCATTCCTAAGCGTAATTTTCGTCAAGAGCTGTGTGGTCTGTACTTTAATCACAAGAATACATGAACGGATAAACGGACACCACTGCAGCGACTCAAAAGAAATGATTCTGAATTGATTGGTAAATATTTTGTATGGTCTAATTCTGATATTTCTATTTCTGATGTTACTAATATCAGCACTAACTTAATATTTCCTAAACCAAGTGTGGTGTAATGCCTATAACTTAATTAATTAGTAACAACATTTTCGTTTCCAATTTCATTGATATTTTTTGATGTGGTGTGACTGTAAACTGGAAATAAGATATTGATTACCTCCATTTAAGTTTTTTCTACTCTCGAGTAAAATTAAAAATAATGCAGTGTTATTTCCAAAACGTTTAATATTAGAAAAAATTAAATCATTAAGCATAACTTTATGAGAAACAGAAACATTAATTTTTAAGGGTAATTCGTTCGTAAACAGTGTCAGCAATAATCAAATTTTATTTTATGTTTTTGTTCCATCAGTGGATAAACTTTCTGATTATTTACAAATAATAATTTGTAAACTCAAGCAACTCCTGTATAAAGTATGCTTTCAAAATGGATCGATTTGACATACACGTTTGTTAATTTATTTGAAATTGTTGAATTGTACTTTCACTCCCTGTCTTTTCAAGTTGTATGACCCTTGCAATTATATGTAGATTTGTAACAATTGAGTCTCGCCGGGAAAAAAGACGTCCATATTTGTAAATTCTAAGCAAAACGAGAGCGATTTGGGATAAGTTTCAATCATTAAAAGTTAAACATTTTGCCAGCCATTTTATTATACAAACGTGCTAAAAATATAATTAAATAACAAATGTAATATAAAAAGTTCAATTCTTTTTAAATTTACAACATTTCCAATATATCGCATGCAATAAATTATTATAATAAAATCGTATTTGATTTAGCGATAATGTATAAATTGAGTTTGGACTTAGTCCTGCAATTTTATTATGTATATTGTATTATAAAAATCTATTTTAAGAACCGCCACAAATGGTTACATGGACCGGTTGTTGCCTACCAACCACTGTTTAATGTTTACATCATGTTTGTTTTACGATATCATTTATGTTTACTGAACATATTGTTATGTGGTATATGGAAAATTTGTGGGAGAAAATTTTATTTCTTAGTAATTACAATTTCAAAAATGCTTGCAGTTTTATTTGTTTACCTTAATCTTTCAATTTCAGTAGTGTATCTGAGATATTAGGATCAAATTGAAAAAAAAACACGTTCAGAAAAAACGTGCTTTTTCGGGAAACATAGGAAAAGGCATGTACTTTTCCCGAAATTTTAAGTTAGTTATAATTGGAGCTTTTTTTAATGAATACGAGATAGGAGTTTACCTAATCAATATT
Organism: Philornis downsi; assembly: GCA_019455685.1. Classification (NCBI taxonomy): domain Eukaryota; kingdom Metazoa; phylum Arthropoda; class Insecta; order Diptera; family Muscidae; genus Philornis; species Philornis downsi. The sequence continues at coordinate 1,680,893 of JAHXMU010000549.1, forward strand.
TGTAGATATTTTTGAAGAATTGAAGAAATACTTTGCCGTAACTGAGGTTTATACCTTGGAACCTCGATCAGTTGCATTATGTTGGTAGGGAGACAGCTATGGAGCGATATCCACTTTGCCAACTCGGCTTTCGTGACTACTCCAGCTTCTAATCACCAGTTTTGCAACAAATTATGCAAAGTTTCGTGTTTGCCCATTGTGCTTCTTTTTCTTTTTTTGGCAATATATCTGAATTTAGCAGAGTGCCTGTACTTTTTCCCACCACTACTGGGCTAAGTTTACCACTTCTTTGTTACAAACAAACTAAAAATACATCTCTGAGATCTCATAAAATGTACATGTTCTTGATCGTCTTAAAAATTTATGATTTAAGCATGTTCGTTTATCCATCCCCATGTATATTAAAAGCTCACCCATTTATCAGATCCGCTTATATGAGTCGGCACACCATTTAAATTATCACGAAAGGCAGTCATCACAAGTAGGCGAAATCGACGCAGTAGGAAAAACTTGATCATATAAGAATTAAACTTTCGTCTAGAAAAATGGATAGTGCCGTTCACTAGACCATTGGCCGAAAATTTTACAAGTGGAACAACTTGAACTAATAGGAGAAAACTTGCTAATATAAATCCTAAACCAATTTAAAAAAAAATATGCCTTTCAGAATCTGTCCAAAGTTGTTGCAGGCGTCGAATAACTCGAAATTTGTTTGTTTTTCAACGACCATCAAAGCAATGTACATTTCATATATTATTATATTACAAACGGAAACTTCATATACATTCCACCATATGGTGGTATGAATTAAAATAGAGGTTCTGAAAATTTATGAAGCATTTATGCGGGGTCTAAGATTTCAGCAAATGCCAAACACAAACGCACAATGTGATAAAATGTGAGATTATATTTAGAATTTGGTATGTGAATTTGGGTTGAAAACATTCTCAAAATACTTGGAAGGAGTAAGTTAAACTTACATTCCCCAAATTTTACTTGATTTGGGCACGCGAGTTGCGTACCAATCCCATCACTAAACAGAAAACATGAAAACATGTAGCGAAATTCAAAAGTATCAAGTTAATTTACTTGATACTTTTGAATTCCATTCCTACACTCTCAAAAAGTGCAACGTAAACAAAAAGTCACAGTTATTCAACGAGAATTTCACTTGTAAACAACTCACAGTTAGTCTTAAGATTGAATTGAAGTAATAAAGACAAAGCCTAAAGATTTTTGATTCATTTGTTTCTCTAAAGAGTAAACTTGTAATTGACGCAGTCGGTACAGCTTATTTCCGATTAATAAAGTTGACAACGGACACCTGTTTTAACCGCAGTGTTTTGAAAAACTGATAATTTAATTACTGGAAAACTAACAAAAGAATAAAAAAAAAGAAAAAAATTAATAAGTTCCTATTAAGAGTGGACAAAAGCTTAATTCTATGCTGAGTAAAAATAGCGTATTTGACAGCAATAGGAACATGGCAGAGAATGATGATCAATTACAGCTCTTAAGCAGAAGGGTGCAACAGTTGGAGGCAGTGATTCTCCAACAGGAACAACTGATAAAACAGCAGCAACGGATGCAACAGGAACAACAGATGCAACAACAACAGGTGCAACAGCAACAACAGATGCAACATCAACAACATATGCAGCAGCAACAACAGTCTCTTCAATTTGTGCTCTTGACGAAACCAAAAGATATCATCGAACAGTTTCATAGGTAGAAGCCTTTGCACAAAAACCACAACACAACACCTATGTGGCAGTAATGAACAACTATTGAAGTATGACCTAGAAATAGTTATCAACGAAAAAATTCTTGGGGATGCTGGACGTAGCATAAGAGAGTTGGATTATGGAGCCTCATGGATACAAATAAAGGAAAAGCTAATGTTAGGAAACCAACCCCAAAAACCTATGCGGAAAATTTTAACTATTGTCGACAAATTAAGGCCAGTAATTTAAAAGAATTATTTAATTGTTTTGTGATCGCTAAATATGAAATAAATGAAATATATCAGGTAGATCTAAGAAAACCGGGTATTTATGAACCATCCAATGTTGATAGAGACTTAGTAAATTTATTGCTCGAGATGAGATGAGAGAAAATAGATGGACATCTTAGAGCCCACATTTCAGAAGAAGAAACTCTTCAAGACATTATCGCAAAATATACGAAACTCAGGCTATTAGACGATAGAAGAGCTATAGATTACAGACACCAAAAACCTATTGAAAAAAAAGGTCAGGGAAATTTCGAAAAAAATAATCTCAATCCACGATATAAAAATAACAATCTAATGAATTCGCAACCAAATAATTTCAACCACAATATGGGTGGAGAACCTCAGAAGTATCCTAGACAAAATGAATATTACAGAAAAGAAACACAACATCAAAATAAAAGACGACAAAATTATTATCGGACCAATCAACAAGGACAGTATTTACAACAGAACGATACGAACGATTCACATGATATTGAAAAGTCGAGACAAAGTAAAATGTCGACTCAGACTATTCAAAACTCTGATCAATATGCTATGGAAACGGATAATATTCAACAGGATGAAAATTTTATTGCAGAAGCCCAAATTCACAATTGCCGATAGTGAATCTGACCATTAGAAATCAGAGAATAAATTGTCTCGTCGATACTGGTTCAACAGCAAGCATAATTTCCCCAAATTCTCTGCAGAATTTTCAGGTTAAGGAAACGGAAAATAAATTAAACTTTAGAACATTAAACGGAATTACGGAAATAAATAAACAGATGTTAACTCCATACCCAGATGAATTTTAAACAAACGGTTACATTAAATAGATGGTCAATGATTTAATCGGAAAAAGATATGATGCTATAATTGGCCAAGATATTTTACATATACTGAAAGTAAAAATAGATTTTGAAGGAAATTTTATGTCAGTCAATGCAAACTTTTTTCAACGAACTTTTTCAAAGAAGGTAATAACTTTACTTTCACTCATGAGATTCAACATGAAATAGCTACAAAAACTGATAGACCTATATACTCTAAAATTTACAGATATCCAAAAGTTCATGAACAGAAGATTGAACGCCAGGTTAACGATATGTTGAAACAGGGAATAATAACTGAAAGTTCCTCTCCGTACAACAACCCACTTTGGATTGTTCCAAAAAGGGAAGATAATTCCGGAAGTAAAAAGTTGCGCATTGTTATTGACTATTGGAATCTTAACGATAACACCATCGCTGACAAGCATCCAATTCCTAATATAGAATCTATATTGAACAAATTGGGGAAAGCTCAGTATTTCTTTACAATTGACTTAGCCAAGGGTTTTCATCAAATCCTGGTAAAACCCCTTTCGGTCATTATGAATTTGCCAGAATGCCATTTGGTATGAAGAATGCTCCTGCCACTTTCCAAAGGTTAATGAATTCGGTTTTACGAAAATATATTAACAGAATATGTGTAGTGTAAGTCAACATTAGATGAACCTCGACCCACCCAGTTGAATTATTTTAAGTTCAATATACTCTTTATACTTACTTCGTATTTTACCAAATACTTACATGCTAACCCAAGGAAACTCAGATTACTTGTCACCTGCGCGCGGCTGCCTGAGGAATTCAAGTGAAACTTATATTACTATAAGTAGCCAATAGTTGCTTGCCATCAATTCGATGGGAGAGTGCTGACAAGGGCAACTCTCACATTAGTGAAGTAAGTTCCACACCACTGTTTAAAATGAAGAATTATGTGAAATAAAGGCAGAATTGTAATCACGACCGAGTAAGACGGTCATAAATTCTGTTGTGTTAATAACTTGTATTTAGATGACATATTAGTATTTAGCACATCGTTACAAGAACATATAGACAATTTGAATAAAATTTTCTCCACTCTTGAAGAGGCGGATCTTAAGATCCAGGTGGACAAATGTAATTTTTTGGCGAGGGAAACTCCTTATTTGGAACACATATTAACTCCCGAGGGACTTATGCCGAGCAAAAGTAAAACCGATGCCACAGTCAATTTAAAATTACCAACAAACCAAAAAGAAATTAAATCCTTTTTGGGACTGACAGGGTACTATAAAAAAATTATAAGAAACTATGCAAAAATAGCATATCCAATGATTTCTTATCTAAAAAAAGGTAAACTGGTAAACAGTACTGATCCTAATTATATAATGTCTTTTGCAAAGTTAAAACAATTGATAACGGAACATCCTATATTAAGGTTTCCTGATTTTGACAAAAGATTCAAACTAACTACTGATGCTAGCAACCACGCTTTAGGTGCAGTTCTCTCTCAAGGGGGACACCCAATTATTTTTGCATCAAGAACGTTAAATGAGCACGAAAAAAATTATCCAACCATTGAAAAAGAGCTTCTTGCCGTTGTCTGGGGTGTGAAATACTTTAGACCACATTTATATGGCAAAGAGTTTGACTTACGCACTGATCACCTGCCACTAAAGTGGCTACAGATAAAAAATTCTGCAAGGGACATTAATCCTAGAGCGCAAAGATGGCTCATTCAATTGGGTGAATATGATGTGAAAATCGATTACATTAAGGGCAAGGAGAATAAAATAACTGATTTTTTGAGTCGCATTGATGTGGATCTAAATGAGATTAGGAACATCGAAGATTGCGATAACTGCAACAATACAGGGGCAACAATACATTCCCAACTCGAGGACCTTAATGATCATATTCCTATGCTGGATACTGCAGTAAACCGATTTAAAGTTCAGATATTCCTAGTGGAAAATAAAGACAAGGAGTCAGAAACTGTGTTTGGAAGCACTAGAATTTTCATATAAAGATCCGATTTAAAGAGTAACGTGGAAAGAATAACGACAAAATACAATTTGAAGGGGAAAATAGGAATTTACTCCCAATTAAACGATTCTTTGTATAACCAATTACAGGCAAGATTAATTGAATTGTATTCATACAACAACAATATATCCTTTGTAAGATGTAGTTATTTTGCAAAATATCTTACATCAGAGAACGAAGATATCCTTATTTCATATTAAAGTATCTGGTCATGCTGGTATTATCCCCAATTATGAGGGAATGAAGCATAAAGTATTTTTTCCAAATTTAAGGCTTTTAATACAAAAAGTTGTTAATAACTACGAAGTTTGTTCTGCCGGAAAATACGACTGAAATCGTATTAAGAAAAAAATTGAATTCACGGAAACACCTTCAGACATCAATGAGATCGTTCATGTAGGCACATATGTCGGTTCGAAACAAAACTTTATTATGTTCATTGACACGTTTTCAAAACACGCTGTTTGTTTCCATTTAGAAGACAAAAATAGCCTGGCCCTAGTGGAAAGTTGAGATTATATATCTCAATTAATGGCAAAATGAAAAAACTAGTCTGCGACAACGAATTTAATAACGTCAATGTGAAACAATTTTGCAGAAATGAGCAGATAAATATTCATTTCCAATTCCAAATAACAATAATTTTGAAATAATTTCGGATGAAGAATACACAGTGAGCATTAATAATATGGCTCTTAAATACCAAGAAAATGAACCTCTGAGGAAACTAAAGTAAAGCAAACACTGTACTTTTCATAATAGATGTAAATTTATTTTTAATAATATTACGACTGTGTTAAGTATTGATGATGAATCATTCATTATAAAAAATGCTTTGGCAGAAATATTAACACAAAATTGTGATGACATAAAATTTAACTTAACAGGCAATTTTCTAGTAATTTTCAATGATTGTTATGTAACTTTTGATAATGAAACTTTCTCAAATAAAAAATTTGTATTTAAAGAAAAATAGTTTTATCCAGATAGCAATAAATTAAATGCATCAAATGCAAATCCAAAATTTAATAATATTGTAACAGGACACTTTGAAAATATCAAAGAAATAAAAGAGCTTAAGTATCATAAAAATATATATTATGGTATAAACGTAAACTTAACTATTGTTGTTGTTGTTGTTGTAGTAATTCTACTCATCTGCATTATGAAACGAAATAATATAAAAATAAATATTAAGGAAAAGAAGATTCAACACCATTTAAATAGAGGTAAAGAAAGTAATATGGAAGAGATAATTAGAAAATACGATTTGTAAGCTCTACTAACTAACAAAAAAAAAAATCTTTTATATAAATAATGTTTATTATAGCATGTAAACACTATACAACATTAACATTATGTATATACATATAAATATATATATGTATATATATATATATATATGTATATATATTATTTTGGGTAAGGAGGCACTTGGCGCCCAATAAAGATAAATTTTACTCAATTTGAGATCGTCTTGACTCAAACTAGTCCACTTTTTTTTGAGTGTATTGACCCATAAGTATTAGTAGGTGATGCATTTATAGTTTGCAATGATGGATTACTAAAATACTCGTATATACACAAATATAGGCAAATAATTTTACTATTTATTATAATTTTATTTTTTTTTATTATTATAAATATATATGAGTAAATATATATGAGTACATATATATGTATATATATATATATATATATTAGGGCGGTCCTTATTTTTCAACTTTCTAAAAGTTTAGCTCCCAACACCCTATCTTGTTCCAATCAACAAAACAGCGATATTTATGTAAGCTCAATTGGGTAATTGAAAGGCGACCCACATCGGCATAGACTTTTAAAATTTTCAAAATTTCATGTTTTCAAAGACCCACATCTTTTGTATGCCATATTTCGAGAACGCCTCATCCGATTTTATTAAAAAAAATATAGAAAAATTAGGAACTACAATACCTTTAATATATTCCTTTGATCTATTTCTCAACATATTTAACAGTTTCACAGTTAAAAAATACATTTATGAAGAAAAAAAATTATTTTTTACTTAAATATTTTATTATTACACAGGGTGACATAATGAAGATTTTTTTAAATTAATATTAATAACACAAATATTCCATAATTATAAAAAACCTATTTACAGTACCGTAGAGACGTTTCTTCGATGATTTTAAGAAAATTATGTAATAAAAGTGCAGAACATAGAAGCACAAGTGCATTTTACGATACTCACAGATGTAGAAAAGGTTGATAGACTGCCAATAATAGTAACTTTTCAAGGCAAAAAGCAATTATTGGGAGTTCCTGCAATTCCTTAATCTTCAGGAGAAGTCCAAGCGATGGCTGTTTACCAAGCAGTGGAGAAGTGGGGTATAAACGACAAAATTCAGGCACTTTACTGTGATACGACAGCAAGCAACATAGGTCGAGTAAATGGTGCCTGCACAAATCTAGAAAAGTTGTTCAATCGTGACTGTTGTATCTCCTTCCTTCTGATCCAGACATGGCGCTTTTTAAAAGATTTAGATACAACTGTGCGAACAAATTAGGATATTAATTCAGAAATTAGTAAGATTACTGCGAAAAAATTTTTCAAACATCTCTCGTATTTAGTTCCAGAAACTGTGGTTCTATCCTTATTTGATAACAATGTTCCAACAGTGGCTAAGGCTCAAAATTTGCTGGAAGCAAATAAAAGCGAAGAAGGTGAAGAAGATAAGAATCAACTAAAGAGGTACATCATAAAGACTTTTCTTCCTTTACATACATTGAGTTGTCGTCGCTTGTAACTTCTAGTTCGAGAAATTTCTTCACGAAATTTTCTCTCAGCACCGATTTCCAGTTGCAGAAAGAGGTGCCAAACTCATTCAGGATTATAATAACATTCTCACAAATGATAAAGCTGAAAAACAATTTGTTTTACAAATCGTTCCCAGTGATCGTAAAAATTACCCAACTGCTACCAAATCCTCTTTTACAAAAAACTAACGTTCATTGTTCTTTCATTCATATAATGTTTTCATTTATGGAAATTATTTACAACAATAATTTCCATAAATAATGTATTAAATCGTTAGTAACCCCTATTAAAATCCTATTTAAAGCTTGTTTGAATGAAAGCACATTTCACATTTTTCTTTAAATCTTTGTTACCAGAACAAATATTTTGAACTAAAAACCCATTGTGGAACAATGTGCCTTGGCTGAAATATTTGGTAAAATATTAAAAATGAAACTTTTTAATCAAGCGTCAAGTAGTATCTCTCCTTTCAAACATAGTTTTTTTCCTCGTAGATCAACTTGTTCGATTCTAGCTCTTATAGAACAAATTCATAACCTCTATAGAAAATAAATTACAAATAGATGTCATATATACAGATTCTGTGAATGCTTTTGATTCAGTAAATCATGATATATTACTGTATGAGCTTCACAATTCGGTTTAAATTGAAATTTATAAAAAAATTTTAAAAGTTTATAATTAATAAAAGACTTTTGGTTGAAACGGGTGCTTGGTATTCTACATTCCCATTAATATTCTTATTTTTCATTGACGATTTACCTGATTGCTTGAAGTTTTGCAAATCACTTCTCTTTGCTGATGATTTAAAGTTATATGCGAATGTTACAGGTTTACACCATTCTATTTTGATTCAGGAGGTCTTAACGGTTTTAAATGGGTGGTGAAATATTAACAAACTTGTAATAAATGTACAATGTACAATGTATTACACACGTTCGCAATCGTGATCGAGTTTTTTACAATTATTATGTTTTTTACCAATATCATATTAGGGGCTTATTAGAAGAAATACTAAAGATTGTAAAGATCCTAATGCGCTAAAATTCTTACACGTTTCCTTTGTCAGGAGTAATTTACAAGATTGTTCTTTAATTTGGAATCCCTTTCATATAATTCGCAGATATAATTAAAAGAATTCAAAAGTTATTCTGCAAATTTCGTTTTGAACATATAAATTGGGCTACGGAAACGCTTACTCATGACTTTCATATAGAAAATCCTTGGCCTACAATCATTAAAGTATCGCAGATTATTTATTTGTCAATAATTTTTATACTCAATATTCTAAATAAAGAAATAAATTGCACAGAATTATCCGATTTGTTCAACTTGAATCCTCCTATTGATTTGCGCTCAGAATGCTTATTTTTTATGGAAATTTTCAACGAACAAATTATGGGAATAACGAATCAATTACAAGATGTTTAAAGCTTTCTAATAGTTTTACTGGGCTGTTGCATTTTCATTTAAATAACAATCATTTTAAATTAAATTTATATATGATTTTTAATTATTGTGTATTAATAAATATTGTTTTGTATACCAGCTGTAAGATGGGTATCAGAAGACTGAATGAATAAATAAATAAATAAATAAAAATGACAATCAGAACTTATTCATAAAAAGAAAAATACTATTTCTTAAAAGTTTTGTCCCCAAATCATAAATCAAAATTATGACCATTAGTCAGAATAAATTTATAACATGCAATTCAAGTAAACAACTCATTTCTTCTAATCTGATACTTCAACAAGTATCATCTAACAAGTATACAATTTCTAAAGTTTATTGTTCCAAAATGCTATACTTCAGGAACTTGAAGGATCAAAGGTCTAAAACTTGGAGGATAATGTTATTGTATAAGATGAATCAGTCTAATAAAATATCATAAAGTTTGAAGCGAGCCAGATTAATCATTTATTTTTGTTTGAGTTGATAGCTTTTACTCAATACAAGGATGTCACCAAGACAGGTACCAATTTAGGTTATAAATCAATATATCAGAATATCAGTTTCCATGAAGTAAAATACTAGGTAGACAAAAATCTAGGTCACTGTAGCCTAATAGTTAAAAATTGCGAAGGAGCAATTTAATTTGCAAAAATGAGTCAATTTGTATAGGAGGTACCAGAACTATGTTGGCAATACTATACATTTTCTTTACCAGACAACACCTTAGTAAACGCTTACCGTGTATAACGGGATAAACAGTATGAAACTCGGTCATTTATATGGGAGGTACCAAATTCGGCTTGGTTGATAGGTGGATCTTTTCAAATTTTGCCAAGCACAATAAAGCAAAAAAAATGTAAGCTGCAGCAGCCAACGAAGTTACAGAAAACAAATTGCATTTCGGAGAACCGGTCAATTTGCGTGGGAGTCTTCAGCAGGTCTAATCGATATTGGCCATTTACAAACTTCGGTTACGATCTCACAAAATATTAGACTGCACCAAGTTTTAAAAGTTGCATAAAGATTAATGACGGTTATCGTAGCAGTCAGCCAGAAATCACAAACAAACACCGCTCAATCGACGTTAAAAGACGTGAACCATATTTAGTCAAAACATACTTGGTACTTTAGATGACTCCTTTTTAGTGTTACATTTTTACCGTTTCAAATGATATGTATATTATATTTCTTCATTCATTCGCGTGAAAAATAAATAACGAATAAAACAATTTGAAGTAAGGCGATACAAGTGAAGAGCCATCTTACCGGAACTCTTCTAAATGTTTTGCCAGTGTTCAATATCTGTTCCAGAAATGTAAAAGTCCAATTATATAAATGCTAAAAAATCACAACGAACGCTAATATTCATTTTGGAAAATAAGTTGTTTTGCAAGTATTTTTCGAAGACAGAAATTGAAGCCTTAAACGTAATATGTTATTTATAATATTCTCAGATAAATTCAATTACAGGCGGTAGCAGTTTTGTTACGAAACTTTATTTGTAACTAGTAATGCGTCACATTCTATACTTTATGAATGGAATGACAGTAAAAATAATTGGTGCAATTTTTGCATTGTTGCTTCTTTGAGGAGCGAAATTCAACTAAACTAAATGAACTAAATGATCAACTTGAAGATAACTTTGTATTGGTTGCAATTAAATTAATTGTTTCGGTTTCAAATATTTTGCTACTACAGGATACCGTTGCGTTCGAGCCACCTTTAATTGCGGCAACAGAACTGCAAGTAAAATTTTTGAAATTATGAACTCTGAAAACAAATTTTGGGCTATAAATCCGCTTCAGATGGAACCTTCAGCAACACAACGACAAAAACGCGTCGCTGATTCTCCGAAAGTGATTTCGGAATGAACAAACAGGATTTTCAAAAGGGTCGTCATGTTCTCCGAACTAGAATTCGATTGTGTATATGATGGATAATCTCTCACGTCAAGTTTGTATTTCTTTCTCTTCTTAGGTGTCTATTTAGTGACCATAACAAGTCAATGGTGTGGAATACCAATTCTGAATTTCAACATCACCTTGTAATTTTGATGAAATATATAAGATGAATATGCAAGCTGAACTCGTTGCACGGTTACTTATGCAAACATTTACTTTTTAACATTTTGAATCAAATCGTAATTTGGAAGGGGAAAAGTAATCGCGCCTTCTTTACTACCTCCCACACAAGATAACCGGTATTCTTACATTTATCACCTGATTGCTATTACTTGGCGAAAGCACAAAAAGTAACAAAGGGCGTTTTCAAAACAGAACGGTCTATATCGTATGTATGCCACTCTTTATTTCTTCATTCCGAAGAAATACATTTTTATTATTATTTTCACTTTTATGATGATTTACGTTATTCACAATGATAATTCGAGGCATTCTGTTTTAGTTTGTCTCATTGTTTTATGTCTAAATAATATATTGTTATCATTTTTTACTTGACCACATTTTAAGTGTCCACATTTGAGTCTTTAAGCAATAATCAACTACTAATCGAAGAAATTAATTCTACCTTAAATTCTGTTCTTTAATGTTTGATCAAGACAATTTTTAACTTGGAAATTTGGCCTTCATAAAATTATTAATACTAGTACATATTGTCCACACCATTTCTAATAAGTACATGTATAAACTTCATTTATACTTAATAATTATTAACTATGAATTATATGTATTACCTTGAATTATAAACATGAACTAATTGAGTTAATTGCCTAAATTGTCTAAATCTAAATATTAAGTTAAATTCTACTACTGAGTGCAACTAAATGAAATCGTATGTAAACACATATTGAAACTAGCATTATTGTGAATGTGCCTTATTCAATAATGCCCAAAACCAAAACGGAATGTCAAGAATATACTAAAAACCAAGAGAACCGGGATTTCTTGGTACATATAACTTAAGAACAATTCCTTCTTCTTTCGTAACCCGCCCAAGGTGAGCACGAGCTGCCCAAATAAATTATATATATTCAGTTCGTAACTTACTCTAAATTGTATACGTACTTCTTCCCCCAAACAACAATTCTCGTTCGTTATAATTGCTCGACATTTTTCGATAAGTTATACTCATATATACTCTAAGTAAGGTGCTTGGATTCTCTACTTTCCACAATAACCAAATCTCAAGCCCTACTTATTATATATTCGCACAAACGAAAATATACAGTACATATTAAATTCAAAGATAATTTTCATTCAATTCGACTCAATTTCTCTTTAATTCAAATCAGTAATAAATAATAGCTATAGTAATAGATAATCTACAATCATTTGGTGGAGCATTGCATTAAAATTTAAAAACTTTCAATATCAATGGTATTTTTTCCAATTTTCGTATTTTCAGTTCAGAATTCTCGACGAGAACTAACGTATTTTCCGAAGAAAACAATGTTTAAATAATGTTTTAATTATTCGTTGGCTTTTTTCGGAACGGGAATTTTTTTATTTTTAATGGATAATAAATATTTTGTGTTTTATTGCCAAATTCCGGTAATTTTTTTTTAACAGAATATATAATTTCTTTACAAATAAAGCGTAAGAGAATTATTTCATTCGATCAGCAATTTCCTGCGTATCATGGCAGTCTTCAATTGAATGCAGGATATCGAACCTGCTTGTTCACCGGACGCTTTCATAATTGCCGCAGATTCAGCAGTGCCGCAGATTTCACTCAGTCATCGTTGCAATTCCCTTTTCAAGATCAGGTTGTATTTCCCTTTGGCGCAAATATTTTTTTTTTATAGGCAAGAATTAAATATATTACTTGATTGAGAAAACATATGGATTTACAATTTATATCTCCATTGTCAAATTTGTTTCCATCGTACAACTTATTATAACATACTTGTATGTACATAAAATAACTATGAGTGTATGAACTCTTTAGAAAAAAAATGCAATAGCCCGGTTCATATCAGAAAATTCACTGAATTAACACACAATAAAGAAAATACAAAATTGTAACTTATTGAGCTCTTTCGCTTAAAAATAGCTAGAGAACAATTAATTTTAGCCAAATCGACCAAATTGTATTCAACGTTCATTCATTTTATTGCACTCAGCTTTTCTGAGCGCCTGATACTTGCTAAGTTACATTAAATTTAATGCAATTGACTTTCTGAAAAGACTACCTGATCATTGTAGTGTTTGTCAGGTCGAAATTTTGGCTTTGGAAAGTGGCAGAATAGCTGAGATATATTATCCTCAACACGGTGGGGATTAACATATTCTCTAACAATCAAGCAAGCCATTAAATCCCTGGATTCTGTCTTTCTCAACTCAACATCAGCTCTGAAATGTGGGTGCCGGGCCACAGGGACATACCAGGGAACTGCAGAGCAGACTAACTGGCAAGACTAGGGACAACTTTACAGACTCCAGCCGAGTTTCAGTCCGTGGGCATGACTCTAGCCACTTGCAAGCTCTTACAGCAAAATATAGCATATTTAGCAGTAAATGGTAGGTGGGCGTCTGTCAGGAGGATGAGACCATAGAACTCCTTCTCTGCAATTGCCACCCCCTGGCAAACAGGCGTGGATCAACACTGGGCTTTTACTTCTTTAGGAACCTAGGAGATCTGGACGATATAGATATTACCCGGCTTGGGATGTCCCTAGTTTCCCTCAGGATGGTACAACGAGGGAAACTAGGGACATCCATATCTGTAGACTATACAGTCTAAGTGAGTCTGTATATTCAGACTGCCACACTGACTTTACCTAGCCTAATGCAATTGAATGAAAGATATGAACCTGGGAATATGTAAGGTAATATAGGAAATGTGTATAGGAAGTACTAGAAAGCTCAACGTTATGCGGGTTTGTTAAAATTTTATATGAAAAGTACCAGAAGGGGCTTGGCAAGTTTCATTCTCAGAACAAATTTACAAAACACATTACGCTAGCTACAATTGCCTCGAAATTTTTCAAATTGTTCCAAGTATGTACTATGTAAAATACAGTGCGTAAAAATTATTATAGCAATGTGTTAGGAGTTACAGCAAGAAAATAGAATTTCGGAAAATCGGTCAATTTGTATGGGATGTACTGGAAAGCGCATCCATCCTCACTCCCATCACTCATATTAATTTTTTTTTTCACATAGAAATTTACCACAGTTATCGTGTCTACCACCTAACCACATAGACGGGCATCGTTCAATCGAAAGTCATTACATAGATTTGATCAAAGGTACTTGATACCTTAAGGGCTTCCTTCTAGATGAGGTATCAAATGATGTACGTATATATCTTCACTGCATCGGGTAAAGGTGTGAAAATGAAAAATAAAGAAAATGGAGGTGTCTCCTAATGTTTAAATGCCAAAAATTCCAAAATTTCAGAAATCGAAAGTGTCGTTAATTGTAATTCTGTTAACGGTTAATGATGTTCTTCCTTATTACATATATCAAAGTCATCTCATTCTACAACACAAAATCTGCTTGCAAATCTTGGATCTTGCGCCATTGCGAAGAAGAATTGCAAACTTTTTGAATTGAAACTAATTTCAAAAGGTTGTCGTAATGAATAACAAGCGAATATCTGCATATAACAACTGCATCGAACAGCTTATGCGCTATAAGGATGGTACAAAGCAAATGGGAAGAGTTTCTTCAATGATAGCTCCAAAACTAATAGTATAGTAGAAGGCAGTGTTAGTATAATAAATGAAATTGGAATTATTGGTACTAATAGCCTAGGGCAACCGAAAGAGATACATGAGTAATTAAAAACTATTCCCCGGATGTATATCAGTAGAAATTCTTCGCATATCTTGAAGGCGAATAGCGCGTAAATCATACGTTCATTTATACATTAAAGAGATAAAATCTTATTGCCTCTACCACATACCACAAACAAGTTATAGAGAACACTATTCAGAACACAGTGGTTTTCTGAAATCCCTAGAGGAGGCTAGAATCATAGCCTCACAGTGAGTGCAACAGCGTATATAGTGAAAATTTTTACTGGAACCAATTGCAGAAGGCTTCGAATTTTTTCTTTCGTAAATCAAAAAAAGGATCGTACATTAGTTGGAAAGAAGGTGGCAGCCATAATTCTAAGAATTAAGATTTTAGTTTACTAACAGATTACTTTCATTTCGGTTTGGTCTCTTTCTTGTTGCGTGTTGTTATGTAAGAGCTATGATAATAATGTACTAATAAATTTTCTGGTATGTCTATTTAATGTTTATGCTGTTTATTTAAGACTAAGGATTTGTAATCGACAGTAAAAGTCGACTTTTCAGCTTTTTAAAATATATGAATTGTCGATTCAAATATGAGAAAAGTTGATATTTAGACTTCTTAATCCGTTCAAATACAAGCCGATTTTCGACTTTTTAAATATATGAAAAGTCGAACAAGTCAACATTCTATTTTTAAATAAGGTTAACGGTTTATTTAGTGGAACAACATTATATATCGTGATAAAATTTGAAAAAATGTAATCACTCAATTACCTCCTTCTGATATTTCCCATACAAATGACCGAATTAACTCATATATTCTTAAATTCAATTTTTTCTTTCAATTCCACTAAATTCAGCCACATTTGTTAAATATCATATATTGGATAAAGTTAGTTCTAAGAATGAAAATGCTTTCCACTTCCCACTTCCCGAACCTCCCATATAAATGGACCGATTTATCGAAATTTGCCTCTAAAATTTCAAATTGAAGATTGAAAGTTAGTCTATCGTATTGCTTTATAATACGGTGGTGAAGCTATCTAGCATCTCCCACACAAATTGACCAATTTCTAAGCATAAATTTCAATCATTTTGCATAATTATTGTGCGTTCATTCAGTGAGTTAAAGTATATTGAGCATATAGTAATATTATAATTAAAGAGATCGCAACAGCTGTTTGTTTGTCTTTTCAAAGTTCAATTGGAAATATTGGTAGGAATGGAAATCTAGAATGCAATCTGCTTGGAGTTCAGTTTCAAAAATTGTTGTCTTACAACTATAAGCATTTATTGGTACTATATTTATTTATTATTTTACAAAAACCTACATTTAACATATCCATTTATAAAAAAACGTCTATAAGTCGAAAACTATAGTCGTCTTTTAAAAGGGAAATATGGTCTTTTCCGCTTTTTTCACACCACAAAAGTCGATATCCACTTTTCTAATTTTCATCAATTAAACAAAAACTTTTGCTAATACCGCGTGTTGAGTCTATAATCATATATGTTACGTTAACTATATCGCCATACACGGCACCACATGCAGTGATAAAGAAAACAACTTTCTCAAAATTTCCTAAATCAAGCCTTTTTAGATTTTAATTTGAGATCATTCCACAACCCTACAAATAAAAAGGAGTGAAGTGTTAGGAATTTCAGCAAATCCAATATGTGCTAGCCTGCATTGTCTAAGATCAATTAACCCTATTCCGCAGCATTAAATCAAATATTTTCCGCTGCACTTCAGAGTAATTAGTACTTTGTCACTCGAATATATTCAAGAAGGTTTTCTCAAACAATGTAGTTATATTAACACTTTTACTAAATTCTATGACTGAGTTGGTCGTTTAGCACAAAATATATTGATTATTAATTTCCCTCCTCCGATCTTTTGCGGATTACTTTTTAGTCCAGACTTGAATGTGATCCATTTCCCATTCCATGAATCATTTGAGTCTTGTAAGTCATTCTAATCCTCTTCTATTATAATTAGTAATATTTCACGAAAAAATGTAAAATATTTTTACAAAAAGTAATGGACAAACTGCTCACTTTCACTTCGCAACCAGTTAACCGGCTGATGACAAAATATTTTTTTTTCTTTTTGTTTTGCTTACGTTGAAATCTTGATAAATTTCTCACACACCTGAAATTTTGCTCAACCGGAAATGGAAACTGTATAAACGGTTCAGCAAGATACAGGTGCGAATGAAATGAATCGTTCGCTCGTTCATTTGCTATTTCGCGTCCAAGTCCTTTATTACGCCAGCTTAGTTGTCATGGCATTTGGACTTTGGGAGGAACCTTTCGCCACAACGATTTGACCAACACTGACCACAACGTGTGGCACACTTTCTGTCGTCAACTCAAATGGCCATCGGGCTAGAGCGAAATAGAATGTGCGCATCTTTCGAATGCACAATTTTCGGTCGATAGAAATGAAAATTAGTGAATTGTTAGTGTGACCCACCCACCATTCATTTGGATAGATAGTGAACGCTGTTCTGCTTTAGATTCGCGGTAATAGAAAACGTTAATTGAAATGCTTTTAGACAAATCATCCGTCTGTCTGTGGGTCTACACGCTACGAACGTATCCGCATGTAAGTAACTGTGCAAGCGATGTAAAAAACACATAGAATAGAAACGCGTATTGTTGTTGTGCTTTGGCGCATGCTTTCTTTGTGATGATCCGTCGTCCATATGACTATGAAATGGTCGCACCTTCTTAGTTAACATCGACTCACAGACAAGGCAGAGCACTTTAATAGCCAACCAGCCACCCCCAAATAAAGCGAGGCGCCAAACCTTATTCCGAGTGTGACACTTATCCCATTCGCTTTATGAATATTGACTCGCATGTGATATAATACACAGGAAACATATTAACACCACCTTAGCGCCGCGTAACAGGACCAAGGATACGTCATCACGGTTGACACATCCGCGTTTCAAACTAATAACATAAGTAGGAAATATGTAAATTGTAGCTAAGGCTGAACTCCTATTCTACCCACATATCACAAGGATACGCAAGGAGAAGCTTAATTAACGGCGACATTTAATATGTGATTAAAAACTGTACAGCAGATAACGTCTACAAGGCACGAAAAGGTAGAACATATGAAGATTGCTGCCCCAGAATTTCAATAAATTCCATATGTGGAATTTTGCGATCTGAAATATAAATACGTATTACATAGATTGAATGAAAATCTGTATAAAAAAAACTTCGTCGCATCGTCAGTTAGAAAAAGTATGCAGATGGAATTCGGAAATATAATTTTAGTATAATTCCATAATTATAAAGTGTTCCTGGAATTTTCCACATAACAAATTTTAACAAAGACCGCACATTCACAAATGTCCTATGGGAGAACTTCCTTTCCTACACATATCGTTTATTCTTCAAGTAGAATAAATCAACGACAACAACGCAAACATTTTCGTTCTAAAAATGTCACTTGCTGCTAAAAACTTTATATTATTAAATAAGCGTAAGCTATCAGAATGAGTACATACTAGTAAATGCACACCCATACGTATTCACAAGGACATGTTATAACCATGTGGGTAACCCATTGAAGATGTGTTTGTCTTTAGGTATTTTAAGATGTTTTTATTATTTCAAAACTTTGTAAGGCGATTGCATCGTATCCGTCTATCTGTCTAGATTGGCTGCTGGTAGACAAAAAAGCTCTAGAAAACATTTACCGACCTTATCAAAAATTTAGGTGAAGTAATATTTTCTTAAATCATAATTTGGAATTGAAAGTCGACGAAAACGCGAGAGGCTTTCTGATATCTCCCGAACAAAATGACAAATCAGACATTAGTCGCTCTAAAATATTAATTAATTAAAACAACTTTTGATATTGGGACAATTTACACCACCCTTTCAAGAACACGGCATACAAATTATTTTAAACCATAAAATAATGTTTTTTGAAATGTTTGAAAATTTTGAATAGTTCCTTTTAAACTTTCAGCATTGCAACATTTTCCTAGACGCTGCCTTAGAATAGATTTGTCAAAAATCACTTCTTTGCGTATGATTAAGATTTGGTACGCACGATGATCTAACATTTAGCAAAGTAATGAACTTATCCCTTAATACAACTAACGGCAAGCAGCGGCGCTACCGTCCCCTCACATGAAAGAGGGATTTTTAGTAATATATGTAAATTTGGGCGAAGTAACATTTTCTCAAGTTATGAACTAGAATTGAAAGTTGGTGAAATCGCCAGCGTCCTTCTGGTACCCTCAGAACAAAATGACAGATCAGACGTTAATCGCCTTAAAATGCGAACGTGTACATTCCTGTATATCGTAACCATTATTAAAATTGTTATTTCGATATACTTTGTTGAAACTGTTTGACAACACTAGGGTCACTTCCGACCGAACCTGGCGAAAAATTGCATGACAGATTTAAGAGTAGGAAACAATTTTACTGCTTACAGATGCGTATTGAATAACAGGTTTGTCCTTCCGTAGGGCAGAGCTGAATGAGAGATAATCACTCAAGTAAGCGATAGCAGATATAGCTGAAATCAAGTCAATGGCATGATTTTTGTTCTAAATGTTCTATTTGAATGCAATATTTTGAGGAAATTACTTTAGTGCTTTTTGATAAGAGACAAGGCAAGCTATATCAGTTGATTTTTTTTTTTTTTTGGTACTTAATTATTCGATGTGAATACTTAAGAGCAGAGCTTGTTTTAAAATTCTAAAGACTAGCAAAAACAACAACAATTGATTTGCAAAATAATGTGGAATATTCCCAAAGTTAGCTCCTCTTCAGACGTAGATATATGTCGCCAAAATTGCTCGATTTCCTGTCATCCTCCTGTTAAAACAAAACTGCAACGTCAAATTTCCTTTACCGTTCAAAAATGCATCATGGATA
The DNA here is from genome assembly GCA_019455685.1 of Philornis downsi. NCBI lineage: Eukaryota > Metazoa > Arthropoda > Insecta > Diptera > Muscidae > Philornis > Philornis downsi. The sequence continues at coordinate 1,700,608 of JAHXMU010000549.1, forward strand.
GGATGTTTTTGTAGAATACCAAGACTATAAGCGCCAAAAAAGAGTGTTAAAGACATCTTTGGGTCTCTCGCAAAAAGTATAAAAAAAGCTAATGCAGAAATTTCATTCAGGTGTATTAACTTATATATAATTTCAATCAACATCCTTTTGCGCTATTGCAAAATAGTAGAAGGAATGTGGAGGGACGTGGTGAACCAAATATTGTTCTGAAGTAACAGAGAAAAGGAAAGTAAACCAAGTTATATCTTACTGAAACCCTTTAATTGGAAAAATTTTAGGGAAAATATTGCATACCAAAAAGTTGGTCAATTTGTGAAACGCACCACAAGAGGAATGATAATTAAGTAAATTTTCAATCCCACGTAAATTTTCAATCCAAGTTTTGGTTGAGTTCGGTAGTAATAATCAGAAGATATAAACGTATGAATATATAGGCTAAATGGGTTCAGTAGGGGTATGGTTAACCGCGTATTTTTAACTCCATCAAGCATTATAAATTAACACAATGGACAAATTAACACAAATAGTAAATACAAAAAAAATGTAGAATCCCATCTCATTTCACCTGTCAACTTGTATGAGAGATGGAGTAAAAAATTTATTACAATTATCGTGTCTCAATCGTCCGTTCCAGTTGTTAAATTTTTAACCGTTTCAAATTATGTACATCTTCATTTTACAACAACCAAATAAATCAAACAGAGGTAAACGAAACAATTGCTAAATTTATTAAACATTCGTTGATACACCCAGTAGCTGAAAATGTATTCTTTAAAAGGAAGCAAGATAGATTTTTGATATCTAGGCCCCAGTTTAATTCCAAATAGATAAGCCATTAACAAATCAAGTACAAAGGATTGCTTGCCGAATAAATGCTATACATAGGTAGACCTTAGAACAGAATCTACTACCAGACATTTCTTAATGAAATGTCGACCACAATGACAAATATCACGGAAATGAAAAACGAAATCGAAGAAACACAGAAACAAATTTTAAGCTTGTGCAATTCGATATCTCGTAATCACACACTGCAGGTGGCACACTGAATCTCTGTGCAACAGCAGATTTCAAACTTACTCTAAACACCAGTACAAAAATTGCAACCAGTTGAATTTACCTACACCTACCTTTTTCGTACGTCCGTTTACCGAAATTTAACATTATTGATTTGTAATTTACACACAAATATTTCACTCAGTTTGAATCACTGTTAAAATATTTAAAAAGAGCTTGCCCACACCCTAAACAGGAACGACAAAGTATCTTAGGTTCTAATGTGAGTCGTACAACAAGAAGTCGGAAAAAATAACTTGGATTTACAAGTTACGATTTGCTCCGTAAAATATTTAGTCTGGCCTAATCTTAGGCTAATGGAATCTGTGAAATCCAAACTATATGCGAAAAATTGGTTTTAGCCAATCCGCCACAATGTACGCCAGTGTAAGAAACGGATTTGCGTGGGCTATTCAAAAGTTAGGAAGAAAACGGTTATTTGTACGAGAGGTCGAGAGGTCGAGAGGCCGATAGGGGCTAACTCTCCCACTTTCACTAGCTTTATTAAGCGATACATAATATTACAATTGGCCAACTTTAACATGTTTTACACAGGCATATCAAATTAATTTGTAAAATTATGAGCGAAAATGTAAAAGAAACAAATTCTCTTGCATCCCATGGATGAGATATGGGAGAGTTTCTCACATGCAGTGAGCTTACACGCATTCTATTTTTAGACTCACTCAACGGGATCTACAGATTAACAACCATTTAAATCCGCCAGTTGGTGTGAAAGGTTCTACAGAAAATATGATGAGCTCACCCGGCTACCGTTCTAATTTTGATTGTAGGAAGAAATTACAGTCTAGAAAATTTTTGTAATGTCGTATGCGGGGATATCTCAAGTTGCCAGGCAAAATTTCTCAGTGTTTTCAGCTCTAATAAGCAATTTAAGTAAATATTGTAAATGTCGCTATTTTGCATGGGACGAGTTGAATTTGTTTGTAGTCCTGTGTTAAAGTGTAAGGGAAAAATTACAGCGTGCAAAGTTTTGTGTATTAGTGTAGGCATACCAATAGTTATGATAAAAACAATATTTTTGGGTCTTATGTCATTTATATATGGAAGTGCTACAAGGTTAAAAAGCCCCAATATCGAAAGTTGTATTAACCGTTACACAATACTGACAAATTGTAAATAAAACCAGTGTAGCAATTCCAAATTCATCGTGAAAAATTGATTTTTGTGTGAGAGGTATCACGGCGTGAAAGATTATTATCGAGTTATTGTGTTCACCGGCAGGTGTCTTAAAACTCCTGAAACGAATTTCACCATAAGATACATAGAATCGAACTCATGCGCTTCGATGTATTACACTTTTTTTTTGTGCAAAATAATATGTTACCCGTGCCTATAGGTGAGTCTATAGGAACTATTGAAAAGAACGAGATGTATGTATTCGAAGACGTAATGTATTCGATCGTCACCGAATATATGGTGTTTGCTAAACCCCTCACTAACTGATATAAATTAAAAAATAGCAATATGGAAGAATGTGAATCGAGCAAAAGTGTAGATGAGTTTTTGATCTTTTATCAAGCACTGCAGAATTGTCGTCATCTTTTGGGAAATTGAGGATAAAATCTATCTCACACGAGTATAAAATTTGTAAATAAAATAATCTAAAAAGTACTTCCATTAAATTTCATAACCCCGTACTGTCGTCCGCCTCTGTTAAGCGGCTATTTTCTTTGTCTATAGTCGTTAATTTGAAAAAAAAACGAATTTTAAAATTAAATTTAAGCATTGTAATTAAATCGGATAACAACCAGTATTTTATTTCTGCAGTAGAATTTGCTTATTGAGCTTTACCCATAGACGATAATTATACATTTTTTTATACAATTTTTATATAACCCATTTCACATATGGTCGAAATTTGGCTATATGCCGTCAACCAAATGTGTACAAAAAGTATGTATTTAAGATGTAGTCCACACTGAACACTGAAACTTCCAAAAGCATGTAATAATTGTTTATTAATACAAATTGACAGTCAATGGACAATAGAAATTATAATCATGACTGGCAAACGCGTCAATTTGTCTGCGTGAATACTTTTGGATGTAAAGAATTAAGCGAAATATATGAAATGGATAAATCGACAATACATTAAATCATAAAGGGAAAATACGAGAACCGGCAAACTTTTCCAATTTAAAATCGATGTGAAAAAGGAAAGGTGATCACTACAACAATGAGCGCGCTCGTTAAATATAGTTTAAAGACATGCGCAGTCAAAATGGCGTCATCAGAAGCAGAATAATTTGCAATCCAATTAGGCGAGAATTTCGAATGAAATACAAGTAGGTTGTTTCTTTGGGGAAAGCAAAATCAAATAAATTATGGATAAATTCTTGAGAATCTCGAAAGACAAAGACAGACACATTAAAGCTGTTAAATGAATATGCTAACATTGTGTACTTTAACAAATTCGAGGCACCAAAGGATTAGAAAATGTAAAAATATAAATTGATTGTCCTTTATCCGTTTGCAACTCAACCGGTTCTTTCAATTGAATTTTATGATTGGTATGGATTATTTTCAATATTGGACAGTGAGATGGTTAAAGTGGACAAAAAAATAGTTTTTTATTCAAAACGGCTCCTCTTACAAAACCGCAACATCACTGTGCTACAATTTAATTCAATACCTTCCACCAAACGCTATTGCATCTGCATTTAATTTTCGACATATAGGCATTTAATGGCCATTGAGAGTGAAATAAATTTTTGGGAATAAAGGTATGGTAAAAAAAAAAATCCATTATTTTTTCAACAAATGGCTTTATTACTGTATTTATTACTGGTTTTACTACTGTATCTCGCGTTGTATAAGTTCGATCGAGTTACGCTAGATGGCCTTAGAAGGGTAAGATTGACACAATATTGCTTGAGGGCGCGTCAAAGATAGACGACAGGCAAAGAGAAAATACAGCATATTTTACAATTGCTTTTCAATTAAGGCGAAAACGTAAGGCAGGCGGCTGAAAATGTGAATTGTGTTTATGGCCCTGATAATGTATTCAATTCCGTCTCGGCAATTTTGATGTTGTTAAAAATGTCGATAGAATAACGAAACTCGTCCAATCCAATCGCTATGTAAGTTTCGATCACATTTTTGATTGCCCAGGAGCTAAACATTGCAGAAAAACTCATTTGGAATTCTGGATAGAAAAATAAGCGCGATATATGGGTGCCACATGAGTTAACGTAAAAAATCTCATAGACCGAATTTCCATCTGGAAATGACTGCAGAATCGCAACAATATCTACCCATTTCCGAAGCGGTTGATGTTGAAAAGTTGGTCACTTATGACAACGTCAAGTTTAAACGGTGGTGCTCCAATCCCGGTAAACCGGCGCTTATGGCGGCCAAAGCAGGACTGACGGGCGGGATGTTTTTGCTGGGTGTTCGCAGCGATTGGCAGGAAATAATGCACTAAGACGTGCTGCGGACAAATTCTTAATTCAGACATGTACAGTCAACAATTGAATCGTTTGGAGTAAGCAATCACTCAGCGGCCAACTATAGAAGAGGAATTATATTCAATTAAGGACAACGCGAGGCCACACACATTGATAGTGGCTCGCCAGAAGCTCCTTTTAGTCCAGAACTGGCACCAAGTGTTTACCACTTATTCCTGTCTATGGTGAACGTTTTTGTGGGTAAAAAAATTCGTCTCAAGAGAAGCTTGTGAAAATCTGTCCCAGTTTTTTGTTAATAGGAACGAAAGTTTCTATGAGACGGGCCTAATGGTATCGAACAAACCGGTGGATATTTGACCTAAATCGAAACATTCTACCTATTACAAATAAAACCTTCAATGTCATCCAAAAATAATGGATATCCTTTTACTATGCCTTATATATTTTCGTGCTCCATCTGGGTAACGCATAGCCAGACACATTGCTAGTGGAAGATTCTTATGCATTCATCTTATAGTCCGGATCTGACGCCAAGTAATTAGATTTAAAGAAAATCAATTGTCTAATAACACCGTGAATGAAATTATAACTATTTTCGAGTAAGCCGAAACTAATTCATGAAGCGGAATCCAATGGTATTAATGGTTTTAAACTTTTAGGGAAAAAATTGTTTTTGAAAACGAAAAGATTTTTATTTTTACTGTCATTTTAGTTATAATGAATAGCATACAAATGGCTGCTAACCACTGCCATGTGCCATTTCTTTGAAATATGTTACATTTGAGAAAAAAACAACTCCAAAAAACCAACATTTTGAAAGGTTTTATGCACAAAGATATGAGCAAGCAGTACAAAACTTCGTGTCAGGCTAACTGGCCTACGGCCTTTTTAAAATTGATTATAAATTTAAACTTGTTTGTGCTATAATTTGTATATTAAGGCAACGATCTAAAATAATTTGTTTTAAGTTAATACTTAACTTACTGTAATTTAGACAGTATTACTGTGTGCGATGGCTAAGTATTTTCATACAGTTAGTATATCTAAACAGTATTAGAGTATGAGAGCAAAAGTCCAGTACAGAACAGGTGAACACATGCCGTCATCAAGCGTCCTTTTGTATTGTTGCGGATTGGCAGAAGAGCTTGATACGAGGGGTACCAGGAGGAACATGCGCCAAATTTACAGAATTCTGAATTATTGTATAGAAAATATGAATCTAAGCATAATTGGTTAAATCGATCATTACATGAAAGGTACCGGAAGAAAATTACAAGGCAAAATAGTCGACAAAAATTCAGTTATGTATTAGGAACTGAGGGGGAAAACTGAATTTTTGAAAAATCGGTCAATTTGTAAAGGACGTACAAAAGTAACATAAGATTCATAGCCACTATCATAGCAAACCCTAATGTGAACCAAATTCGATTGAATTTAGTGGAATTGGATACAAGCTATGGACTTAGGAATATATGGGTTAAATCGGTAATTGGTATGGGAGGTCGATGCAATCTACGAATTAGGAGTTTTGGGGAAAAATAGGATTTTAAATAATCGGTGGATATAGCCCATTCACAATCCGCAGCTAAAAAGTCATAAAACACATTTGGTCAAAAGATAATTGGTACTTTAAATACTTCCATCTGGATGTTTTATATTTGACGGTGTCAAATAATTATTCATTCCTTCGGTTAAGGGTATAAATATGACCAATTACGCCTCAGAATTATTTAAAACTATTGAGCCACGTCCGTATGTTTGCCTACTGGCTGGACTGGCCCTAAAGAAATCTTGCTTGTGATATTTTCCCAAGTCGTGGCTTAAAATTGAAAGTAGGAAAATTGGTACGTCCCATAGGAAATGACAGATTTGACAAAAAAAAAACAATATTAATTTGGGATTGGTACGTAATATTTGGCAAAAACATAATACAGGGTGTCCGTCGGGAAGGTATACTACTTCGTTTGTTTATAATTTTTGATTAAATGAAAGAGAATGGATCTTATATTGATACATGTTTTATTATGTATGGAATACAATATCAGATAAATGTCCGCCTCTGTTAGCCTCAAAATGCGAGCACTTTTGAGCACATTTTTCATTACATTCTCACACATTTCACGCGGTATTTCATAAATTTCATCACGAATATTTTGTTTGAGTTGCTCAAGCGTTTCTGGTTTGTTTGTATAAACCTTGCTTTTCAGATGTCCCCACAGAAAGTAGTCCGGAGCAGTCAAATCAGGCGATCGTGGAGGCCAATCAACATCACCATTTCTTGAAATAACTTGTAGTGGAAAGTGGTCCCGCAGTTGTATGCAATGTGGCACCGTCTTGTTGATACCACATGTTAATCAAGCCCAAAGCATGCAGTTGTGGCGTTAAAAAGTTTTCAATCATATCAGGATATCGCTCCCCATTGACAGTTACCGTTACGCCGATTTCACTTTCAAAGAAGTAAGGTCCAATGATTCCTCCTGACCAAATTGCACACCAGACTGTCACTTTTAATGGATGCAAATGTGACTGATGAATAAGTTGAGGGTTTCCCATTGCCCAGAACCGACTATTCTGTTTATTCACATATCCATTCGAATTAAAATGTGCCTCGCCACACATCATGATTTTTTCATGAAAATCGGGGTTGTACAGCGGCGTAAATGATCTTGTGGAAAAAGCTGAACTGAATTTTAAATGGAAATAAATGCAAATCCTTGTGCAAAACTATGGCCAAAGTCTTTCTTTGAAGACCAAGCTCCTGAGCACGCATCGATTTGAGGTTGATGGATTGTTTTGAACACTTTCTTGAGCAGCAGTAATGTTTTCAGCCGATATTGCAGTACGTTATGGTCCATGCTTGGCCCTTTCAGCTACAGACCCTCTTTCTTCGAAATCATTAACTACACGATAAATAGTGCGTCTTGTTGACACGTTGTTTCTCCCAAAAATTTCACGTAAGTTTCTCATCGTCACAGTAATCGATGATTGATTTTAATAAAATGTTTTAACGATTAAAATACGTTGGTTTATCGAATATGTTTCCATAATAAATCTGCCACGTCTCTACTTTACGACTGCCAAATATGAACTGTCAAGACTAATGTTTACCAAAATGGCGGCAAAACAAAGTAGTACACCTTTCCTACGGACACCCTGTATTTTCTATCAGTTAACATAACTTATAATATTATGGTAATTTAACCGAATTCTTTCACCGCATAAAATTTACCAGAAACCTGAAATATCAATAACTTTTGAAATGTCTTCCTTCCAATCCACTAATCTTCATGAGATCTAACTTGGGACTAAAACGCCCTTTCGTCCATAAATTAACATTGATAAGACCGATTCATAATACGAGTATAGCTAATAAAAGTGAAATAGATAGTAGCTCCTCTCCTACAGGTATCCACCCCACAAATTACCTTAACTAAAATATATTATTTTTATGACAACTTTTAAAATATCCATGCGAATCCGTTACAACAGTGTAGTTTATGCCTGAAATTGTACGTGTATGTAAACGTTCCTAATTAACCAAAATTAATTTTTTTTAACCAAAATTTATTTTTCACCTGTAATACACAATTCATTGAGTCCTAACAGTACGTTAGTCTTCATATTTTTGGAGCGTAACATAACTTCTGAATATGACGTAGTTTTTCCAATCACAAATGGTTGATGCGTGCATAAAACTCCTTTTATAAGAGATTGCCTGACCATCTGCATAAGTTTGTACGCTGTGATGAATGGTATTAAATGTAATATGACGTAATTTTTTAACCTTCTGTGTTAAATCCCAGGTTAAAACCTAAATCATTTTCGTCATACGAAATCGATATCGTTATTTCAATCACTGCTTTGCTAGTAAGTATAAATTAGTAGTAAGTGGGATGAAAACATCTTCTATAATTATATAATATTCCAGTCCATACCTAGAATATTACTTGGACTAAATTATCAATAATGTGATATTTTGTGTATTATTAAAATTGTATGAATTTCGTTCCAAAAGTGTAAGGCGTTCCTAGGGCTTATTTCTTCTTTGCCAATAGTAAATATAAAAAAAATCAGATATTTATTGCACCTTTTTTTCATTCTCTATCCAAAATAGCGCATGACAATTTCTTGATTGACAGCAACATGATGACGATCGGCCGCAGTATCGATTTTGGAAAAAGAAGTCTGGTAGCACCCGCTTTTTGCTAGAACATGTTGATTTTTGTGTCCATAGCGCACGTATCAAGTCCCGCATTCATATCTCTTTTCACTAATCTTAACCTAATAAAAAAAACATTCCTTGCATCCCATGAATGAGATTTGACTTTGTGGGTTTACATGAATTCTATTTTCGAGAAAATTTCGAAAGTAGAATTCATAGCAACACAGTCCTTAATTTTTATGACGCTCGATTGGTAAATTTGACCATTTTAATGGATTATTAAAAGAGGATGACATCGCCAAATTTCTTCCATCCCGGCAGCAATATATATATTATTTTATGACATTGGCCGCACTCACTTTGGCCGGTAGAACGAATAGAGAGAGGTATGAAACCGCCCCTTTTTATCCGGATCAATATCAGCCGCAAACGTGTCAAATTTCATCCTTATACCTCAAAACGTTCATGAGACGATGCCACTCAAAATATTAAATTGGGAGAACAGTGTCAACCTTTACCTAATATAGCATATAACAATTTCGTAATTTGTAGTAACATACTGCTAAATGTTTATAACGATCGATCGGTTACTTTGATCACTATGAGAGAATTGTAAAATTGAGCAAAATACCGGTTTCTGTATGCCTCAAATAGTTCATTATGTACAACCGTTCAAAATAATTTTTTGTATGGGCGGTTCCAACCATCTTTGTCCAATTATGGCATAATATAACCTATGATGCTTTCCTGGGCGACACAAATATATTCTGAAAATTTTATGACATTCGGAGACATTCGAAAAATTTTATGACGTCCCGCGCCACATCATTTCTTGTAATCTTAACCTAATACAACATATGGCAATTTTGTATTGACAGATTATTAAGTTTTCATAACGGTCGGTCGGTTACCACGGCCACCATAAGGGAGTTTAAAAAGGGGCGGAGCATCGTCCCCTACTCTGTAGAAGGCAATCGCCCAGAAGCGAGCAGGCCAGCACAACGCAAGGCCATACACATCGATAGCAATTCGGCAGAAGCTCAGTTGGAATGCTTTTATATAAGCACGTTATAGTCCGGACCTGTCACCAGCCGTTCCTATCATGGTGAAGGGTTTTTTTTTTGCCGAAAAAGAAAGATGTAAAAATTTAATTTTCCAGCTTCTCTCCAGCATTTTTGTAGCCGCCTTAAGATTGAATTTGTAATAATTCTAATGCTTAAACTGTAAATAGTATTTTTGTTTTGGCTCTACTGAGATATCAGATACGGGTCTTTCCTTTTCTCTCCCTGGATCACAATTGGCACTTATGATACTTGCAGTCCACAGTCTCATGAACGACTTTCAAACTAATTATCAAATAATATATTATTTTTCCGTGGAAAACAGTACTTTTGTATATTTCAATAATAAATGTAAATGTGTGTATCTTTCTATTACTATCGTAAATTGCTTTTAACTAATGAAAATATTGTAAAAAAGCTGAAAAAATCTGAAATATTTCGATTTTTCTAAAGGCCACATTCTGAATTTGACTCTTCGAATTTTGGAGGAGTGTTTATCCAAGCAAAGGGCGGGCATCTACAAAGTATTTTGGAATCCTGATTGTGGTGTGATATAGATGCAGTTGTTAGTCCAAATATTTAAAGATAGGGCCATATTTGAAATAGTCATATATCGAATGATCGAATACATAACCAAAATAAAAAAGGGTGGTAAAATATGCGGAACATAGAATAGATGTGTGATATGTAGCGCTGTTTAGACAAAAAGAACTTGGATCATCGATCGGTAGCGCTTTTCGTCGTTGGTGATCGTCGAAGAAACACTGAATGATGATGACGCCGAATCGTAATCCACATCAAACAGCAACTTTCTCTGTTCATCCTGTTTTCACCTTTTTTTCATAAAATAATTTTCGTTTTTTTTTTTTTTTGCTGAAATCGGCGATCACTTTCATTCAGCTTCTGCGTTGGTTTGACTATTGTTTTGCTCAAGTGAATTCCGACTCTGCTGTACATTTTTTCATATTTCTTTTAAACGCAATAGTTGTTGTTGTTGTAATGTATTGGTTTTATAGCTTAACAATACCTCTGTGAAAATAAATGGTAAGCTTTGTTTTAAATATTTTGTTTTTATGAAAATTATATATTTATAGTCTGGAATACATTTTGTTGCTTTTGTTTTGCGCAACACTGTATATGGGGTGATTATGATCGTCATAATCGACCTACCGTTCAAGGAATCGGCAAGATTATAAAGAAATTTGAAGAGACTGGAAGCGTTACAGAAAATATCGCTTCTGTTAGTGAAAGTGTGGCGGATAATCCGAATTTCAATTCAGAGGGCACTGGTCGTATGATAACCGACTTTTTTTTAGCCTGCTACTGAATATTATGAACTGGACGATGCCACGAACCACACAACACAACCGATTTTGGCTTTATTGCATGAGAAATTTCCAGAAAGCGTAATTTCACGTTTTAGCGACGTCAGTTTGACATCAGCATCTATTAGAGTTTTTTCGTGTGGCTACGTCAAAGACCGTGTCTACGCGGATAATCTCCAAACGTTGGAGCATTTGAAAACAATAGGCCCTTTAATCTGGAACTAACACGACATATGACACAACATACTTTGGCCATCAAAAGCTTATTTTTGCCAAATTTGTAGATATAACAGATTGAATATAAGGCGTATACTACGAAATATATATACAAAATAAATTCACCCGTATCCAATGAATAAGACACGAGAGATTTTACCACATTCTGAGATCTTGTGCACATTCTATTTTTATACTCACTTAACGACGATTTCGAACGTCACAGTTTACACACCATTTATTAGACCAGTCGATTACTCGACTACTCAAAGTGCTCTCAGACACATTATGGTGACTGCCTCTAAAATAATGTGATCAGTGGCTCCATCGGGAGGTTGAACCCGCGATCATGCGAACGATCAAATTAATGATTCTAATAGTTTTTATCAGGGATCGAAAATAACTTGTTGATGGAATTTTAAACTAAACAAATCATAGTGAATTGAATATGCTGAAAATGCTTTAACACATCAATAATTTGTTGCCGCTCTGTCTATAATTTTGCAATAGCTTTTTTTTTGATTTTTATAATTGAAATTATTTACAGCAATTATATTTGATTTTTAGTACGTAATTCAGAAATAAATCTTATATTTGTTTCGTACTCTATTTATCAAAGCATAACAGTTATTTGCAATTTTTATATTTTCAGTTGTCGAATAATAAAGTTCAGCTAGATAATTTTATTTTTATAAGTAAAATACGAAATTCTCCCAAAGACAAAAAAGTATTTTCTCTTATTCGCCATTGTTGTTATTGCAAATGAAACAAATTTGTACATATACGAGTATTATTGATCAGCCCGACAATTTTAGTTGCGATAGCCAAAATATGACAAAAGGGAGGGAGGTAACATTTTACATCTTACGACCATGTCCCGTTTTAAAACCTAAGCAAGAAACTGTAACCCAATATGTTAAGAGTGAGCTTCTTGATAAGGATTTATTTGGCACATGGACTATAAAAAACAAGTTCCCTTGCATCACATGAATGAGGCATGGGAGAGCTTCTCACAGTGAGTTCTTTAGTGGGTTTATACGCATTCTACTTTTAGACTCACTTAACGGGACCTACGATTCCGAACGTCGAAGTTTGAGAAGCATTTATAAGACTTGACGATTACTCGACTACTCGAAGTGTTTGTCAGACACAACGAGGTGACCGCAGCTCAAATAATGTTAGGTGGTTTTATGCGGGGTTAAACCTGCAATCATGCAAACGATAGTCGCGTGTACTACTCATCGTGCACGGTCGGTCGAAAATGGGCGATAATGAACGATAATGGATAATAATGAACCATAATTAACGATAAAGAGGATATTAACAATTGCGCTC
>JAHXMU010000549.1:1718193-1746347 GCA_019455685.1 Philornis downsi
ATGTCATTAAGCGATCTGACATCTCTGTCAAAAGTTATGGCGTTGCCAGATGGGTCCGTCGAATATGGGCAACCCTGTATGAGTAATATTGGAATCAGGACATCTTTGGTGAAATAATTGTGACAGCCACGATAGCTTCTGTTCAATTACCTTAGCGCTCTGGTGGATTAGAATCAAGGTAAATTAAATATCATTTTTAGGAATTTATTTTGGGCGCATTGTAGCTTTTTGATATGTGATTTGGCAGCGCATTTCCAGACGGGTGCTTGGTAAAGCATTATAGGATTTAAAATGGTTTTAAACGATAAAATTTTTATTTTCAATAGTCAGATGCGAATTAATGAAGGGTATAGAACTCGTATTGTCAGATTTAATTTATCAATAGTCACAGCTATGTATTCTCCAAATGTTAGCTTGGGGAACAGTAAATATTTTGCTGCATTGTTTCATGGGTTGTTAACGTCGTTAACTTTAACTCATCATGCAAATGCTCCAACGTTTGGGGATTATTCGCGTAAACACGGTCCAACAGCGTCGTATCGTATGGTCTTGGTAGCCAATTGACGTTGCCGAAACGTGAAATTATGCAATAAAGTCAAAATCGGTCATGTTGTTTGGTACGTGGCACCGTCTTGTTGAAACCACATATCGTCCAGTTTATAATCTTCAATTGTATGCCAAAAAAAAGTTGGTTATATATATTATACGGCCAAAACTCTCTTCATTGAAATTCGGATTATTGTTGTCTGGTCACCGTTATGAATATCAATATTTCCATTTGAAAGGTCTCAGTCCGACCAATATTAAAGATGGGTGCCGCGATTGCGTAATGGAGATGTTTCTGTAGAGTGTTTGGAGATGTTTCACCGCAATAAACCCGTATTTTTGCGTCATTTTATATCCATGAATGAGACATGGGTCAACCATTTCACACCTAAGACAAAGGAACGGTCACAGCAGTGGACTGGAATGGAAGAATGGTGTCCAAAGAACGCGAAGACGGTTCCATCTGAAGGTAAGGTCATGGCGTGTGTTTTTTGGGATACATACACATTGTCTTCAGAAAGGAAAAACCATCAACGGCGAATGTTTTGCTAATTTATTGCAGCGTTTAGATAATGAAATTATTGAAAAAGGCGCATTTGGTGAAAAACAAACTGTTGTTTCATCAAGACAATGCCCCAGTTCGCACATCCACTATTGCGATAGCCAAATTTAATGAATTAACGTTCGAATTGCTTTATCACACGCCTTATTCGCCAAATTTAGCTTCCTTTGAATTATTTTCTATCTCCAAACTTGAAAAAATGGTTCGGAGGTAAAAGATTTGTCAACAATGAAGAGGTGGAACCTGTGGTTGGTGGCTATTTTAAGGATTATGACAGATCTTACTATAAACGGACTATATAATGTATTGAATATCGCTGGAACTAAAAGAAGATTATTTTGAAAAATTAAGAAAATGTCCCTCAACTTTTTTGTGCCTTCTTTGTTAGGTCGGCTAATATTGGGACCGCCCACGTAAATAGCACCTCAGAGACAAGCATGACCCTTGTGAAGAACAGGCAGTGGCCGGTTATTTGTTTGAGAAACAATTTCGAATATGAACCCTGAATTCTCTATTTCTTAAAAAACAGTTTATTATTTTGTAGGAGGAAGGGGAAAATTTAGATTAATAATTATTGACATGAGCTCGTTGTACCAATCTGAGTCGAATGCCGCTTTTACCTCCAACAGTGTCATGCCAGCTGTTTTATCGTGGAGAAATTTTGATTTTACAATATTTTTTAATCCGCTCAGTTATTATGCATGGGATGTATTATAGCGTCTTGTGAAACAAAATTGTTCAGATGACGGTACGTTGTTGTTTTCGACAAAATTAATTGTTTTGTATTTTATTGCATTTTCTAAGATTTTGCTATGCGATAGATGGCAACAATCTAATTGGTAGGTATGACTGTGTCGAATCGTTGGGCTTGTTGGGTTTTGCAATGGGTATGGTTTTGCTTTCTTGTCATACGAGGGAAATATGGTATTTTACGAGGGTGGTCAATTATAACACCCAAATTTCGTCATTTTGATACTTTTTTCTCAAAGTTTGAGTTATAAAAGGAAGACACGAATTACTAAAAATTCAATGCGAAAGAAAATGGAAACATTACCTAACATAATCAATGGCCGTGAAAATTTCATCCAAATTGAAGCGGCCCAATTATTGGAACTAACATCTTTATGATGTTTCCTTAGAACGTAATTTGGGTTTGGAGAAGAGCAATATCGCCAAGAGGAGAGCCTTCATACCAAATGGTGATTTCCTTTTTCGCGATTAATTTAGAATTGTTATAACGCATTTAATTTTGATTAAACTAAAATTACTAAATTAGATCAGTCTTGACATTTTGTGAATCGTGCTGTAATTCGTACTATGAAACATAAAATAATATTTTTGCTTTATGCAGTATTAAAACTGGATGCAAATTAAATACTAATTATTTCAGAATATAGCAATAAATATGTTAAATTTTGGAAAAATTAATTATTAGGGTGAGGGTATTCATAAGTCAGTGCACCTGACTGAAATTTATGTGCCGCATTGGAAGCACTTACGGTAAACAGTTGAATTTTAAAAGTCATTGAATAATTTCCTTATTTTGTAAACATGTTAAAATCAATGAAATTAATTTGTGTCCTTCTGACTTTAAAATTAATTCACAACTTTTGAACATATTTCATGTTTACTTAGGTGGCTTAGAAAACTACGTGAGATTGGTGGCGGCGATTGCCATTTTCCCATCCATATCTATGGCAGCTAACACACCCTGTTGGAGCCAATCCTTAAAAATGCCTCACAGAAGTGCACACACACATGCCCAAGAAGTCTACTTGAGTCTACATAAGTATATTGACCAAGTCAATTCTAGTCTCATCCACCGTTCCAAATGTATGTGAAATTCCCGCTACACATTTACGCCAATATGAAATAAGGGTTGGTTGATCTCATCATTATCATTGTTACCAATATCATTGCCTGGGAAGGTCTGCTTGTTTCCACCAGTTTGTAGAGTTAAACAACAGCAATGCTGCTCTGTAGCTGATGGCTTTGGTCTAAACGGTCATCATCGTCACTGTCGTCGTTAGCGTTGACGCTTTTGCTGTTAATTTGTATTAAAAGGGAGAGTTTGCATCACATGACAACATCTAAGCACAACAACAGCAGCGGCAATTTATAACAAACACTGGCATTTCTTTTGTGGAAAATCGGGGCTTGGCTTCTCTATTCCATTCCACATCTTGAACATATCCATCCATACTCACACACATACAATATGTACATTAAGCTGTATACACGAGTATAGTATGATTCCATTCGAAATGACCAGCTATTATTGTCATTTCAAAAGAAAAAAGGTGAACATTTTCATTCCATGTAATATAAAACGTGTCATTTATTTTGAGTACACCTAAACCCCGATATACATTATTCCAAAAATTTCGATTTTGGATCAGTCCTACAAATAATTAGAGCTCTTTATAAGTAATGAATTCTTATGATGCTTAACACGTTAAAGAGCAATAATGTAAAACTCATAATATTCTAGTGAAACATATTGCAAACTTACAGTGAAAACGTGATCTGTCGTATTTTTTATAATGTCTAACATCGTGTGTAAAACTTGATTTCCTTCTCTCACACATAATTTGGTTCTAATAATAGAAAATTTAAGAATATCCTTTAAAATTGCTATTGCTTTTGGATGAACGGTGTAAGAACTCTCGTCCAACATGCCGATAAATGAAGTAGCATATAAATGACATATACGATATGTAAGTCATATTTATGGATTATACATGAACAGCACATTTACTGAAATAAGTTAAGCGCTCAACTTCTCTTACAGCAAATTAGATTAGGTTAATTAGGTTAAAAGAGGAGATGCGTACCACGTCTCCCTGACGCATGTCACAAGAATATTCACTTAAACTTGGAAGTTAATCTGTTGTTCGCTCTAAGTAGTATATTCAATTTAGATCCAGACGTTCAGACTATTCAAGAAATTTAGTCTCTTTCCCGAAATTTCTCAGTTTATCCTGATTTGCAAATTTGCAATAATCTCATAGGAAAAAATCAGATTGGGTCGTCAGAGAGACGTTGGGGATCAGCAAAATGTGGACTTCTTGGTGAAACCACACAGAGTTCTGAAAAGAAAAACTCATACAACATCTTTAAGTGACGTCTTGATACCAGAATTCGTCAGACACCACGTATTTTCTTCCAACTAAGTGTTATCGGTTGTGAAAGATCTGCATTATTAAAGTTAGTTAAGTTCATTAAAATATTCCATCCGGCTGGGTTTCGTCGCATTTCGCCTCACGCTCTCCAAAATGGCTTCAGCTTACTTGAAATATATTACTGTAGTCTGGGTGACGAAAATTTTGCGTTATTAAAAAGTTAACGTTATGGAAGCCCATTCCAGTTTCCTTTTCCAGCATTGACACTTCCGTGCAGAAGTGCGCGTCTAGTTTATCCCTAGGAAAACAATCATTTTCACAGGGTTACTTGTTGGAATTAACATATCCCAAAGTATTTCATAGAACAAACATTTTATTTCTACAGAATTTTATAGTAACCTTTTTTCGTTTTTTTTTTTTCCAATGATTATTAGAGTTTTTATCGGAAAAAAATGAAAACAATAATTTATTGAAATTCAAATTCATATGTCGAAAATTGATTACAATTATCTAAAACCGCATTGGCGCGAAATTTTTCCAAGAACTTTCTTTTATAAAAACTTTAAAAAAATTCAACATTTTTCCAAAAATGTGATGTTACCTTTTTTGATTATTTGCAAACAGAGGACTTTCAAAATTGTCGCCAGCATATTACCTTAGCGATTTGAACAAACGCCTGTTTTGCTAAATGAACTTGAATTTATTTAATTTTTTGTTTTAAAAACATCGTTTACAGATGTATTTAAGTGCAGACCTCAGCCGATGTTTTATACGACATAATTTGGTGAAAAAAAGCTTAATTTCAGTTTTGAGTCCTTTACTACTTTGAAAATCTATACACGTCAACATACCTCGCAGTTTCATGAACAAATATTTATGTACCATCCAGAGGTAATTTCCTGTGTAACGGTACGTAACACTTAGTGCATGTTTCTTATAAAAAATTTTAAAATAATTTATAGCAACCTCATTATTCCCGGGCATTTTCCTAGAATACGAACCATTTAAGTAATACTCGTAAATGATTTAGCAATCTGTGATCTGATTTGTTGCTGCAATAAACACTCCGAATTATTTTAACTTTTTGAAGTCCTCAGTCCAGGAAATGTAGAAGGACCATAAATTTTTTGGTAATTCGGCCAATTTGTATGCGTGGTACATTTTGCATTCACAGTACTAAACAACTGACGCGAGCTCAATTGTACTGAATATATTTCAATCGAATGAAAGGTACGAATCTACGAATATATAAGCCAAATGAGGTAACTTGTATTGGAGATAACAGAGAAGGCGTCCATTTCATCGATTATTTTCACATTTTACCCACTACTAATAACGCAATACAAACGGCGAAACGAACGAATTAAGGATTGCAGTGAAAAACCAAATGTTGGCAAATCCAGAATGCGTGTGGCAAAGTCTTTCGTTTTCGTTTGCAGAACTTGGATTACCAAACGCATGATACATACAGAAAATTTGGTCGAATTTGGTATGCCGGCAACACATAATCGGTCGTTTTTTTTCAAATTTTTTCAGAAATTGTGTGCAGCGGACAAAAACTTGGATTGCTTCAGGTTTTGGATGAGGAGTTACAGGAAGGAAATTGAATTTCGGAAATTCGATCAATTCTATGGGAAGTACTAGAAAGGTCGGCCGATGTTACCCATTAGAAATACCGTAAAGATTTACAGCAGTTATCATCAACGTAGGACGCCCTGAATATATTACGCCGACACGCAACTGTGAACAAGCTTTTATTAGTATTCTCTTACGCATGTAAAAGATATTATCCAAAGCATTATGACTCAAAAATCAAATAAAGATGTTGTGGCCCTTATTCCGTATTTAGATTTAACGAGGGACAAATACAGAAGTCTTACAAAAGGTAATAGAATGACAATTTATTGTTTTAAAATAATATTTGGTAAAAGTTTACGGCAATGCATTTTTTTATTTTACAAGAAAACCTTGCCCAGGCATAAGCTGAATCCAATTTAAAAATAGTGAGTTTCTTTCAGTATTTTTGAGGCAATTTAGGGACCGTACTAATACTGATGAACTGGTATGCCTACAATCCATCATAGTGGGTATAAGAGTATGGGCTTCGGTCCGGCTACATTGCGTCTGCCCACTTTTTTCAGTGCAAATTGGAATTTTTAGTATTTTTCAAAAGCAACGCCCCCAAATGGATCTAGTTTCTGAGGTTGGTTGGTTATTTATAATATCTATACTGTACCATATACGAAGCTATTTCATTGCCATAAAAATGTCATTACAAAAAACTTTCAAATTGGGCCGTCATGAAAATTATAATGAAATCGCATCAATTGTTTAAAATAATTACATTCAATTTCTTCACCAGTAAAAATGAAGGTTTGTGTCTTGTAAAATTTAATTTAGAAATACATTTTAATACCCAGAAGTAAGCGCTTAAAGTTTCAAGTATGTTTTGGCCAAATGTGTTTCCTGACTTTTCAAGCCGATTGAGCGTCTGCCCAACTTGCTGACTAGTTAACATGGCAAATGTCACAAATTTTTATATATTACCAGGTCGTAGTCGAGCATTATAAATGAACCCTATCGTCCCATCTCTCTTCTGGTACCCTCCAAATTCAATTTGTTCCCCTATAATTGCAGTAGACTAAATTTTTGCCCGTTGCATTGTTATATAACACTTGATTGAATTTGAAAAGGTCGACCGAATAGGCATCCCCTTTCAGGCACCTCTAATACAAATAACTAGTTTAACACAAATTTTCTTAGCTCCATATCTTTCAAACAGTTGTTCGAAATTCAGACAAATATAGCACATGTCATGTGTTTAATACATTTACTTCTGAAAATAAAAATGAAGGGCATTGCCGCAGCCTTAGTAGCACCTCTTCTACAAATTTACCCCATA
Source organism: Philornis downsi (assembly GCA_019455685.1). NCBI lineage: Eukaryota > Metazoa > Arthropoda > Insecta > Diptera > Muscidae > Philornis > Philornis downsi. The sequence goes on from JAHXMU010000549.1 coordinate 1,725,326, forward strand.
CATTCTTAGATTAAAATCTTCTATGCCGTTACACTAAATTAGTCTAACTTGGTACACTCGCTAAACGCGAGTGGAAAGTGGAATCAGGGAGTGAAAGTGGACGCGCTGTCGCGCACTTTCTCCTACACACCAATCGAATTGATCGCCTTTTTTAAATCTAGTTTTACCTCTCCAATTTGTAAATAGTATGTTCAGAGTTGATTGATTTGATTTAAAATTCTTGGTAAATGTAGAAACAAAGACCGAAGTTGAGGTTTCAGGAGGAGTAACATATTAATCGATTTATGGAAATTTAATTGTTCTCCGGTAAACAGCAAGCATCGGGATTTTATTAAATCGAATTCCGCGAATGAACATGGCCTGCATGCCAATTGTGTTAAGCAAACAATCCTCACATACAAATTAGGCGACGATATAAAAAGTTATTATTAAGCCATAATACTTAAGTTCAATGGACTATAATTTATCACCATTTGCTGTACGAGCACGTTAATTCACGACAATTGTTGATAATGACCTACTAATTTAAAATGAAAAATGCACGCCACTATCGTTCGCATTATTCAAAGTTCAATCTCTCGATACAGCCACCTACCGTTATTTGACCAGCGGTTTTAAGACCGTTGTTATATAAACTCACTGTTGCAAATATAAACTCACTGAATGTGGGAAGTACTTCGTGAATGTATACGAGTATATAATTCAGTTCACCTGGCTGAAATTTCTATACTGGTATGGTAGGAACTAAGAATTTTACCACACCCGTACTAACTGTTGCATCAAAGCACAAGGACGTTTGATAAAGCCATAAATGATCTGATCGAAATTCCGTATAGGTTTAGTACTGTCTCAGTATTGAATATATTCAAACATACATTTACCATTTTTCAATTTTTTTATAAAAAATTACTTTGATAGTTTTTTCTATACTATCAGGAGAAACAATCGCGTACTGGTTCAAATTTTACCCCTATAAAAACTCAAGGTCTTCCGACGAAAAAGAAAGAACATCATTGCAAAATGCTATTTTTGTTAATTTTTATTTAATAATATCTCTGAAAATATTATATCTGACTTATTGATTCCATCATGTTATTTCACTTGTAGTATGTTTGAGATGACTGTGAATCAACCTATGTGATAACAAGTTGCTCACAATTAAAATTTTTCGAAACTTTACTCTTTCTCTACAGTTCATAATTATAATTACAAATATTTGCAGTGGTTTTTCCGTTACACCATCTGCGTCGCTTCGTATTTTGCCTGCACTTTCTGATCGACATGTCCCAAATGCAGCACTTAGCCCAACGCTGGCCACGAACTAACTATCCCCCACGTCAGTATTAGACTTATTATGCCAGTATTAGACCAATAGGCCAACACAGAGTACGGTTGCTATTCGGAGAATGTTCCAGGACTGGTGTACATTATTTAATGTTTCATTTATTTATTTAATATTTCCTCAGTTAAGATCCTTGACGGGCCATTTATGGCGTGAATCCAAAAGATCCTTCCTGTGGGCTTCCACGGCTTCCATTGTCTTTATAGTTATGTCCCTCTGACTCATATAATCCATCTGCTTCATAATAATTTGACTCAGACAAGCGGAACAATTTGGAAAATGGGTTAATTGTCTTGTCGGTTTCGAGTTTGAATACTCTAATTACGACCCTATACGAGTATGTTCAGAAACTCTATTAAAGTTATAAACTTTACGGATCTCTACACCAGCCCTAGGCATTCTGAATATAAGTAACTAATTTTTTTGTGACAAAGAATACAGATTTTTGGTCGATGACCTGTTCTATCATTAAAAAGATTAAAGAAAAGATTGATAGAAAACTGGCAGAAAGAAACAAAGTGGCATGTTTTTTAAATCATATATATAAAAAAAAAAACGTTATTATCACATATAGGGATCCTTTGGTCGTAGCCAGGATTATCCATTTAAAATTTGATCTTTACGTAACTGTTCAATCCATTGTTCTCACTATGCAGCATATAGCGCGGTCTAACTGAAACCAATTACCGAGATCAGATGCTTCAGTTGAGCTTAGTCTTTCCATAATACAATCTCAAACAATACTGAACTCTCTCATTACTGGGAAAAGTACACGTAAATGAATCAACCTACAATTATCAGTTTGTGGAAAAGTAAACAGTAACGCAGCACAGAATTTATCAGTTCCTGTCTGTGGCGATTGATTTTGCTGGTAAAAGATAGCTCCGGCTTTTTGCCAATAGGGACGCGGACTTCAAAGAGAAAGGCATAATGGAATTGCCTTCAAAATGACAATAGTTTATCCAATAAAATGGTGCATATTTGACTTAAATCGGATCATTTTAACTATGCTAAATAATGCCTTCAATGTCATGTAAAATTAATTAATTTCTTTTGGCTACAACACCTTATATTTTTGTGGCCTAATTACGAGTTATCCATTTTTTCGGTTTCAAAGGTAACGATAAATAAAACACACACAAAGCTATGGGTTCAATGAAACTTGTATTTCATTGTAATACTTGGACCTTTCTCTCTTACCAATATGCCCAAAAGCACGACACATTCCTATCAGCATGTTTAGTCGAAGTAGAACAAAGCGACAAAGTAAGATCGACGGCTTATTTAATAACTGAAGTCGCGATAATTTCCGATAATTTTGACAGGCTCACTCATTGTAGGCAACAATTTGTACGAAAATGTTCGAACACATAGTTGGTTGAGTGATTGTTTACAAATGCAGAAGCTTAGCTTTCGCATCCCATCGCTATACAGATTTATCTTTGTGAGCTCTTTGCTCCTACTTTTTAATTTATTTCCTTTCCTATTTTTTAATTTATTCCTTTTCCACGACATAATGAGCAAAAGTAAAATTGTGTGTGTTTGTTTGTGTTCATTTCCAATAAACAGGTGACGTCTCTGTTTGCATTTTAATTGATGTAACAACTGCGCCTTTAAAACCCCTCTATAGAAATTTCAACCAGGCGAATTAAAAAAAAAATTGCCTTTTCTCCCTTTACCGAAATTTAACAGATTTGTTATTTCGAAATTTGTAATCAAAGGAAAGAACCCGAAATATTTAACATCCAATTTTTTCCCAGTTTCAAATAATGCAAAAGAGTTGCAGTATTACCATGTTCGAAGCCATCATAAATATATTATTTCAGATTATAATATAATAAGTAATATATTATAACACAATAAATTTTTGGTTGATTAATGGAGACTGAGAATTCGAAATTAGAAGCGTAAAAGTGATTTCGGTCAAACCAGTTTTTTTCTTTTTTTTTTTTTTTGTGTGGTGTTAGAAAGAAATAGAGTGCAAAACTATAGCGGGTTCAAGACCGTATTTAAAAGTTACGATAAAAAACAATATTTTAAGCGGTACCTGAAAAGATGGGACTATCGCCAGTTGTGATAACCAATGCAATATTTGCTGATTATAGATGAATCGGACATATTAATTTTAAATTATGGACGGAAATCTGATTTCTTTCTAACCCGCCATTTTGCGCTAGCAACTAGGGTGGTTAAGTGGAGCCCATAAGTTGTATTAGTATTTGGGAAATGGTACACGTTTTCAATTTTACGTGCAATTTCAGCGTACCAACTTCAAATTAGGCACGTAAAAGTGATTTTTTGTTTTTGCATGAGGGTACCTCGAAAAATATAAGAAATGACAAACACACATGGGTTAATCGTCTTAAAATGTCTTCAAATTAATGTCGTCATAAAACACCTGTGACCTTCAGCGCGTTACACTTTTCCTCATATCAAATGATATATTGTATGTACTTCATCTCTATTTCGGAAAGTGCACATTTAAAACAATATTCGTACCAACATAATATCGCTATTAAACAGGTGCTACAGAAATTGTGTGAACTTTTTTTGCAAGTGCTCATCAGTCTGTGCAAAATTGGTATCTTTCAAAATGTGCCATTTGAATATACTTCTTTATGGTAATTTGGGTATCATCGATTACTTTAGAGCTTTTGGTAAAAGAGGATAAGAAGAAGCTCTTTCCAAATTTTTAACAATTTTTTTCCTCTTGATGATGAAAGAGTGATTTGTTGCTGATCGGTTTTCCAATGTAAACTTTTTGGTAGTTTTATTATAATTCATGACAAAATGAAGCATGGTGAAACACGCAAAATTCAATGATTTCTCTAAAATTTCCAAACAAAATGCTTCAGTATAGTATAAATTTGCTTATTTTATTAATTTAGAACAATATTTTATAAGAACCAACCAATTCACCACCCCGATACCCTACACCCTCCAGGTAATGAAATCGGTTAAGTTATATGGAACCAAAACCAATTACGAATAGGTCATAACAGTTCTAAATTATGGGCGGAAATGTAATTCTTCTCAAATCCGCCATTTAATGTGAGTTCGGCCAATTTGTAAGCTAAGTTGTATGAAATAATTACGGTGTGTAAATTTTACTTCAGATACTTCAAAAGTTATGACAAAAAAGATATTTTAGGGCTTAAGACATTTCATCAGTTATATTAAGCGATGCGTAATATATCGATTAGTCAAATTTTTGATGAACCGACCAAATCTTGTCCGGTCCGCCAATTTGTGTGGGAGCTACCAGAATGGGTGTGGATATCCGCACGGCCCAAACATTTTTATGGCCCGTTAGCGAACATTTCTGGGCTTGCCCTCTGTCTCATAATCATAGGTAGATTAAGTTTCAATATGGATAAATCGGGGTTAACAGAAAATAATTTCCATACAATCACTAATTCCTCGAGAAAATCCTTGCGAAACATATTTTTAAATACAATGTTCTTTTATCCATAGGTTGAACTACGAAAATCAAATTTATTAGGCAGTGAACATCTTTTAATATCACAACTCATACCAATTCCTCTCTTATCTCACTGGATTTATCAATAAATCCCATTTTTTATGTAAAAATTTGTTGCACTTTGATATTATTTCATTTGATGATAACGTGATGCCGTCCAACATATTTTAAAGTTGTTATATTGCTGTGGTCCTTGATAGAAATCACACAGGGACAACGCTCAATATAAAGTTCAACTTTTCCTAAAACATGTTTCCTCCTGCAACATTTTCCAAGCGAGCGCTTCTAAATTGCAAAACTAGGTTCTGTTACCATCCCCGAAAATCTTAATTTGTTCCATATTTGAAAATTGAAAATTTTCTAACTTTATATTTGAATACGCATGCACAAAATAAATGTAACGATGCTTTATAAGGCCAACTTTGTTTCTGTCTTTCGCATTTAAGAAATGTGTTTGAAAAAATTAGAAGCATTCAGTATTGTTTATTGAGTTGTAATCAAATCGGTTTATGGAATACCTAATGTATATGAATGTATCGTTGGGCTTACTGGATACTTGAGTTAAAGATGGTTTGGATTATAGTCTTTACTGTACCTATTTATGGGAATATGAACACTTTTTTCCTAGCATCTTCAATATTTTTTCGTTCACTAGTTGCAAAATGCCATGCTAATTGATAGGTACCTAAGAAATTATTATTCCTCCATCCGAAGGAATGAAAGTATATATCCTTTGCTTTGGCCAAAAATGCAACATCCACAATCAAGTGTCTAAAATATTAAGTATCTTTTTTTATAATGTTTGGTAAAATTTGAAAAATTGAATTGAGTAACCACGCCCTTTCTGTTACTCCCATACAAATGAACTTTGTAGCCCATATATTCTTAGATTTATATCTTTTGCATGATTGCACGATTAATATGGACAGCATTTCCATACTCCTGCTGGTACCTCCAATACAAATTAGACGATTATCTGAAATGTAACATTACTCCCGTAATTTATAATCCGTAGGCTGCAGCAGCATAGGCTCAACATGTTGATTTACAATTCTCTGTAAGCCTTAAGAAATTGATCGAGTAACCATGCCTCCTCCGGTACCTCCCATAAAAATTACCGATTTAACCCATATATTTTTAGCGTCATATCTTTCTAATAGTTGAACCGAATTCAAGCAATTTTAACACACGTTTATGCATTTGGTGTTGTAAAATCTGGGGATGAAAACGCAGGGCATTGCCACATTCCTTCGGGTACCCCCATACAAATTGGCGGATTTATACAAATTTAATTAGACCGCTGGAATTCCTAACTCATAGACTGTGGTTGCTTAAAATTTTGCCAGTTATATTGCATTACAATGCTTCCTGAAACTTTAAAAAATCAACCGGATAACCATGCCCCTCTCGTAACTCCCACATAAATTACATAACTTTGCATTATAATTTTTTCATTCACTTTCATTCACAATGCACTAAATTCAACAAAAATTAACATGCGTCTGGCATTTAGCAAACCTGGTTCGAATGAAAACGGCAGAGCATTTTTTAAAGAAAGTTGCAACTCACCACGTCCATTCCGGCGCTTATCATACTTTTGCACCAACGCGAAATGATGTTGAGTGAGGGTGTAAGTAAATCAATTGACCTGACAGAAATTTCTGTACTGACTTTAGCTTCATATCTTTCTAGTTGTCGTATTGGATTCAATCAAATTTGGCAGCCGTTATGAGGGAATGAAAACGGAGGGCATTGCCACAACTCTTCTAGTAACCCTGCCATACAAATTGGTTGATTTATCGACATTTATTTTTAATTCGTGGACTGCAGCTACTTAAATTCTTGGCAATTATATTGCGTTATAATTCTCCGTAAATTTGTAAGATATATGATCTTTGGCCCAACCAAACCTTAGGCCATTTTGTATTGTTGTTTGCAAACATATCTATGTCAATAAACCTTTTCCTTAGGTCTGAACTCCAAAAAGCCTTTTGGAGACCTCTTCATCAACATATTCTTTATACTACATTATGCTTATTTCTGAAGAAAACATTTTGACGTTAATCGAGGGATAGGTGTTTAGGAGAATATATATACATGTATGCGATATCTACTCCGCCTTCATGTTGTGCATGCATATAACAGGTATGTACAAAGCGCGGTCCATGTATGTACGTGGAATCTTAATTTGGTTAGCAAACAATAATCTTGTTACAATGACTTTGTTCTCGAACAGTTTAAACTAGTAATTAGCCTTTCTTCAGTTATGAAGTTCCAAGTTGTGTGCCAGGTACTACGATTCCATAACGGCTCCAAATTCTGAAAACGTCGATTACGATTCCGTTCGCCGAAAAAAGTTTCAGCGCACCGCTATCTTATTCTTATTTTATGCTTTACAATTTATGTTAACATATTTAACATTACAATAAAAACTTAGTTTTATTTGCAAATGTAAATAACAATATTAAAAAATATGATTATAATGGAAACTTAATGTGTTAGAAATCGTTCAAATAAATCATTATATACATTTGTTGTTCATACCGAGCTTTTCATCAGGAATTGCCGGTTTTCCTGTGCAAATCTGATAATTGTTCACTTCCGTTGTCCATCGATGTAAAAGATTTGTTCATTCTAAATGTGCCTTAATACTTCTAACACGATAACAACTTCAGTTAGCAAAGACCGGGCGATAATTTTTTTTAACACCAAAAGATTAGTGTTTGTTTAAGAAGTATTTAGCTTTTTATACAGGGTTGCCCATATTCGACGGACCCATCTGGCAACGCCATAACTTTTGACAGAGATGTCAGATCGCTTAATGACATACCGCGTTTGAAGCGTCAGTCCAAGCAGATTTTTACTATGGAACAATACACGCCACGCGAGCGCTCTGAAATAGTTGAAATTTACATTCAACAGAAGAAGTCAATTGTGAAAATTCAACGTGCTTTTAAAATATTAAAAAATGTGAGAAGTGCGCCTTCTAAGAACACCATTAAGCGTTTATACGAAAAATTTTCGACTGGTGAGGCTCTTTCTAATCCGAAGAGGCCAAATAAAAGTCGACCAAGGCGATCGGCCGAGAATATCGCTGTCGTACGAGCCAGTGTTGAGAGGTCCCCAAGAACATCCCAAAAACGCCGTTCTCAGCAGTTGGGCATGGCTCGGTCCACTTTACAACGGATTATTCGCGTTGATTTGCATTTGTTCCCGTACAAAATTCAATTGACGCAAAGATTGTTGCCTGCGGACAAGCCTCGTCGATTGGAATGGGCCCAACGAGTCATCGAAATGGCCGATGATGACGAGCAATTTTGGAACAAAATTATCATGTCCGATGAAGCCCATTTCACATTGAATGGGACCGTAAATAAGCAAAATTGCCGTATTTACGCCACTGAAAATCCTCAGGAGATTCAAGAATTGCCTCTTCATGACGAAAAAGTCACAGTTTGGTGCGGCGTTAGTGCGAAAACGGTCATTGGGCCGTTTTTCTTCCAAAACGAAAATGGCCATGCTGTTACCATCAACCGTAAATGTCGCGTTATCGCGACATGATGACCAATTTTGTGATGCCAATTATTCGTCGAAAGCGTATGAGGCAGTTCTGGTTTCAACAAGACGGCGCTCCACCGCACACAAGTCGCATAACAATCGATTTTCTGAAGAATTTGTTTCCGGGCCGTCTGATGTCGAAAAGTGGTGATTTGGACTGGCCACCGCGTTCGCCCGATTTGACGCCCGCTGACTTCTTCTTGTGGGGACATTTGAAGTCAAAGGTTTACGTTAACAAGCCAAGGACCGTAGAAGAGCTCAAGGACAACATTCGTGAAGAAATAGCCGCTATTCCGGCCGAAATGTTGGCGAAAACGATGGAAAATGCTGCAAAAAGGGCACAATACGCCATCAACGCCAGAGGCGGCCATTTGAGAGATATCATATTCAAAAATTGATGTAAACAAATCTACTTGGAACAAATTAAATGAATAAGATTGCCAACCGCCAAATTTTTATTTTTTTCTTTGATTTTTTTTTAAAAAACATGGGTCCGTCGAATATGGGCAACCCTGTATAGGCAATGGCCATTGTTGTTAACCCAGTGCTGTGAAAAATAACAAAATCATAAAAAATTCCATTTTTGCTAAAAAAAAATACAATTTGTTTTAAATTTCTTAAAAAACATTAATATTTTAAAATATATTCGATAGAAATGGGAATAACAAAATTGTTGTCACCAATCCTGTGACACGAACTAAATCATTTTTATTTGCACTAATCAAGTTTCTAAAGGAAACATTATTTGAGCTAGTTTTGGGTTCGTTATTATATGTAAATCAAATAGAAATTGAAATTTACTATAGTCTGGAGGTTGAGCTCAGGTCTTTTTCAAACTATGCCTAATTTTTGCTTAGGCATTTTGACTGTTTCTTCAGCACGAAGAATATATCTCATTCATTATCATTATTATCATCATTATCCCATTTTATTTCAAAAATGCTATAAAAAGAGATTTATTCCGCCGGTTGCTGTACGAAAAAAAATTGTATCGCATCAAAGGGGAGGAGTTAGATCCTAGGTGTCTTAAAGCGAAATTATGGTCATTGGTTTTTAAGACGATTGATCCATATCCCTCCGTCTGTCTGCTGACAAGAAAGCACTCGTGTAAATCTATTCAGTCCTAACAAACACTAAAAAACTTTTATATTTATTATACCTTTCGGACTGACTACACGAACACAATAAAACTTTGCACGCTGTAAATATTTCCAACACTGTGCACTGCGACTGTAACTGGACAAGCTCACAAGCTTTACCCGCAAAAAAAGACTTCGAACACTAAAATATTGTTTCTGCCACAACTTTTAAAATGTCTAAGCATATTCACTGAACCTTGACCCTTATTTTTTTCTACTTTAAAACTTAAGACTGGCTCAAGACTAGCTCATCGCTTCCATTCTGTTCCCAACAAAATGGCGGATTTGGAAATTATCAATTTTTTGCTCATAATTTAAAATTGGTAAGCCAGCTAGCTTCCTCCGAAATTTGTATACCGCAGTTAGTCCGCCTTTTCAGATACCTTGTGTAATGAACTCAAATTCTAAAACATTATTTTTATCTTAACTTTTAAAACTTCCACTCAAATCAACCTAAACATTGCACACTGCAATTCTTTCCTATACTCTAGGTCAGAGCTGTTACTATACTCCCATACAAAACGACGAATTTGGACAAAATAACGTTTCCACCTATAATTTAGAATTCATAGACTGCGTTATTCACTCGATCTTAATATTTTGTGAAACATAACGTAGTCTTTGTATCCTTTGTAGAGGCGCCCTAAGCGCTTTAATCACTATACTCTTTTCCGGGGAGTATGGTGAGATTATTTACAAGCCAGTTGACTTCACTAAAATTTCTGTACTGATGTTTTTGCCAATAAACGCGTGTTCGTGTAAAAAATAAATAATTATTTTTGTACATTGGTATGTCATTCTTGCATCTTCGCCTGAAAGAATGAAGTTTGATACGGACAAAAATGTAAGACCCAGATGGTATCGTGTAAAGTCCTACGTATCTTCTAGTCAAATGTGTTTTATGACTTTTTAAGTCGATTGAGTGATGTCCTTCTGCCTGGCTGACTGGTGGACACGATAACCGTCGTAAGTCTTTATGAAACTTAGCACATTCCGATATTTTGCCATGTAATAGCCTACAAATTAATAATAATAATAGGCTACAAATTAACCAAATTTCCGAAGATTTTCGATATGCATATGCGGCCCGTTCTTCAAACTTTGTGTGTGCATCTCTGTTATATACATATAATATTACATAATATGTGCATATGTTGTACGTATGTGTAAAATCCAACACGTTGGTGTTGTTAACTTTGTAAAGTTAACTATCGGCGATTCATTAGCAATTTCAATGTTTATGATCTGTTTGTTACGCTGTGTCATACAAGTTTATGCGCACACACACAAATGTGTACGAACATTTAAGAGTAAGAACATGTAATAAACAGTTAGTGTTACACACTATTAATTGTATCTGATGCAAAGATTAGGTACTAATTGCGCATAGACCGAGTGAGGAAAAGACATTAATTGTTTGTAATGACTGATTCGTTTTCTTTGGAGAATTGTTGCAATTTCGCATAAAATATTTAAAATCAAAAGGTCACACAATTGATGGGAATGAATATAAAACTAATTACTATTTTATATCAAGAAAAGGACAGGACTAATTCAATGTGCTAAACTGCTTCTCAGTGTTTAGTCTCTATTAGTGGAAAGTTCCAGGCAATGACATTAAGTGTCATTTAGGGCGTTCAAAATCGAAACCGACAAACCGGTTTTACGAATAACTGGTTTAACTGATTTTTGAAAAGTTACAAAGTTGTTTTAAAAGCTCCTTTATGTCGAATAAACTAAAATTTAAAATTCATAAAAATAATCAGACATAGTTTGTGATCTATTTCGTATTCAGATGATCATATCTATAAAATAAGGATGTTAACAGTTGCTGGCAAGTAATGTTTTCGGTATTAAAAATTACTGTCGAAGTTAGTAAAAAAAGCACAATTTCTAAATTGTTTTGTTATTAATTTTAGAGCTGCTGTTACAACATTTTAAATTCAGAATGTTTAACCGATATTGATGTGTTTTTACTATATACACATATCGGAACCTTGTACCGCATCAAAAACTATTTTTATGTTGAAAATATCAATACTTTTAAATAACTTAAGAACTAGCTTCTTAAGGAAAATTAATAGTGATAGTGCACTGAATCAAGATTTATAGCATTTGACTACCCGTATTATTATTATCAAATTTCTCTAAGCAATATCTTAGAACTGATGCAAAAACATCATGCCATTTATAAGAACACGATATGTACTAAAATTGGGTCCACAACAATCACTTACGCTTACCTCTATTTATCACTTAAAGTATGGTAGGTTTTTCAATGTCAATATGTTGTTTGTCGCCTGGCTTATAAAATGATATGATGAGATGTAAGCGCGGTCTTGCATGCATTTGGATACAATTTTTATATGTTTGTAACATTCTGGAAACAGCCAATAAACCCGCACCAGATTTATTTCTGTTTCATCTACAAAAATAAGTATCCATGCGTTTTTGCGTACAGACTCATGCGTCGTACATCTGATTGAGATGAAAAATTGGTAGGTTGTTTTTTATCTGCCAGGGTTTGTTTCCGAATGGGTTTAGCTACCGTGCCGGAGTTTAGGAACAAGTTACTTCAATAAACATGATTTTTCGTAAATTATTAGGTGTCATTCCTTCCCACAATAGTGTATATTTTCTTAAGAAATGTATGTACGTTTTGCTCTATATAGGAAACCCGAAAAATCAGTTTACTCGATTTTTATGTTGGTCGAAACCGGAAAGTCAGAGTTTTGAAAAAAGCGATTTTTCAAATAAATCAAAAAACAGTTTTCTCAAAAAGTCGGTTGTTTGACTCACTATCGCAATAAGAATGAAAACTTGTATATTTTATAATATCAGACATAGCGACCCACAAATCTATGTGATATTCTGTTTATCGAGAAGAGAAATGAGCGAAACAAAGTGGATATTACAACGACACAGAACGCCAAAGGCCTTAGTTGTTCCTTTACTTTTTAGATTTTGTAAAGCTTGTCCGATTGGAAGAAAATTATAACGCTTCTCAAAATTCTAGTGCGTTAAAAGTATTGTATAAAGCATTTACTAAATTGCCACAAGTTGTAATTCAGATTACAAAAAATTGATTTCATTTACATATATATATTACATACATATACATATATGTATATGTATGTACGGGGTTATCCATTTTTCGGTTTTAAAGACAAACTTAAATAAAACACACATAAAGCTATGATTTCGATTAAACTTTTACTCCATTATTGCTTGGACCTTACCATTATAGAATATGTCATTAAGGAAATGACGGCCTCTTGATTGGTTGCAGCAGCGATCCTTTTGAAGTAGTTTTCGACCACTTTTTCGCACATTTCGGGCGATACGTTTGGGGATTGACGTAGCCCCACAAAAATAGCTAACGGAGTCAAATCGCATGATCTTGGTAGCCAATTGACGTCGCCAAAACGTGAAATTACACTTTCTGGAAACTTCTCATGCTATAAAGCCAAAATCTGCCAGGATTGAACCACGTTTGAATCACCATCTTTGCAGTAAGTTTTAATTATTTTTACATGTTCTTCGATTGTTAAACGATCCATACTAGTAAATTGCAAACCTTTCACTATATAAATAACACTTCAGATAACAAGGATTTGACAGCTGACAGCATTGCCAGACGGGCAGTTTTGAAACCACTAAATGGATAATCCGTAATTACACAAATATGTAAATGAAAATAATTTTCTATACTTACTTACTTACGAGGGCGGTCCTCAAATTAGCCGACTTAACGTATAGATTGTGCCAATAGTTTGAAAAAATTATTTTGGAGAAAAGTGGCAACCTTATAAAATATATGTTTTAAGTTTCCAAGCGCCACGTTGTTTAGTATTTTTATTTGAGCTATCAAAAGTAATCGATCTCAGTGAATTTGTAAACAGGAAAAAATTGATCACCGCCATATAATTAAATATTTCCATTTGAAAGGTCTCAGTTCAACCAATATTAAAGCCGAGCTATGGGGGAGTCTGCTCCTTCGTTTACGACTGTAAAATATTGGGTAGCAGGGTTTAAACAAGGCCTCACGAGCTGCCAAGACCAACACTGTAGTGGCCGACTAATTGAGGTGTCCACGCCGGACACGGTTAAGAAACCCCACAAAATGGTATTCGATGATCATCGACTGCAGGTGCGTGAGCTAGCTGAAATGATAGGCATTTCAAAAAGTATTATACATCGCATATTGACCAAAGATTTGAAGATGAAGAAGGGTGCCGCGCTTGCTTTCAATAGAGCAAAAAATTGCGTTGTTAAGGTCACTCTACTGAATTATAACCACAAATAAGACATGGGTCCACTATTTTACTCCTGGGACAAATGAATAGTCAAAGCAGTGGACTGTAATGGGAGAGTCGTGTCCAAAGAAAGGTAAGGTCATGGCGTCTGTGTTTTGGGATACGCATTATTGATGTCTTTAGAAAGGGAAACCAACAACGGCGAATATTATGCTAATTTATTGCATAATTTAGATGATGAAATTATAGAAAAAGGCCGCATTAGGCGAAGAAGAAAGTGTTGTTGTTGTTGTTGATGTCATGTCGATGTCGGTATATGTCTCATAAAGCGCATTGTTCATGCGATGCCGATACTTTTTAATTTTCTATACTGCTACGTACGAAAAATAAGGCGACGCAAAAGGTGTGATCTTGTTTAGCATCGGAGACGTTTAAAATGTTGCAAAAGACCTTCGCCGAAAAGACTTTGTTGGAACGAAATATTTACAAATAGCATAAGCAGTTCAATGAAGTCCGAGAGCAAGTTGCAGACGAAAAACTCCCTTGATGATCGCTAACCTCCACCGAAGAAATTCATGTCGAATAAATCCGATATTTGGTGCTCAAAAACCGTCGATTAACAATTGACATTGCAAACGGACCAGCCAACTCAATCTGAAAAGATATTTTGGGTCTTAGATCTTAATTTGTACAAAAAAACACTCACGTTTTTCGGAAGAAGCCATGGCGTTGCTATCTTTGAAAAGATGGTTTCTGTTTACCAGTACGTTGTAAAACACATCATTATGAGAAATGTGACTTCAAGTCTATGCTGATTGGAAAACAACTGACCAATCGAGTAAATACAGACAGAGACAGATTTTATCGATTATCGTTGTGTTATTCATTATAATTTTCTTCCGCCGAGCCAAATTCTCAAGAAGATATATAATTGCCATGTGTGTGAAACAATTCCTTAAAAATGGCTGGATTCACTAACAGAGGACCCCTGATTTTTGCACCACGATGGAGCGACATATCACTTTGTAAATTCACCTCGAATTTACCTACTAAAAATACAGTGCCGAAAATGCCGTTTTAAGTCGAACAAAGAAATTAAATGTGTATCGGACATAGAATAGGACTTTAAAACTTCGTATGCGTAATTAACACGTGCAAAAAAATGATCCTTTTCTACCCACATCATGCGCCTACATCATGCGAAATATAAACGCAATATTTCTCATACAATTTCATACAAAAAGTGAATGACAGTGGGACCAAAATTCCAGGCATTAGCCTCAATTATGACTCTGTTTAACATAAATCGGCTTAATATTTGGAAAATATTTATCGAATTCAATTTCAATTTTCAATTTCAATTTTATTGATAATTTTGTCTTTCTTAAAGTAACACATGAAATATTTAGATTATCATACTAAAAAAACAAAATGGGATATTTACATCTAATGACTTTTTAAATACTGACAAATGGGTCAAAAAAGAAATTTGCCGAAGTTATACCGCGACAATTACATTATAAATATTTACAAATCCAAGAAAAATTAACCCGTAAAAAAAGATAGTATTTATCGAATTCTTTTAGGGTTATTTTAAATATGAATTAAACTTATATAATACAGGGTGGGCCATATGAGTGTTGGCGATTTAATTCAATTTCTCGGTAACGCAGGGCGCGGGGTGGCGGGGGGATATGTTGTTCGCTGCGCCACTTCCTTGAAATTTAGTCGCCATGGAGCCGTACACGGGAGTGCAGCGTACATTTTGTGTCCGAGCGTATTACGAAAACAATAAATCAGTGATTACTGCACGACGTTTGTATCGGCATGAACACGGTTTACACGATTTAAGTGAAGTCCAAGAATTAAAACCCGATGATGCCAATAACCGACTTAACTTTGTCAATTTGATGCTAGAGCGGTTCAACAATTTCAACAACGTGATTTTTAGTGATGAGGCCAATTTTCACCTTAATGGCCATGTGAACAAGCAAAATTGTCGGTTCTGGTCCGAGACTAATCCCCGATGCTTGCATGAACGTCCACTTCACAGCCCTAAGCTTGTCGTGTGGGCTGGGATAACGTCAACCGGTATTATTGGACCATACTTTTTTGAGGACGAAAGAGGGCATGCGATGTCGGTTAGAGCGAACAATTATTGCAACATGCTAGCAGACTTTTTGGTGCCAGCTTTGCAAGAACTTCAAGGCAATACCTCGAGGATGTGGTTTCAACAGGATGGGGCCACATGTCATACGGCTAAGGTATCCATAGAGCTGCTGAAAAATGTTTTTCCTGGAAAACTCATTTCGAAAAGGGGGGATATTGAATGGCCCCCACGTAGCCCCGATCTCTCTCCATGCGATTATTTTCTATGGGGCTACCCCAAATCGGTAGTCTACGAGAATAATCCGACCAATTTAGAGCAGTTGAAGGTTAAAATTTGCGACTTCGGTTCCAAGAGTGTCAAGCAGCCGAGGGAAGCCATTTGGACAACATTATGTTTAAGTCTTAAAAATTCCCATGCTTCTGCTTTTTAAAAACACAAATATCTCTTTTTTTATGTTTCGTAGTTTTTTTTTTTTTTTAATTGAATATTTAAACCGCCAACACCCTTATGGCCCACCTTGTATTTTTATAGTTTTTAGATAACTTCCTCCGAATATCAGCTTCATTTGGGCAAAGATACACAGAATTGAATTGAAACATTGATGTTCAAAATGCATCTCTACTGCAGCATAATATATTTAGTTAGATAGTTCTTTATAAAATCCAGTCAAAAAGTTAAAGCGTGGAATTGGAATTGAAACTTTATGACGCTCATAATATACTATTGGGTGCTGTGAAGGCCATACCGGAAGGTGACTATTTGCCATAAATGTGTTGGAAGGCTATGAAGTAGACTTGATGAATTTTTCAATCAAATAAAACATAGTCTGGCTGGATACAGCAGTAACTAGTGATGATGAGGGCTACGAGGATGAGGCATAAATCGAGAAAGAACGCTTTAAGAACATTGAAAACCTCGAGTCTTAAAGATCTGACACACCAACAAATTGGTTCAACAGGCTTAACCATGTTTGGAAAAAATTAGATATATGTGAAAATTTAACCCCACAAGTAGGGTTAAGTCTGTCAGATCAGTCCGTTTGTGCGAACCATGATAGTAGAGACCAGTCGGTCAAATTCTTTAAATTGAATTGAATTAGAGATAAGGTCCTAACTATGCTGTAATAATAATTAATTCATAAAATTACTTCTACCTTTAAAAATGCAATTTTGAACAAATTGCTATCATTGGATAACGAAATTACTCTCGGTTTTAATACTTCAGTTATAAAGTAACTCTAAAATATTCTGAAATTAACAATTTTTTCATTAATTTTGCAGAATTAAATTTTTGAAAAATTTCTTCGTTTTTTGCAGATGTTTGCGTGATGGGGAGTATTGCTTCCAAAAGCATGTCCAGTTTATCAGACCATTTCTTTGTTTGGTCTAAGTGCATGCACAAAACATCAAATATATTATTTTAATTTTTTATTTCAAATTTCCTGGGCTTTTAATTAATTCAAAAATAATGCGGATTCATTGATAAACCTGAATTATGTAATAATCCAATTATGTAATAATCAATTATCCAATCGTTGTCTTTCTTTCGAGCCTCCGATAATAATGTAACTGATCTGATCTGATTGTCATCGCTAGAAGGAATTCACCTTTATTAATTACCCAAATAAAAGTATTCACTTTTTTTATTCTTCGTTTTTTGTGTAGATACTTAAATTAAAATTAAATTACACCGTTTTATCAACTTAGCACCGCCCTGACACAAAATTAATGGAAGATTTGAATTTTGCGTCAATTTTGTTGAAGAAATGACTATGCGACAGCAGTTAAACAAAAGAGAAAGTTCGTTGTATTGATGGGACAAATGGGCGCTGATTTTTCTATCAAAATGGTTTTCATAAATAGATATGGATGTAGACAATATATAGTTTCAACAGGTCAGTATTACATCCCAACAATTATTACAAACATTTTTCTTCCTTTTTGAATGAAACTTTCTAATTGTATTATTATTCAATCCAATCAATATTTACAAATAATTGACCGTAAAATCTGCACTGAAAAATTCTAAATACATCGTAACTGATATAAATCTAACTAACGAGTAGTTAATGCAGATCAGTTAATGTTAACTAATTACATAAAAAACACACAATTAGCTGCGAGTATTAATAAGTAGCTAATCTCTTTCTCCTTTGAATACATGCATGTGTGGTAGTGGTCCCAGCGCCATTTAATTCATTACGAAATATTTAAAGATTTACGCTCTAACGAATTTCACACATGATTATTGCACTAAACAAGAAAACGTTTTTTTTTTTTTTTTGAAAATGTACTATCGGGAAACCGAACTTTTCCGAAAAAAATCTACGTGCTTATAGTTGAAGTTCGACTTTTAAGATACGAATTTACATAAACCCTTTCCAAAATTGACGAATTTGTAATTGCGTTTAGTTAGACCACATTTTAAGGTGGTAATTACCCTAAAAGAAATTAAGAAAAAAAAGTTTCGACAGCATCTTGTCGGAATAAATACTTCGTTTTATTACAAAAATTTTAAAATTTCTTATATCTAAAACAAATTTTCAAAAATGTTCAGTTGTTCAAATTTTGCATTTTCATCCAGGCAGGTTTTATGAAATATTTCACATGTGTCCTAGATATTTAGCTAAGAGGCAGGAAGTCGTAGTGTGGTCTTGTTATTGGCTGAGATAAGTTCAGCCGCCTGCAGGTTCGTCATAAGGACCCACAAAACCTTACGAAATAATAACATTAGAATTTCCCTGACTAGGGCCACAATAACAATTGGTTTCTCAAAAAGTCTCTTAAGCAATTTGGGAACAATATATGAAAAACTAATTCATAACAGGATAGATGAGATTGCCACGTCTCATAGGATATTATCCGATGAGCAATTTGGGTTTAAAAAAGAGCATAGCGCTATTCACCAAATTGATAGAATGAACAACAAAATAATTAGGAACAAGCGCAACTGAAAGTCATCAGGATTAATATTACTTGATATTTTAGAAAACATTCGACACTATTTGGCATCGCGGTTTTCTTTTTAAATTTGTTGTAGCAGATGTGCCAAAGTATTTGTGTAAAATTATCCTCGACTTTTTAGACAACAGGGAATTTGCGGTTTCGGTTGAGCAGTGTATCTCGTCGTTCAAAAGTGCTCCGGCAGGACTACCTCAAGGGTCAATTTTATCACCAACTTTGTACTCGATCTATACTTCGGATTTCAAACCTCCTAAAGGAGTTAACATTGCTTATTATGCACTAATTTAACCAGGCAAGTAACAAGTGCACTCATAAAGAAAATGGAAAACAGTCTTATGGCCTGCACCAAATACTTTAAAAAATGAAATATTAAGATCAACGTTCACAAAACCCAAAGCATAATTTTTCCTTTCAACAAATTTTCAAAAAGAATCCCGAGGAGACCAATATATTTTGAAGGCAGCACCAAAGAATCTCAAAATGATGTCAAATTACTTGGAGTGATTTTGGATAAAAAAAACTCTCCTTCTAGAAACATATTCAATTATCTTGCGAGAAGGCATTCAGTTCATTTTAAACAGGTGATTGAGTGTAAGCCTTAAAAATAAGACTCTTATTTACAAGTGTGTTATACGGCCTATAATGTCTTTCGCTTCACCCATATGGCACAACACGGCAAAGCGCCACTTACGAAAAATGCAAATTCTTCAAAGCAAATGCTTAAAAATGATGTTCAATAAACACTGGAGGAAACACGCTACGAACTTTTTAAGAATTATTTTAAAAGATTAAGTGATAACTATTTTAATAAGATTCTCTATTCTTCTTTTTCCGCAATAAGAGAATGTAACGATAACTAACTTAATAAGTCCATTGATTTTCTCTGAAAGATGTCTTCCATAACATTTTTAAATATATAAAATATATTTTCAAAAACTTTTTTTTTTTAACTATGAAAGACTATGGAAAGTGTTTTCCATGACACTTCTATAAGAAGAATGTCTTCTTTTCTCCATGAAAAGTGTCTTCCATAACGCTTTTCTATATGGAAGGTATTTTCCATGACACTTTTCTATGTGAGAAATGTTTCCAATGACACTTCCCTATATGAAAACTGTGTCATATGATAATTTTCTACATAGAAAGTGATTTCTATCGCTATCTTCTATAGTGATATAGACAAGTATTTACCAAAATTGTCCTAATTTATTTATTTATTTTTTTTTTTTTTTTTTGGAATTTTACGACATTTTTCTATACAAAAATTGCCTTTCATGGCTTTTCTACACGAAAGTTTCCCTAAATGACACGTTTATTGCATGACTCTTCTATATGAAAGCCTTTTTCTAACTGACTTGTCTATTTCTTAAATATCTTTCAAGGATTTATCTGTTCGAAAGTAGTTTAAAATGTTGATCTCAATAGTGTTATATTTGTTGTAAAGTGCCAAGTACCTACAAAAAGGGACAATACCGAGTACACCATACCGAAGTGCTCAATATTACTACATCACTGACAATCATTACGTTGACAACACATACACAATAAATTGGTTTGGCATTTGCAAAAATTAGCGAACAAGATTAAATCTTTTTGATCGGTCTGATAGTATGTCACCCTTCCAACGTTCTGAAACACGTTTCGTTATTCTTTTAATTACTTGACTAAAAATTTCCAATCATTTGTTGGATTTTTCTACTTTAAAGACTGATGTTGCATACAAGCGTAATTCCTTTAAATATTGTCATTATCTTAACGAATCTCCCACTTTGTGCTGTTATAAAACCCGCGAGTAGAAAGAAAACGAACAAGGAACAGAGTGGCAGTATTGCCGTAAAAAATCGATATGTGCCAATGTTTACAAGCAGTTTCTAACATCGGAAAGCAAATGATTTTTGTGTAATGTCGATGATATTGGAAGAATGTATCAAGATGAACACAAATTAAAATTGTGTAAAATTCTGCACTGGTAATGTTGAATGTTCAGATTTTCTGTCTACTTGCCGGAATTATAATGTTTATAAATTTAAGTTCTTTGCTAATGGAGTGTCGCCCTGAGTTCGAAGCCGAACAGTTCAACTCCGCCGATTTTAACGGCTGTCGACTGTCTGCAAGCCATCGGCGGTCATTTTTAAATCGACGAAAATTTTCGCTTTGAACAAAATATTGAGAC
>JAHXMU010000549.1:1756347-1905241 GCA_019455685.1 Philornis downsi
TTGTTGTGACGACTCTAGACTCTTCATACGTCATGTCAGTCAAATACATTGCCGCAACGTATTCAACGGATTCTATGTGTCAGAGCCTCAATGTGATGAATAGCAATTGTTAAAAATTTGCAGTAGCAACAGGACAACTATAAATTCTGACAGAGAATCTAAAATTCTGGCATTTATTTATTGTGTTGTATGTGGGCGTGTGTGTGCGTATTAGTTGTTGTTTTTTCGTTGTATTGTTTTGTGAGGCAACAATCGTATGGTAGAAACGTCTTCAAGTACAAAACAAACTAACACATGCAATCAGTGAAGAAATGTCCTCTATTTGCGAGATATTAACACAGATGATAACACTTGCCACAGCCGTGGCTAGGAAAATTTGTATCTGCATCTTTCAAATTTCATCTCGCCAATTGAAACAGCAAAATGACAAAATTTATTTCACCGTATAAAATTATGTTGACTCAATTTTACCACCGAATAAAATACTCGGTTTAAAACACAGTTTTACTTGCAGAATAGAAAAGTGTCTTCATCGGCATTTTTCGTAGACACTTTGCGTATGAGAAAGTATCTTGAAACGTGCTTATCATAGACAATAATGAAAAATGTGTCATCGTGGCTACTTCATGCATAAAAAATTGTTTTCGTTAAACATTTTCGTGCAAAAAAGTATATTCGTAGGAATTTTTCATATATGAAAATGTCTTCATAACCAATTTTTATATAGAAAAGTATCTTCATATAAACTTCTCATACAAGCTTGCGGAACTTTTCATATACAAACACATTTTTGAACTATTGCATAGAATGTTTAATTTTAAAACTTCAGCATTGTTCCTGCAATATTTTTTAAATACAGCAGAAAATATTAACAGGATAATAAAAAAATTAGATTTAATTGAAATAATCTTAATTGAAACAAATGGAAATTTTTGAAACTAAATTGGGCATCTTTAAAATGTCTTTATAACAATCATATATAACAATTTTTTTTTCATATTTGTTTGGTGATTGGTCTGAATTGTATAATGTAAGCCAATAGAAAAAGTCTAACTCAGACACACAACTTTAAGAAAAGTATCAACAGATACAAAACCTGTGAGCAAAACAATAATCTGCGAATTAGCCAAAAACTACTATCGCCGTTATACATACGAGTACGTTTTCTTTATGTATTATCGTCTCATAGTTTACAAACGATGTTATTGAGGGTTTGTATTAATTTAATTTTTGTAATAAGGCTGTGCTTTCAGTGGTAAAATTGAATGAGTATAATTTGTGTCGTGAACTAAATTTTGTCATTTTGCTGTTTCAAATAAAATTCTGACTGATGAAGCAGAAATTTTGATAGACACTGCTGCTGCAAGTATTACCATATGTGTCAATGTCTCACAAATATTTCTTCACTGTTTGCATGGGTTAATGCTTATTTAATATCTGAAGGCGTTATTGCCGTACAATTATGCCCCCACAACAAAAAACAAATACAAAAAGAAATACGCCGTCACTTACGCTCACAATCTACACAATGAACGCCTGTTACAACATTCATTCATAACACTCTTCCGTCAGAATACATGACAACCCAGTACGAGATAAAAGTTTAATATTGTTGGGCCAAATTTCCGCCGCCGCCAATTGCAATCAGTATCGACCAAATAAAATCCATTAGCTTTGGAACTATGGTGTTGCCCACAAAGTCTAAAGGCGATTTGACGCCATTCCGCCGGTAATATTTGGTGAGTGGGACCGCCGCTGATCAATCGGCTCAACTCAGCTTCGATAAGCCGTGAGAGACATTTATTTCGTACATTTCCGTGAATTTCGTTTCAAATTGTCCTCATCTTCGCAATTTTGTACGATCTAAGTATTCAAAAAGAGCACAAAAAAGGAAACAATTGAGTCTTCTAAATATGCAAAAGCTTCTAAATGCGCAACAAATGTAAATGGAGAATTTGCTAAGCATTGTAATTTTGGCTTATTACTTTTCCTGCAAGCAAATTCATCGAATGGAATGCTGTTTGACCAAAATAGCATCGCTGAAATTCTCAATTGCCGAAAGTTTCGATAGCACCGTAAATACGTGCTCTTCTTGGGAAACGTACATTTAAGCTGTGTACTAGACTTCACAGAGAATGAGCAAATGAAACGTTCGACATTCAAATTAACACGGTATTATTAAATAAATTAAATGTTTGATATGCTCTAAGCATAATTTTTAATACTTGGTGAATTACGGAACAACGAAGGAAGTTCTGATGTGAACATTTAGTCACATTTTGGACAAATGGTATTAAATTAATACCATATTCATAAAATGCAACAATATTTCAGGGCAAGTACGTTTTCAAATAAAAAATTTCATGAGGCGATGTTTAAGCCGTTGCCGCTGATCAAAAGCAGATAACCCAGCTCCGACGGCACCAAACTCATTGCTGTCGCCTGCGACATCGAAATTTGGCATCAAGTTTTCTGCGATCGACTGGTTAAAGCACATCAGCAAAAGAATGACAAAGATGTATTGAGATATAAACGTAGGAGCACCTTGAGGATGCCACACTATCAGATACATCCGGCAGATTCAACTCCATTTGGCAGATGTGTAGTATGAAAATTGAACCAAGTTAAAAGCAAAAATGCTTAAGTCCGTCATATCTATCTGATTATGTCCCGCCGTCGTAGAAATTGATTC
Organism: Philornis downsi; assembly: GCA_019455685.1. Lineage (NCBI taxonomy): Eukaryota > Metazoa > Arthropoda > Insecta > Diptera > Muscidae > Philornis > Philornis downsi. Next base: position 1,759,040 of record JAHXMU010000549.1, read on the forward strand.
CCGTTAACACATATGATGCCAGTACTATGCTGGAATTTCGTGGTAAAACTCCATGCAAAAAAAACAAAATAGTCGTGAAATTTGAAGCCAATTTTTTCCACAGCACAGTATTATTTTTTCGCAAAGAAAATTATTTTAATTGGCAACGCCAACCGTTAATTTTTTTTCCAACACTGAAGTCGGAATGACGTTCATTTGTGCGTCGTGATATGATCGATGATACATTTATTAACTAGTGATATGAAATAGTAATAAGAGAAAAACATTATTTTGCAAATATATTACCGATAATATTGTGAGGTAAAAACATAAGTTGTTCCGATTACAGTATTGAAAATCAATACAAATAAGGTGGCAGTGCCGCGAAATTTTTTGGCCGGCAAACAATTCTCGTGAAAAATGGCAATACCCGATCAGAATAAAAATTTGACCAAATAAAAATTTAAAATACAAATTTAAACAAATTATCTACGGACAGTGTTAAACCTGTTAGGAGATCGAACTGCTAAATTTTAATATGTCAAAAGCAAGATCTGGGTATTCGCTTACGCTTGATGTGTAATTGCTGTACAATCTTTCTGGCAGCGCTACTTTGCGTTTTCTCGTTATCATTTCACTAACTGGGACTTGTGTACGCACATATGTACGTATGTACGCGTATTTATAAATTCGAACTCTTTAGTGCAGGCTATTGCACATTTGTTTTGAAATAGCTTATAACTTATGGATCAATATGATGCGCAGGTAAATTGAATGGAAAATTGCATTGATTCTAAAATCGTCAACTCCCATTTGCGTTTTAGCTACTTAGTGTGGAGCAGGCTCTTCAGGTCACAGAAGGCGAGAATGAACGAAAGGAATTGCAAGCTCTTAGAGAGAATCTTATCGAACTGATATCCTTAACACAGCTTGCTGATGGGGAAAAGCTACCGAAATGCGAAAGTGGCAGGGATGAGCTAGATAACGAAATGCAAAGGTTTAAGAGAGAAGTAAATGAAATTGACTACAGTCGGGAAGATGTGCAGAATCTCAAGGTAAGCAAAGCAATGGTTAACACCGAATTCATTCTGGTTAACACCGAATGTATTCTTACCATACAGGATAGTTTCGAAAAAATGGTAGGAGAAAAGTGTAGCGCTCCACATAAACATACATGGGGCGCAGTAGCATACCACAATGCTATAATTTGCGGCATCGATGATGAAGTCCTCATTGACGATGAAGGCAATATTGACGTTAGATTCCACATACTTTTCACTAACCCCACTCATCGGGAAATGATGCCATGTTCCTATTATTTGGATGGTGACTGTCGTTTTAATGCGGATGACTGCCACTATTCGCACGGCGAATTAGTATCGGCGACAGATGTACGGGAGTATACTGTTCCGGACTTCTCCCGTCTGTCGAGGAATTGTGTTGTATTGGCCAAATTGGACGACCATTTGTGGCATCGAGGGCGTGTGCTATGCGTAAACTTTGTTGAGAAACAGTGTCGCGTTCGTTTGGACAGCAGAAACAACAAAGATAGAGAAAAGGATTTTAATTTTGAAGACCTTCTACCAATTCTTCAAGGTACAGACATCAATGTTGTCTAAGTAATGCATGTAAATAACATTTCTGTTTTTTTTTTTTTTGCAGGTGATGAAGACTTATCTAGCGATTCTGACACCGAACAGGACTACCGGGAAAATGTAGAAGGAAACACACAAGACTATAAGTTCTTTGACACGTTTACATATACGTTGACGCAACCTCTGGGTGATTGGGAGAAACACACTCGAGTAAATTCAGTTGTAATTTCCCCCATCGATGTACATAACTTATCCACAATTTTTTAGGGCATCGGGTCCAAATTAATGGCTAGAATGGGTTACATTTATGGCACAGGTTTGGGTTCAGATGGGCGTGGTATTATAACACCTGTGACCGCACAAATCTTACCACCTGGTTGTTCTTTGGATTACTGCATGGGGTTGCGAGAAGCGGCAAATGGGGATAAAGATCTTTTTAGTGTCGAAAAAAAATTACGAAAGGAGCGAAAAAAACAAGAGACTATCAATTCGACAGCATATGAACGCGAATCGAAACAAGTGGACGTCTTTACATTCCTGAACGACAAAGTTTTAACAAAAAACAGTGGTTGTGAAGAGCCTTCTGTCTCAAAAAAGCCTTCCCTGCACAGTCATTCATCAAAGTCTCTTAACGTTGAAAGTGTTCGAGTAGCCGATGATATTCGCCGCAAGGAACGAGAAATTGCTGAGGTGCAGAAATCAATAAAGCGCAATGCTAAAGGAAGCATTGAAATCTGCAAACGTTTGAATCATACTTTGCAAGCAAAAACCGCTGAACTAAACAGCTTGCAGAGAGAACAGAAATATCTTTCCACAGAGCAAGCGTCAAGGAAAACGAAGGAAAAGCTATGTGTATTTTAATAAATATATAATTGTAGCTAATATAAATGTTCACTGTGCGCCTAACTATAAATAATTACGTAAAATTATTGTGTAAAATTGCTTTTTTCAGTCCGTCTAGATATATGCATGAAAAGTTGCATAGAATTATATAATAGATCCTGGAAAGATTTTAATTTTTTTTTTGATTTAATGTTTATTAAGTCTATGAACATAGATTCTTACAGACTAGATAAAGGAATATATTTCATAATTTTTTTTAAATAAATACTTAAAGAATATTATTTAACATAAACCTCAAAATATTTTTGGAAAAACTAAGATCTAAGTTACAATCCTGAGAAATATCATTATATAATTTCAAAATCCTTAGAATAGGCGCATTAGCAGCATAATTACTCCGAAAAGTATTTATGTAAAAAGTATCACAAATTCTAAGACTTCTTTGTGGTACATTAAAGTGAATTTTACTAAGTAGTGCAGGACAATCAACACCACCAGAAACAATATCAGATAAAAAAAGCATTGACAAGATTTTTCTTCTATTTTCTAAAGTTTTTAATTCAATCAAAAGACATCGCACACCATAAGGTGGAAGAACAGTGTCAAAGTTCAGTGAGCGTAAAGCAAACCTAGTAAAAGATTTCTGCACTCTTTCAAGCCTTACTTTGTACACTTGGTAAAAGGGATTCCATATAACTGATGCATATTCTAACCTTCAACGAACAAGACTAGTGAATAGAACCTTAAGAGTATATGGATCCTTGAAAGAGGACCCATTACGCCTCATAAAAGCTAACATTGTATAGGCTTTTGGGATAATAAAGTCAAGATGGGATCGAAAAGAAAAACATGAGTCAAATACTACTCAAGATCCTTAAGCTGAGAAACAGACATAAGAGTGTTGTTCGAAATATGGTAGGAAGAAGGAACACAACGAGTGGTCTTAGAACAGGACATGAAAACACATTTTTTCAGATTGAGAAAAAGATAATTATTCTTACACCAATCATAGAATTTATGAAGTTCACTTTGAAGGACCACAATATCAGATGAATTTCTGACTTTCAAGAAGATTTTGAGATCATCAGCAGACACAAACAAAGATGTTATATCACTGATAAAAATGACAAATAACAAAGGACCCAAAACACTTCCTTGAGGAACACCAGAAGTAGCAAGGAAATAGAAAGACTTGACATTATCAACAGCAACAGCACATTGTCGATTGTGTAAATATGATTTAAGCCATTTCAGAAAACTGGGATGAAAACCCAATTCACACTTTTTAATTAACAGGGAATGCGATATTTTGTCAGATAGCTAGGTAATTAAAATTTTTCTTAACAATATAAATTTGTTCGGAATTCTGAATTATCAAAATTCACGTTAATTAGGACATTAGGCGTTTCTAACGCGAACGGCGAAGAAAGTTGTCTTTTAATGGCAGGTTTAACCCTATTTGGGTACAATTTGGGCAAATCTTCAAATTGAACATTAGCCAGTATTCTCAGATAGGATTAAATCTATCAGACCAATATGTTAGTGTTATCTTCTCAAAAATAGAAAAATAGAACCTGCTTTAAAGTAAAATGAGAAAGAGAAGTTGGCTTTAAGAAGTGCTTTCCTTGATGCTTGATGTAAATGAGTTCTTGTGTTAACAACATGAAACAAGACGTTATAGGTTGCAACAAGTTGATAAAGTGCATTGAATCTTACTCCATTATTTGTGTTCAAGGCAGAATCTGTCTGATACATAATTCTGCACCAACCCGTTTTGATGCAGTACACGGGTCAACTTCTTTAATAGATTTTATGTTGGTAAGTGATAGTTCTAAGCAATCTTTTTCTAGGCATATTAAATGGCCATCTATATCCCATCACGCCTTAATATTGGCATCTCTTAGAATTACCATTCAACATGTTGAAGAAATTTTTGAATACCGCGATTTCAATAACATTAATTGAGATGACTTCCATTGTTGTTTGTCGGAATTTGACAAAACTTTGATTACTAACAACTCTAATGCTTAGGATCAATGTATTATTAGTTCTTCTCTTATTGACAAATTATTTCCATGTGTTCCCATTAGACGAAGGAAATTATGTTCTCGTGATCATAACTGGATGAATTCACCTAAAATTATTCTGGCCAAATCGTTGAGAGACTTGGCTTATAAAGATTATCTTCAGCATCGTACAGAGAAAAGGCGAAGAGTTTACAGCAAGTATAGTAATAGAGCTAAATCAACCATTCGGAAATGTAAAAGGACATATTTTGCTCGGTTCCTAAAAAGTTTGGATACTTCCGTGTTATGGCGTGTGTTAAAGAGTTTAGGTTGCTCTCATAAAAGCCAAATATTGCATGATAGTGATGTGAACGGCTGATAGTGATGTAAACGGCGTGGGCCTGAAAACAGGTATAGTACTAATTTTAGTGTTGACGACAACTTTTCGTTCAGTGGTGTGTTGCAGGTTTGATGCCAATTAAGGCGTCCAAAAAAAAAAAAAGGCGCAGAGCTTCGCAGGGGTGGGACTTTTTTCCACCATGGAAGCCCAAAACCATCGTTGATTCTTATCTATTTTGCTGGAGGGGACCCTAATCCCTTAAGGAAACGTTGTCCTTAGCCCCCTCCCAGCGTATCAGCCTATAGGGCATGGGATACCATCTCCTTTCGCCCAAGGAATGCTCATCTGGAAAAGAAAATCTTAAAAAAAAATAAAAAAAATATAAATTAATAGAAAACCAAAACAAAGCAAAAATTTCACAAAATTTGTTTACTTTATACTTACCCACAAATCTAAGAATGAAGGCATCAGGTGGTATCAGTTGTAAAACTGAGTACTTGTTTTAATGTTACCAGATCTTCATCTGTGACTAAATACGTTTTCTTGTGGAACGTAACTTTTAGATTTGAAAACTGAATTTAATGAATGGATGTACAAATCAATTAATTATGGCTTTAATTTAAAGAACATTTCAAGATATAAAAGGTTGAGGTCCATGATAGGTTCAAGACAAGGCGGTTCCGAAAAAAAAGTAGAAAGGGATAGACGTCTTGAACACAAAAAATTGTAAAAGAAGACGATTATAATGTGTTATTTTTGGGAATGGTTATAAAAGATGGCTGGTTGAAAGGCACCCAAAACCAAATTAGGCGGCAGGGATAGAGACATTCCCGAGTTAAAAAGGGGACTAAAAATATTGAGGGGAGAAGAAAAGTAAAGTTCGAAGAAGCAGGTTGTACATTGTAAAAAAAAAAATAGAATATATCGAGAAATCTGATAAGAGTGCGCTAACCATTTGAAAATAAAAAAAAGGTTACACTGGAGGACGGACGAAAAAAAATTCAACAACTGAAATTTACCAAAAAGAAGTGCAACCGGCAATATCATAGCCGAGTACACCCAAAGGAAGCTGCTGAGGTAATCGCTTAATAAAGTTTCCGCCAAGCCCCTTAAGGTAGGGCAAAGTAACCGGAATTACCAGCAAAGCGGAAGAAATTTGAAGAAATCCGAAATTGTTGTGTGGAATTAGACCAGTTAATAAATATAGAAAATTTGAAAGTGAAACCACAATAAGAATGTCCATTCGGAGGGGAACATTGGCAACCTGGTGCTCATTGGAGAATCACCATGATTAAAATGAATAAATGAATAAATTTCTTTGAATGCAGAAAACGAAAAGAATCAGATATAACGTTAAAAAAAAAATAAAAATAATAAATAAATGAAAAAAAAGGAATTAAGGCGAAAAGTCGTTTAAGATTTAGATGAGTGAAATTAGATTTAAGAATATTATACTCGTACATGAATTTATTAACTGTTAGTGTGTGAATGCACGTAAACAAAAATCAAGTTCCTTGAATACGAAGATATCATCAGACAAAGCGAGGTAAAATTGTATATCCATAGTTACAAGGAAACTAAAGTGCTAAGGGTTTTGAAGGCTTTAGGGAGCTCCTTCAGGTCTAGGTAGCCCAGAAAGTGAATATTGAGAGGAGACATTACCGAGATTTTGTGCTGGAACCCCAAGATTGGTAGTTTGTGTGACGTGATTTGATTTTCGTTCTATTTAGTTCTTGTTGTTTTAATAATATAGCGTTTAGGCAATTTTTATTTTATAGTAAATTTATTAGTTTTAGTTTTCTTGACCTAGATCAATATTTTATATTCAGCCAGATTCAAATCGATCTTGTATAATTCCTAAAAGAAAAAAAAAGAGAATATTTAAATTGAACGAATGTTAGTACATAGGTTAGGTTAAGATTACTGTCAATAAAATGTATGTTATGTGAATCATTTGAAGAGGAAATATGGCGTGCTGAATTCAATAAAAAGGGGTGACAAAAGTATAAGGTGAGTGGTAGTGCGAGCGGATCGTAGGGGTCACTTTGACTGAAGGGTAAACTTCGTGACCATGGTTGGGTTGGGCGGCTGGAGGAAAAACCTTCCTCTCACTCTCGTTGTGGTTGGTTTAAGTGTTAGTTTTCCGTTATAGTAATGTAGTTTTGTATATATTAATTGTGATGTCGTTCGCCTAGGATAATGGGATGGTATCCACACCCAAGAGTGAGCCGTTTGAGCTAGTCGGCCGTCTAATTATCCTAGGGCATATGAAAGGCATTTAACAGGTGAAGCTGATGTACTGAATGCGTTGGGTAGGGTAAGATCGAAATTTGTTGGTATTGATGGTATTCCCATTCAGTTCTTTAAAATCATCTTTCCACTTATGTCGGATTTAATTGTACATGTACTTAATTCAATGCTATTGAACTCTGTATTTCCGCCTATCGAGAAAACTGCGCGTGTTGTGCCCATTCCTAAGTCTGGAATTATCAATAGTCCAGATGATCTACGACCTATTTCAATTTTGATTACATTGTCCAAGGTTGCTAAGCAAATTATGAAAACCCAAATGCTTTGTCATGTTCGTAATCATATTTCTCAGTCTCAATATCCTTTTCGCAAAGGATATAGCACTACGTCTTTATTATTCTTCTTCTTCTTACTGGCACTATGAGACAAAATGTTAATCGTGGATATCTACATACATAAATGTTTTAATTTAATTAGACCTTTGACTTTGATTAAGAAATTGAAATTGAATTTTAACTTTTCAGGATCTGCTTGTAGACTTGTAATGCCGTATTTAATTAATAGATCTCAATTTGTGGAGTTGTTTGGTGTACGTTCCAATTGCCTTAAACTCACATCTGGGGTCCCACAAGGATCGGCCCTTGGTCCACTACTTTTTGTGCTTTACATGAGTGATATTGCTGAATGTATTGATCCTAACATATACAATATATTTGTATTTGCGGATGACATAATGCTTTTATTTCACTCAAATCGTTCATCATTTTCTTTGCAGATTGAAATCAATGATTGTCTTGATCGTATTTTGGCATGAACCATCAGAAATTCGTTACTTATTAATCCGTCCAAAACCAATGCCTTTCTGTTTGGTTCTGCCAATTACCTATAGTCGAATCTTGATGTTTGCTTGGGAACGTCTACGATTGATTTTGTTAGTTACCACAGATGTTTGGGAGTAGTTATTGATAATAAATTAACATTTGAAGTTCATATTAGCTGCTGCTCCTTTCTTCCCGCTTACAGTGAAATGTAAATTAGCTTATGCTAAGCTTATGCCTCAGATTGTATATTGTCTTGAAGTGATATCAGAAACTAACATTGAAAATCTGTCAAGATTAAAGAGAGTTATGAACCTTATTGTACGGTTTGCTAATAATGTTCGCAGAAGGCAGCATATCTCTGAACATGTGGAAAAGTTCTTGGGATGTTCTTTTGAGAATTTTGTGCAATATAGAAATTAATTTTTATTTTATAAAGTAGTAAAAAGTGGTATGTATACCAGATCTTCTCATTCTGTATATTAGCTTTTCTCATTCTAGTACAAGGCCTCAGGTAATAATACTCAAAATTTATAGCGCCATGTTCGAAAAATCATTTACAGTACGGATTGCACGAACTTGGAATTAGCTGCCAAGTGGTCTGCGGCTTTTTGCACATTCTAATAGTGTTTTTCGATTGAAGCTGCTTTAGCATTTTTCGCATACATAAATCCCGCTCATTTTATTTTTTTACTATATTTACTACGGATATGTTGATTACATGTTCTTAAATAGTTGCAAATATTAAACAATTGAGATGCGCTTTTTTCTGTTCTTAATTGCTACTTTTCACGACACATGTTAAAACTTAACTAGCATATCATTTATTTTTCGGCTTATACTTTTATATTTTATGGCTGGGGAGCCAACAGGTTCTTGTTATTATAATAATGTGTATATATATTAATGTTACATTCATATATAAGCATCATGAAGAATGTGTCTGTTCAGAATATTATGGATATGTAATATATTGTATCGGCCAAGAAGGTTTTTGTATTACATTATATTATTATTATTATAAATAAACAAATGAATGGAAATAAATCATACAAATGAGAACTAGATAGTGCTTTTCCAGATTTCATTTTCAATCCCAGAGTTATAAATCAACATTTTAATTATTCATTTTTAGTACTGTAGTTTAAACAATAATACTGTGTATATTTATTTTAATTGTTAATATATACAAATTTATTAGTGTCCACATTCCAGCACTATATGACGTATCTGTAACGGTACAAGTATTTGTTGATATAAGGTGATATCATAGAGTAAAGAATAACAGAATTTTGTTCTCCTTAGATAAAAATAGTGGTCATATAAAGATTTCTCCTTAAAATACTTGTTGAGAGCATTGAGTGAAATGAAAATATTGCTATCGCTATTAAAATATGAGTTCCTCTTGGCGTAATTAGGTGTTCCGCACATCGGCTTTTTCCAGTGCAGACCTTAATTTAGTATATGTCGATATCAATCTAAGTTTTGCGTTTGGCCACCTTTATTTGCGTTCTCATGCGTTGGGATGTCCTTTTTGGTGTCTCAAAAGGTGTGTCATGTTTTAAGGTGGCACATAGTTCTGAAATAGTAATATTAATATCTGCCCCGTTTTCAATATGACTCGCATTGATGTGACTACTTATGTATTTCTTGTACGAAAGCCAGTTTGTTCTGGAAGAAGTTAGTCTTACAGGTCCTTCAATTTCCATTGGCGTTTCGAACAAAGATATAATAACGAGAGAATGGTAAAATGATAAATCTCGTTTCGGCTGAAATCCTTGTTCTAGTCAGGCCTGTAGAAACACAAAAATCTATTAAGTCCGGTCCGATGGCCAGTAGTTTGGTTGACGCAATGAGATTAAATAAGCAATTGTACAATTGTCTACCCCTAGGAGATCTTAATCGGAACCCCCCAATGCGTGTGCTTGGCATCGTAATCACCCACTGCAAATAGATAGGCGGAGGTTTTGCGTTCGATGGTCTTGCATTTTCTGATGTACTAGGTATATTATGGACGATCAAAATGGCAAATCCATTCTCGATGACTCTACTGTTTACAGTTGTTTGGCCAGCGCTACAATTTTTAGTCAGGTTTTTTTTTTTTGTGATCCTACTGGGTGAGCTGGATTTTCACTTAATAGTAACGTAGCGATCCATGCCTGTCTATAACGTTCTGTCACCACCTTGTTTGGCCGCCCCCGATGCGTTGTTCTTCCCCAATGTGTTGTCGTTCGCGTCTATATTGTGAGGAGAATGTGTCTGAGAGGAGAATGTGCGTTCTGATTCGCACTAACACTTCCGCCCGCTCCACTTAGCTGTTCGAAGTTGTGACTTTGTAGGTGTGGGCTGTTACTCACTGAGGCTGATCGCGTGTCAGGTACCAATTTTCGTGACGAAATGACGACAGAATATATTAACAAGCCGATTTCCGTTTGTACATTTTGTATGAGAAAATGAGTACCGTTTGAGTTTAATACCAGCCTTAAGTCAACTTCACGTCATCAGACAAGTTTAAACAAAAAAAGTGAATATATTTGGAGAAATTAATTAATAGTTTAAATATATTTTTGTTTCTTCCCTTACTGACCTTATTATGTTAAGTGCAAATAGAATTCCGTTCGAGGTCCACTAATGCCATTTGATAACCGGTATTTGTACAGACATATATTGACAACCCTATTTTAACCCAATACAATTACCGAGTATTTGTTTTTCTTTTCTTCGTTCTCCATAACACTCTGATACTGGCACGAATCAGTTCATAAGCAATTGACTTTTGGCGAATTCTTCTGTGCGACTGGACGAGGTTTCTTCTTCTGCCCTATCTTTTTTTTTATTTTGTGTAGTTTTCATTATTGCGCATTTCCTTCGATATAAAACCAAAATTGTCAATTATTTGAACAAATACATAATTCCGTTGTTGACATTTGCGAGCAATTAGGCGACCAACGGAAAGTAATCCATACATTGTTAACATGGGCAACTCAACATCCAAGTCAGAAGGCAGTTTAGTTGATGCGGGAGGCGAAGTTCCCGATGGAAAAGCCAAAAACAAAGCAGCTGGTAACAACAACACAAATGGATCCATTGCCACTGTTAGTGTTCGCCCAAGTAGCATGCTCAAGGTCGAGAACACAATGAGTCGTTCAGCGTCCGGAGCCGATGTAACAGAAAAGTACTTCACCCAGTTGGTACCCATAGAAAAGCTGTCGGAGATTCTCAAAGAGAAGTCAACGAAACATGGAGTGAATGGCATTTCCGCCGAAATATTTGTGGTATGTGGGGAGAGACCTTTTCATCTGTAGCAATATTGGGGTTAATTGAAAACTATTTCTCATTTGTTTTCTCAATAATTGGTTGACGGTTTAAGTCTCAAGTATTCCCTCAATATGCCGATTTGGGCCGACGTCTATACAATTTAATGCATACGACATCTCGGGCGACAACAAGCTATTTAGGATCTGTGGCTTTCCGACAGCAATGCGAACGTTTTCTGGGCATAATGGATGATGCAAAAATATTGGAATGTTATATCAAAATGTATGCACAAGATGATAATCCCGATTTTGTGAATAAGGAGGGAGTTACTCGTTTGCTTCATATATGCTATACAATCGCTATGCAACATTCCGGCAATGCGGTGTTATGTCCTTCGGTAAGTTGGATGCAATTTATTGTAAAATAATGGTAATTTCTTAATTGCTTGTGGCGGAATATAAAAACTGATTAATATGACGCATATGTAGTTAATAAAATGCAGTGGCTGCAAACCACAAAAATACTTCAGCAGGGATACTTTTGTGCAGTAGGTGAATGTTCAAATATACAGATTGACGATCTGATTTATAAAAACATATATTACAATTTGAGGATTCGTACCATAATGACACCATTCCTGGACGAAATTTTCTTTAAAGGTGTGCGTTGCATTATCGGAATAAAACGCACAGGCTTTCCACTCGTTATGATTATGTTTACTCTGATGCTTTTATTAGCAACTGCTTGGAATCAAAAGGCGAATGCTACATGTACATTCGAATATAGAAGAAATTATAAAACCCACCACAGACCACAAAAAATTATATTAGGGCAAGCGAATACAAACACAACTTTACTGTAACTCTATTTTAACCCCATTCATCAACGGCGTGAACGGATGCAAACGCTTCAGTGTTAATATACTAACGTTTGTCTTTCGAATGGTGTGATTTTTAGGCCTGAAGCGTTTTGTCGTCTAGCGCTGTTCCAACTAACAAGAGTGGTTCAAAGGTGGCCATAATCATTGTTTTTTTTTTTTAATTAATTTCTTATTTTATAAATAATAGCACACACTTATTTTAGTATCATGGAGGAACATAACAAATTTATTTTTTTTAAGCTTTGCCACAAATTTATCGCAAAAGAACAGGACCAAGATTTGAGATTTTGAAATAGTGCTTAATGCAATTTCATGAGTGAAAAAATATTAGTAATTAAAAAAGTAAGTATTAGTAAGAAAATTTTTATGCTTTTGTTACTGTTCAATAATATTGAAATATATTTACATTGACAAAGTAATTTTAATTTTGGAGGTTTTAAACCTAAAAATCTACATGATGTTTGCTTACGTTTATGTTTATGTTACAGTAAGCACCCTAAAGGGATTTACTGCCAACTCGTTCAGGTCAGACTCATACTAATGTGGAGACTCAAGTCGGGGCTTCACAAGCAGACGAATAAGCTTATGTGATTTCTGTAATTTTTTTACATGCATTTTGACCGTCGTACAAACGTATGCAACTGCTTGAGAGGGTCTGGTTTTGAATAGTCAGTTGAAAGAAAATCTATGTTAGGATGTCCACTGTGCTATAGAAATTGCACTGCAGACCTAATTGATGTTTATAGATTTTTTTTCTTACAATTTGAAAATCGCATATCCCTATCCCTATCCTACCAATTCGACTCCATTACCTGCAAACTTTTATAGCTTATTTTATTGCTTTTAGTAAAAACACATCAAAAATCAATTTTATGATACGCTGTTTTGAATATAACAGTGGTCCATCAAATTCAAAACACCTGATAACGTACCTTTCGATTTCGTCCACATTTAAGCTGACTCGCCTAATAAACTATGATACATTAACTGCTGTTTTATTTGTTGTCTCAGAGCCTTAAAAATATTCTGAAGTCAGGATCTATAAATTTCAAGATGCGGAGTTGGCAAAACAAAATCTTTCAATAACGATCTAAAACTGTGTCTGAATTATTGTTTTTTCATCATAACACTACATATATTGTACGAGTATATACATATATCTAGTGTTACGGATATTTAAATTCCCCCGATCGAGTTTTCTAAAAATTGTTAAAAGTAATTTTAGTTGCGTTAATTTGTTATATTCCAAAATTGAAAAAACGTCGAAAACTAGCTGTAGGTGGCTCGGTTGTGTTAGTGAATGTGTATGATAGTATTGAATTTTTTTTAGTTTCCGCTCGCACTTGTGACCCTCGGGCCAGGTTGAACTGACTCACATATATGACCAAACTACTTTTATGTTAGTGTGCGGATACCAAATATTAATCGAGGAAAAATAGTGAAAAGTAGATTAGAAATCATGGAGAAATCAAATTTTTTCTAAATTGGTAAATTTGTAGGAGAAATACACAAAGCTATGCAGTTCACTATCTTTCATTCAAATAAGTTAATGGGAGTTGCCAGATTATTTATATTTTTTTGAAATTTTCAAATTATTGTAAATGGTATCTGGCGATAAAGTCAATTTCCATTCTCAGACCTCACATTACCAAAGAATTTGACTGAATTTACTGCATTTAATTGAAATATATGGGTTAAAGGATATACGGGCCAACTCATGTTTTTTCGCCTTCACCCCAGGAAGGTAGCGTCGATTTGGTGGGATGTCTAAGGAGTAGTTTTTTTGAGTTCTCCCAAGAATTAGATAAATTGAGGGTGGCATTGGAAGAAAAATGGTCGAGGCTCATCAATCGGGGAGACGACCACACCCGCCTACACACTGCCTTGAGAGCCCGTCAGAAACTGTCAGAGTTTGAGTGGGAAGTTTTACCTCACCCATCATACTTCTCGGACCTCACCCCGTCCGACTATCACCTATTTCGCAGTCTGAGCAACCATTTGAAGAATTTGAATTTCCGTACCGACGAGAAAATGTACAATTGAATTGAAGGATTTTTTTCAGAAATACCACGCGAATTTTATGAGAAAGAAATTAAAAAGCTCCCTGAGAGGTGGGAAGAAGTTGTTAAAAAGGGGGAAATTATAAAAAAGATTAAATAAATGGTTTCTTGTATATACATTTTGTAAATAAATTTCTTTTAAAAACCGATCGAACTTTCCGAACAATCCGATAGAAAGTACACTACAATAAGATACTCAACTAGTTGAAAACTTTTTTTGCAATTAAGGAAATCCTTTATTTGAATTGCTAATAGTTTTTTTGAACATCTGTTAATTATGTTAATTATGAATATCTGTTTCTGTTTACTATCTTGGAAACTGAAGGAAGCTCACTACAATATGCATTCACTAGTTGTATCATATTCGTATCATACTTACCATTCAACTTCCAATATTTATCTTTTAGATTAACCGTACTTTTACGTCGGTTACAAAATCAATATTCTTCAGTCACGATACACTCAGTTTGGGATATGTTTGCCGTTGGTTTGAACAAAACTTGATACGTTTAGTGCTTTTGGTACATAAGTACTGTATTCACACACTTTCAACGGCTTATCGTGGTCTGGAACAGGAAGGTCAAACATGTGGGATTGAACTACAGACTCCAGTATTAGAACAACGCAATCCATTTCCAGAGAAGTCATCAAATAGCGGAGCTTCGGGCGATACTGCCGATGCTTCGTCGTCTCTAATGCCATTATCACAGGCATGGTTGCTCGCAGGCGCTTTGCCGCCATTGTATTCGAAACCTCAGAAAGTCACATCTCCCAGTGCAAATAAAGCTTCAGCAGCGCAAATATTTATAGAGAAATTATCAATGATGCCTTCCCATTGGACATTGTTGTACGATTCAAATGAACATGGTTTAGGTGCTAATCGCTTTCTTCATCACGTTCTTGGCTATCGAGGACCAACATTGATTTTAATACATACTAAAGATGATCAGACGTATTTGATAGCATCGCCATCGGAATGGAAGGAAACTCATCTTTATACTGGAGGCGAGGGCAGCTGCGTGCTTCAATTATGGCCTAAGTATGTGTCTTATATACATATAATATCGATATATATATAAGTAAATGTTTTTTCTATTAGATTTGTGATATTAGAAAAGAAACCCAACATATTATATTTGAACACATGTATACGTGGGTATCCTAAAGGATTGAGAGCTGGAGCAGATCCTAGAAAGCCAATTTTGTCAGTTGATGAACATTTTGAAAATGTTGATTGCAAGGGTATAGCATCGGTTTTGCTTTCATTAGAGGTAAGTTGAAAGTTTTAATGTAATTTTAAGGGCAAAAAAATAGAAAAGGTAATTGATTACAGATACATAGGACACGCCTACAATTTATTTGCAGCTACACTTTTCAAAAATTTCAAAAAATTAACGGCATTGCGACAGAATAGTGGCATTACCATAGCTACAGGCATTTTTTTCTCGCAATGCCAAAACTAGGATGGTAACGAATTTAAAAAGGCATTTATAATGTTCACAATGCACCTTACAAATTATGACTTCAGTCTATGGTTAAACGCAATCAAAGCATTAGATATAAGTTCAGTTTCAGTTCAGTTTCAGTATTTTTTATTTTTCATTTCCAACAAAAATTCATTACGTAAATAGAGAATAATAACTCTTACACAACTATAACAAAACAATTTATCAACATAAAAATCTTTCAGATACTACCAAAAAATACTCAAATATACAATGTCGAGGCTGTGCCTCGAGCATACTATTAGACAGAATTAGAACATTTTTACAAAAAAATTGCCAAAAAAAGGAACGTTAAAAAGGCAAACACTTTTGCTACGAAATAACTTACAAACTACACTTAAATACTAGGCTTAAAACTATACTAAAAATAACTTAATCTAATAAATAAATAAATAAATAAATAAAAAATAAATAAAAATAAAAAGCACATAATCTGTAGTATAAGTATATAACTTAAACATGACTTAACACCTCATTGCGCAGTGTTATACACTGTATTCGCCATATCAAATGTGTTCGCTCTTCTGTGGTAGAACACAAGCTTCCCGTTGTTGTAGAGATGCCCAGCATCACGTAAGGCCAAGAGCCGCGCAGGGGGTTGGTAGGCGTCCCTTCTAATATCTAACTGTTCAGTGTCCTGCTCAAAAGCCCTCCTAAGCAACGTATTTCCCATTAAACGCGCCTCCTCCAAGAATGTCAGAGTTCCCTCAACCAAAAATACATCTATCCTACCGAAATCGACAGAGTCATAGGTCTTCCTGCAAGAGGGTCTCCTAACAGAGCCACCAGGGCCAATCAAGGGCCGAAGACCCAAGCAGACATTCAAGATTTTTCTTTCCCAGACACGGATTCGCTCCATTTGGGCCGAGGAAATTCCAAACCAAATGGGGAAAGCATAAGCGATAATGGGTCTCATTATTTGTCTATATAATAATAGACGAACTTCCCTACTTAGACCATTCCTACATCGCAGGATTTTCAAATAGCTATGGAAAATTTTTCTGATCTTCTCCAGAATGTGGTCAACATGGCCCTTGAAGTCAAATTGAGCGCGTAACATCACTCCTAGATATTTTAGCTGATTAACAGCCACAATCGACTCACCGCCAATCCTTACATCCGGGGAATATCTCCTCATACTCGGGTAAACTTGTCTACCCACACCCTTAAATAGAATTGAGTTGCAATTGGCAACATTAACCCTCAGTCTCCATTTCTCGAAGAAACGCCCAATCTGTGCCAAGTAATTGTTGAGCTTCCCGTTAGAGGCCCTCACCCTAGGTTCAGAAGCTGCAGCAAAAATGTCATCTGCATATATCAGCAGTAATTCCCCATTAGATGACTGAGGAATGTCAGCCATAAAGATGTTGTAAAGCACCGGACCTAGGAGAGAACCCTGCGGTACGCCTGCAACCACATTCCTAACAGAAGAGAATGCCTCCCCAACCCTCACTCTGAATGAACGATCCCGCAAGAAACTGGAAACCAAGCGGCAAACACTAACATCAAACCCAAAGCTAATCATTTTAAAAATCAACCCCTCATGCCAAACAGAATCGAAAGCCTTAGCAATATCCAAACTTACCCCGATTGTAGCGTACCTTCTATTCAAAGCCCGGGTGACGAAGTCCCCAAGAACAAACAGGGCATGTGAGGCCGAGAGCCCCCTTCTAAAGCCAAACTGGGCGTCGAGAAGAATATTCTTCTCCTCAATAGTGCCCCAAATTCGTCTCAGAATAAAGCCCTCGAAAAGCTTCCCAAACGATGATAAGAGGGATATAGGCCGGTAATCACCGCACGAACTCGGGTCACCACCCGCCTTACGAATAGGAATCGTAACTGCTTCCTTCCGTTTGCGCGGAAAGTAACCCAAATTTATGCAATGGTTAAACAATATTGCCAAAAAAGTCCAAACCGGTAAGCCAACTTTTCGCAAGACGATATCCGGCACTCCATCCAGCCCACTGGACCTGCGATTGGGTCTGGAATGCAAGGCGGCCCCAACTTCACACGGCTTCACAAACCCATGTCGATTCCACAACTCAGCGTCACCGATCATGGACCCATCCGCAGACAAGACCTCCCCAAATGTAACACATTCGCCCTCGCTCTGCAATGCCCTCACACCAGAACACACCCTAGCCTGGAAATCCTCATCTACGCCAGGCGCCGTATCGACACTATATGAATCCGCTAAGAGGTCGGATTTTCCCTGGTCATCCACAACAACGACACCGTCAGTATTCTTCAAATCAGAGACTCTGTTCTCCTTTCTGATGCCAACGGCGCCCTTGACCCTCTTGAAAGTATTGTTGTCCAGTCGGATGTCCCTAAGAAAATCCGCCCTCTTAGCTTGCTCAAAGACCCAAATCGACTCCTTAATTATCCTGTCCAAATTCGTTACTATAGCCTTGATCGTTGTGCGGCGCCCTGGATCACCTGTCCTGAAAGCAATTCTAGCCAAACGCTTCTTTTCTCTTGTAAAATGCAAGATTTCCGGAGGTAGGCGACGGAGATACCCACGCTCCGCTGGTACCCTAGGTATCGCCAAATCCATAGACTCGCGAAATGTTGCCGCCAATCCCTCAATACAGACATCTATGTCCGCGCACGAAACATTGCGATCAGTTGGAAGTTGGTGCTCCCCAAGACCCTCCGATAAGCATCGATTGAAGCGTCCGACATTAAGACCGTCAAAATTGAAAATCGTAGGCATCTCCCTACGAGCGAGCTGATCCAAAAACACCGAGATTTCCACGGCCTTATGATCAGACTCGTAATCCAGAGTCCTAAGGCCAGAAGTATACTCTTCCCCCAGAGAAATACCCGAGGAAAAGAGAAACATATCGATATATGATCCCGGACTAGATCCACAAGTGGGGCCGTCAGTCCTCACGAAATCTATGTCCGGGCAGCCAAGTAAAAAGTTATTGAGTGCAATTCCCTTGGCGTTAACCACAGAGTCGCCCCAAGCAGTGTGTCTGGCATTGAAGTCCGCCCCAATGACAACATTATGCGAAGCGGCTAACCTCCTCACCTGCTCCATGTCCTCATCAGCGAGTACATCCCCTGGCCTATGGTAAACAGACAACACATGCAGCGTCCCACCTACATTGGTGGACATGCGAATGCACGTGTTCTCTATGCACCCCAAGTCAAGAGGCACCCTAACACAAGCAATATTATTCCTAACCAAAATAGCCGTGCCACCACCATGACCCACACTTCTATTCTGCCTAAACATTTGGTACCCCCTAAACCGCACCCTGTGCGCTGAGGAAAGTTTGTGCTCAGCCACTAGCAAAAGATCAGGCCTATGCTGATCTAAAAATAGTTGCAGGTAATGTCTCTTATGTACGGATACAATGGAGTTAACATTTATAAAAATTGCCCTGATCGACCTACTGATTTCGTAGAGAAATTAAAAGTCCCAGAAGCGCCTGAGACTTATCCTCATCCGAATTCAATTTAGCGTATTCGGACGCAAAATTCCCCACCTTGGACAAACATGACAGAAAGCTACTGCCGAGCAACCTTTTGCAGTCACCGTCCAAAACGCTAAATTGCTGCCTAGCCTCAGCAACCGAAATACCCTGATTTGTCTTTCCTACTGGCGTAACTACACCACTGGCAAGACCACGTGTGGCTGCCGAAAAAGAAAGTCCCTCGACAATTCTCCCACTGCCCATCGGGATGCGCACCCGATCCGAGGAGTCCCGCTCCTTCTTTTTCTGCTCCTTTTTTTTTAACAGGGTCTTCCTCTTCGGACAGTCCCTGTCACTTGCGGCATGCCCATCGACCCCACAATTAACACATCGTAGAGTGAAACCTACTCTACGTGTGACCTCCCCAGTAGTTGGGTTGGTATCGATAATCGGTCCATTATTCTCGCCCCTGGGGGGAATGGCACAGTTGCCAGGACCGTGCGTACCTCCGCACTTACAGCAGCGATAAGGCATGCCACAATTGGCAGCAACATGCCCGAAACGCTGACAGTTTTTACATTGCGTCACTCCGACCTTCTTGTCTTTATGTAAAGTCACCTTGCAGTGAAGAATGTACTTTATCTTATAGAAGCCCTCTATATCAGAGTCTCGGGACAGATTCACAAGCCACCTGTCTCCCCCTAGCTTCACCAGACGCAGAATTACCAACTGCAGGTCCAAACCCTCAAGGTATGCCCTGACATCGCTCTCCTCGAATGTGCCCGAGAGACCCGAAATTACAACGCCAAACGGCGTCTCTGCTCTAGGCGTAAATGTGTAAAAGTTAAATCTCTGCTCTTTAAGCAGAGATTTAACCTTTACATAGTCATTAGTAGAAAAAAGCCTAACATTAGTCAAAGCCTTGTTCACTATCTTCAAAACGAAATTGTTATTTCCTAACAATTTCCTAATTTTGTCCGTCATAATGCGCACATTCGCGTCGTAAACAAAAATGTCGGGAACGGTCTTATTTTTACTCCGACTCACCCCATTTTCTTTTTTCGTAGCTCCAGACCTTGACGTGTTGTGGCTCTGCTTCAGCCGTTGATTCAATTGAGCGCTTAGTCCAGCTGAAGCGCAAGGATCCCCGCTGGTCCGATTTCGGCCACCTTTCGACGCAGCACCAGCTTTACGTGCCTTTGCCGTTGTTGTCGCTGCAGCAGACCCACTTGTCGCACTGCCTATAGGTTTCTTCTTCACCTCCCCCTGGCTCGGCGTAGCACAGGGCTTCTGCGCCGGCGGTGCGCAGGTCTTCTGTGCCGGCAGTGCACAGGAACTATCCTCCTCCATATCTTCCACATCGGAAGATTCCGAATCGGAAACGCCTTGGGACGGAGTGCTTCTCCCGCTTCCCGAAATTGTCTCCTCCAGTATTCTAAGCTTCTCCTCAAACTGGCGCTTTTCATCAGCGTAGCCAGCTATAAGCACCTCATAATGGCGCAATTTTTCCTCCAGCCGCTGAAATTCGGCTAGAGGCACGAATTCGTCATCCCTTACTCTCTTCCGCACAGCTGCTTTATCGGAATCCATCATTGATGGACCCAACAATCAGCCGCCACACACAAATTCAAGGTTCGAAAGTACCCTCCTCAAGTGGTTTGAAACAATAATTTTATCTCCGTTGACAATTTCAGATTGCCAACAAAACAAAAAATATCCACTAGCTTTATTTATTTTAACGCAATGTCACTAAAGTCAGTTTTTATAAAACCAAATGCCATGTATGCGATTCTCACATCTACAAAGGACACTTGTTTTGGTTTTCTTCTCACTCCAACACAGTCACTGTCTATATATAAAACCAAATGCCTTGTATGCGGTTCTCACATCTACAAAGGACACTTGTTTATGGTTTTCTTCTCACTTTTTTTTCACACTTTTTCTTTATTTCTCAAACAAACACTTCAAAACACTTTTTCACAATCGTCCCTCATTAGATATAAGCAAGTTCAGAATAGACTGGCTAGTAGCGATCTCCTTAATTCTAAATGTTTCCCCTTTTTTCCAACCGTGAAACTTTAGTCTCTCCTAATTTAGAAAGACGTTTAATTTGGTTATTTATATTTTGGGAATTTATTCTTTTTACTGCGCTTATAATTTATGTCCCATCTTGTCTCTTATAGAGAGAGGAAAAGTCTTTTGTAATTTACACATGGCGCCTTAAATAATTTTTAACTTTAGTCTACGAAAAAACGCAATCAAATCATTAGATACCAACACGTTTTGAACGAAGTAATTAGTAGTGACCCTCATTAATTCTAGATATTTTTCATATGTTCCAACTTTGGGCGTCGATCCTTTTTATTTGGATTCTAATTAGTTTTGGATATAGTAATTAACTTGTAGTTAGTCACTGCTTACTTGAATTCTATTCACATCGAATATTAAATGTTGGTCTCTGTAAAAGCAATGTTGAAGGCAACAAAGCTATGTAAGCTAAATTTACCTATTTTTCTTAGGGATTTTATCTCCTTCATACACGGCCTTTTGAATCGGATGGCATGTTTCTAGTGATTTGTGTCCTACCTTATCTCTTATAAAGGAAAAGTTTAGAGCCCCAAAACAACCATCATCATCACTCATTGTTATTATTAACACCATCATCAAACAAGCAATCAAGCACAAAGAAAGGTAGACATCGCTAAGCTGGCTCCACCAAAGATAGTCATAGCCTATTCCAACAAAATCAATTACTGCGACAAAGTGCCCCTAATCCCGATATTCCTGAGAGATAGTGGCAACATATACAATTTAAGGACAATTGCTCCAAAAGCCGTACTTGAATATAGAAACCCGCGCTCAGACAAGACGAATGTCACTTTGTGTCTGAAAAAAAGTTACACATACATAGCGCCACTGCGGTCAATTGCAACGCGTTCTGTGAGGGGGGCAGACCGACTTTTTAAGCAGAAGAAATAGTTGTTCAACACAAATACCTCTCCCGACGATACTATCGATGTTATTGTCGTTTTATCGGCAAAAAATGTGCGATGGCGAGTCATTTTAACAGCTAACTCTCTCGACGACCCTTCCAACAACGTAGTTAGTTGACAAGTTTTTCATTTATCTCAAAATTGGTCCATAATATTGGATACCGCCCTGGTTAATGTAGTTATCAGGTTGTTTCTTACCCTGTCCGTGTTCTGGTTGATATTGGTTCTTAGGCTTCATTCATCACGGAACGCATTTAGGAAAAGCTCCAATTGCCATTCGGCAATACCAACGCCAATTTCTAAAATTGGAGGAAATGATGATATTTGGTAAAAGAATCGTAAACCCGTCAACTGTAGACATATATAAAACTCCAATGTCAACCGTCACATATATAAACACCAATGTCAGCGCCTACTTCACACTTTTACTGCCTAAAGTAAAATTAGCCGACTCTCGCTTGGTAGCATCTAGGCCCACAGAGTTTCATACCGATCCTGCCCTCGCCCGAATAGAGGGCTCATAAGACCTTCACACATTCGAGAAATTACATCTCCATCTTATATGTATATAAATTTAGAGGAGCGTTACAAAACTACTACGTACCACTGTGACCAAAAAGTTTGACCGGTTTTCATTTTAAATTGCTATCAAATTTGCATTAATTTTGTTTAGAATATTGCAGAATTGACTTCAGTAAATAGAAAAAAATGAATGTTATTGAATTGTTACGTTACATTGGTATAAGAGTATTATGCCGAAGGGAGAACACTCAGCACTAGATTTGGGCAAATAAATAAAAAGTTTTTGAAAAAAAAAAAAATTAATCGAACTTTTGTGGACACAGTAGCATACGAGGGCGGTCCCAAAACTAGGCGACCTAACAAAGAAGATAAAAAAGGTGGGAAACATTTCCTTTTTAATTCAACATACTTTTTCCAGCGATATTCAATAGCTTCTATACCTTGTTTATATAGAACTGTCAAACTCCTTACTCTTTTCCATAATTTCATAAACTAAATGCTGCAATAAATTGGCGTAATATTCGCCGTTGATAATCTTCCCTTTCTGAAGATAATAAAAATAAAACCATGCGCATCCCATACAACAGACGTCATGACCTTGTCCTGCAGATGGAACCGTCACTGCTTTGACTGTTCCTTTGTCTCAGGTGTGAAGTGGTGGACAACTGCTTTGACTATTTCTTTGTCTAAGGTGTGAAGTGGTGAACCCATGTATCATCCATTTTTATAAATCGATGAAAAAATTCGACTTTATTGCGTCGATTTATAACCTCTGACACCGCCCTCGTAAGGACTCAGAAGGGAGATTCGTTGTATCGTAAGTCCTACCTTTAGACAGATAGTTCCTTGCTATGGCATCGGCAAATCAAGCTCTAACAACCACTATTTACTCCACATGAAGGCTTCTCTATCGAAAGTCGTATATTAAAACTTATTATGACGTGGTTTTACGGGAGTATTTGGGAAAAGATCAGATGAAGTCAGTTCCCACCATATCTTTGAGTAATGACTATGCGTGTTGTCTCCAACAGAGTCTCGAATGGGGACTGTCTGAATGATAATTTACGTAAAGCAACAAGTTTGCACCAGGATTCGATTTTTCTGATACTGCGTCGGCGGACTTTCAAAGATACTTCTCCGAGATTCTTCATTCTCTTCGTTGGCAATATCAATTTTATTTAAGCACTTTCATCCAGCTCAATTTTCGCAATTCATTCCTTAATAATATTTGCACTTAAAAAGACACTACATAGTTTTTTAGGTTATTACATTCTCAATAATTACACTTGCAGGCGAATATATCAAAAAGTGTGTCGCAGTCTCTTTAAAAGTTACAAGTTTAATATGACATGCTCCTTTTTTGATTAGGTAAGGCACTGATTATTGTATTAATTTTGTATAAATATCACTTTTTACAAACCTTAGTCCTTGCCTTATTTTTTGTAATCTGAAACCTTCTGGGCACTGTTTAACGTAGACTAATGTGGGAATAGGCTTTCACCGTTAATGAACAAATAACTGGTATTTCAAATACTCCGTATGCTTAATTTTGATTTCTGTAAAGGTAATATTGATGACAATAAAGCGATTTATTCAGTTCAGAAAAAAAACACAATTGCACAGGAATAGACCCTGTTAGTGCTAGTATCATATATTATTTATATTAACTCCTAGATGTAAGATGTAAAACATGAAAAACAAAATTCGTTTCCAACTTGTATCAGCTCTGCCACACCGTTGGAACGGAGCCTTTAGCGGTGCTGTCATTTCTGGTTCGAGTAGCTTGTATGTAAATATATGAAATGGCTTTAAGAATTTTGAACCACGTATTATAAAACTTTATATTTCTCAGTACGCGCTTTGCATCTGTTTTCAGTACAGTTTCGTTGAAAAGTGGAATTTATATTTAATGGGAGTAGAGGTTTTAAACTGGAAGCAAATAAATAAATGAGTTGTAAATAATGTTGCAGTGATCGATATTTCTTTTTCTTTTTGATTGGAAATAAATTCTATACACACTTAATATAAATAATAAAATAATATAGAACATTAACTAATTAGCATTTAACTGTGTGCACATTGCTTTAAAGTCCTTTACTAGGCTTTCAGTTGAAATTTCAGATAATGACAAATGCTCCTTGGCGATCTTTTTTCGCATAATTCATTTCGACTCAATTCATTTATTAATCTACCAACACCCATATTGGACTTTACATTGATAGAAGTTTAACATGAGTTATATTGCTTAAATCAAAAAGCCCAATAACGCACACCTTTCCAACAAAAAATCAATAAAATGATATAGCCAAATATTATAGTAGATTGTCAGTGAAAAAACATCAAGCAAACAATTATTCAAACAAACCGAAATAAATCTTAGTGCTCACGAAGAGTATAATATTGCATTAACTTTCGTTTAAAACTTGCAGGACTAACTGGAAAATGCTTTAACTCAGCAGGCAGATTATCTTGCAATAAACAAAAAAAAAAAAAAAAAAAAAGAGCTGTGAAAATATTTAATACAAATTTGTGTATTTCTGCTAAATAATGTTACGATATAATTCGGTTTACCAAATTTAGTAGTACTGGTTATTTAGTAAAAGAATGTGTACAAGCATCTTAGTTGCAAATAATTTTTAAAAGTGCAGCCTAAGAAATATATTTCATACTGTGAATAATTATGCCTACACTTACCACCATAAACATACCTTAAAATTTTGTGGAAGTACACATGAAATCTAGAAATATTGGTCCGACATTTTTTCAGTATATAGGTTTAGCCCGTAAATGATGCAGGATATAAGTAACATATGAACTAGTTTATATTTTACATGAATTGGTAAAAATACGTGTAAAGTATGTAGACGTTTTAAAATTACATTTATTTCTGAACAGATACGAGCAATGTGACCAATGAATTTCGAATGAGAGTCAGTTTCGCATCCAAGACAAGGAATTGTTAAAGATGATTTTACAATGTTTTCCTCAGCAACATGTCTACGACCATGTTGGAATACAATAAACTTCCTTTTATCAACATTGATTTGTGTGCAGTTTCTGACAACTCAGCTACAAATACGACCAATATCGTTATTAAGATCTGATATACAGTTATTAATGGCAGATGTTGCACCAGAGAGAAACAATTGAATATCATCGCCACAAATACTAAGTGAAGAGTCCATTGCGCAGCAACGAATGTCATTGGCATACATCATAACATGACGTGAATCGATGCTACGGCCATTGCAGACTGTAAATTGAAAAAAGATTACGATAGATTGAAATAAGTGTAGATTGGAATAAGTGTAAAAAATAGTCTATGGAATCAAATGCTTTACTTAAGTCCAATAAACCGACAATTCCAGGATGCATTCTGTAAAGGGATTCTCCAATGTTGTCTGTTAGACTAAGCATAAGAGAAGAAATGCTGTGATGTTTACAAACTTTCCAAGTGGGTGTTTATTTGATCCTTAATCACGATTTCAAGAACTTTACACAACTCTGGCAATATAGAAATAGGCGGAAAACATCACAATTAGTGCCTTTTTCCGAAGTGTTAATTTTAGCTAATTTTCATGCCTCAGGAAATTTGCATGTAGTTATTATCGATTTTATTAGGTGCAAAATGAGGTGTTTTATAAAAGGAAAAACGAATTGAAATTTCATCCGTACCAACGGCGTTGGATTTAATTCTAAATAATTCAATTGAGATTTCTAATTCACTAACATTTTTAAATAGCAAACTGTTATCGCGGGGTGCCGTAAACAGCATTTGAGATCAATGGGAGCAGAACTAGATGTTATGGTAAAAAAGTTATTTAAATGGTTTAAATGGTGTTAATTGTTTTAGATCTTCCAAATACATGCAACAAAAATAGACATTTTAAAATATTATTGAGAAAGTCTAAATGGTCCTCAGTATTGTTAGTATAGTACATATAAGAAAAATCAGTTGCAAAAACATCACATATTAAGTTATCACAGTTTATAGCGTCATGGTTCATAATATTCGATTCACTAGAAGCTTGGAATCTGTGTTGGAAAAGCCTAAAGGCGTGACAAGAGTTAAGCGCTGGAAAGTAAAATTGTGTTCCCAACAGGAGCAAACTCTATTAATGAGATGGAGGTCCATTATAAATCAAAATGAGTAGGTAAGTTATTATGTAATACAGACAAATTATATCTAATGAAGAAATTACAAAAAAAATTGTATTTATGAGGTATTACAATATCATTATTGTAATCGCCAACTATGATAACAATAATATTTCGGACAAACATCTGTTATATAAGCTTCCAAAGCATCAATATTTTTCCTTTGTAGAAAAACTACCCCAAATACTAAACTGGATGCTTTTAAAGTCACACGTACAAAAAGAGCTTCGCCTAATCCTGAATCATAGATTTTAAAAATAACTCTAGTCTTGAAATTAAATGGCACATATTGCGCAACGCCACCACCCCGAATATCCGGACAGTCATTGCGAAAGATATTACATCTAGGAACACTTACAGCCTAATTGGTTGCATATGATTTAAGTCAGGTTTCTGTTACACCAACAATATTAAGAGGACTCTGGTAAAGTAAATTCTTTAGCTCATCAACTTCTGGTGGAATTAAAATTTGGGTTGTGCGTTGAAGTAAGCAACATTAAGGCCATTATGAGATGACAAGAATCTTTGTATACAGCCAGCGTCACTGACAATCTCGCCTGTTCGACTACCTACATTCATTGAAATATCTCGGAAAAATGTGCTTTTAAAAAGAACAAGAAATTACTAAAACATTACAAAGAATACAATTCATTTTTAACAATAACAACAACTGGCTAAAAACATTAAAAAATAGAATAACGCAAATGCAAAATCACTGTTATAATTGAGTTATCTAAGATAACAGCTGGTAAAACCATTGGTAGAATCTTTTGAAAATCATTGGCAAAGCTCGGCGTATTGCTGCGCTAGGGAAAACCGGGACGGGATAATCCACGCGTTAGAAGTGTTTCTTGACATACCGTCACTTGATTATTTTATTAGGACGACAACCCCGCGTAGCGCAATTAGCTTGACGAAAATATGTGTATAGAAGCAATCTTTTCGATGTCAAGCATGCATTCTCGGTGGGCTGATAATGCAGTTTCTTCATTCATGGATGGATCAATGACGAAGTATACAGGTGCCTACACCGGAAATACTGATTGTTTCATTAGTGAGCATAGCCTTGAAGTTCGCTGGGTGTTCAACCCGCTGTTTGCCGTCTCTTTGGGTTGGTGGGCAACGGCATGTGGAAGATAGGGAGCGAAAAGTAACTATGTAGGACGGACTTCGTTACTTCGAACCCATATACAGCGATAATTAGATTGTGACAAGTCCAAGTAAAATTAAGTACTTGATGTAGCCGGATTTGGTGGTGCATGATTCTTTTAACTGTGAGTCCACATTTGTATTTGACAACGTTTACTGCAGCGTTTTTTAGTCGGAAATACGGATTGTGAGCTTGACCTTGAAGTTGTCAATCGCCTTAAGGTACCTGTTACTATAAAAACTATGAAATCAAAGGTCGTGATTGTGCCGTTAAATACTTGATAGACTAGAACAAATTTAGATTTAACTGGGTGTTCAACTCACTGTTTGTCGTCTCTTTGGGTTGGTGGACAACTGGATGTGGTCCATATATAACAGATCATCTCGAGCTGAGGTGATGAATAGTTTATAGGATTGCCACATGCCAAAATAAAAATAAGGACCTCATGTGGTCGGATATGATCGTTCATGATTCTCTTAACTGTGAGTCTACATTTGATAACGTTTTTAACTGTATTAATTTTTACTTGATACACTCATGTAACACATCGGTCAATATGTCCCGGGACTAACACAGAGTTGTGGCTTCTAGCAGGTTTCTTTTTGGAAAATGACTACCCTGTCAAAATGTCATGGCATTTTGATCATTTGTGTTTGAGTTACAACTCTTTAATCGGCACTACTATTTCATACGAAAGAAACTGAATTTCGCATGTCGATAAAGAGATAGCTGGCAAATCGAGCATGAGAAAAATGATTTCCAAATTGGTAACATATCAGCCAGTTTCTGAATCCGAGCGTTGATTGGAGCTGTTTAAATGCAAAAAAGGATTTCTTCATTCGATCTGTGACAATGGACGATATATTGGTCCTCTACTACACTCCTTAATAGAGTGGGTAATCCTCTAAGAGGAAAGAGCCTTTTGAAGGACGTACAACAGCCGTCTGGAAAGGGTCCATCATCCATATTATTATTATTATTATTTTATTTTTTTTTTTTTTTTTTTGATACATTTGTCTTACAGACTAATATTACACTATCAAATTAACAACATATATTTATTTCATTGCTTTAAATAGTGTTTATAAATGACATTTTATCTGATAAATTTGATTATGTTCAACTTAGAAATCTTTTACCGTTGTGTAATGCTCCTCGGGAGCTACGTCAGGATCATCTGTTTCGATAAACTTAGGTTAGAATGAACCAATCACAAGACCTTTGAAGTTGCGCAACATTTTAAATTAAACTTAGTTTTGACCGCCAGTCAATGGAGGATCTAACGATTGTATCGGGGTTCGTGCCGAAGATCATATGCTGGATAGTCAAGTGTGCTGACCATCGTGCCACGACTGATTACGTAAAACTCATCGAAATATCAGGGAAGTCCATATTGTTTGTATCACTGTTGACGGAGGTTATATTGATGAATAAAGCAGAATTTCGAAAATGAAAATGTTGTTCTTCCTCAGTCCCGGTACCTAATGGCCGATACGTTACAGGGAATAGCTTTGCAACCTTTTGGTAAGTCCCTAAGTACTTCGAACAGATTTTCAAGTAGAGAGTTTATTCCGGACACTTATTTTTTGACCACATTCAACAAATCTTTATACAGGGTTGCCCATATTCGACGGACCCATGTTTTTTAAAAAAAAATCAAAGAAAAAAATAAAAATTTGGCGGTTGGCAATCTTATTCATTTAATTTGTTCCAAGTAGATTTGTTTACATCAATTTTTGAATATGATATCTCTCAAATGGCCGCCTCTGGCGTTGATGGCGTATTGTGCCCTTTTTGCAGCATTTTCCATCGTTTTCGCCAACATTTCGGCCGGAATAGCGGCTATTTCTTCACGAATGTTGTCCTTGAGCTCTTCTACGGTCCTTGGCTTGTTAACGTAAACCTTTGACTTCAAATGTCCCCACAAGAAGAAGTCAGCGGGCGTCAAATCGGGCGAACGCGGTGGCCAGTCCAAATCACCACTTTTCGACATCAAACGGCCCGGAAACAAATTCTTCAGAAAATCGATTGTTATGCGACTTGTGTGCGGTGGAGCGCCGTCTTGTTGAAACCAGAACTGCCTCATACGCTTTCGACGAATAATTGGCATCACAAAATTGGTCATCATGTCGCGATAACGCTCCTGGTTGATGGTAACAGCATGACCATTTTCGTTTTGGAAGAAAAACGGCCCAATGACCGTTTTCGCACTAACGCCGCACCAAACTGTGACTTTTTCGTCATGAAGAGGCAATTCTTGAATCTCCTGAGGATTTTCAGTGGCGTAAATACGGCAATTTTGCTTATATACGGTCCCATTCAATGTGAAATGGGCTTCATCGGACATGATAATTTTGTTCCAAGTTGCTCGTCATCATCGGCCATTTCGATGACTCGTTGGGCCCATTCCAATCGACGAGGCTTGTCCGCAGGCAACAATCTTTGCGTCAATTGAATTTTGTACGGGAACAAATGCAAATCAACGCGAATAATCCGTTGTAAAGTGGACCGAGCCATGCCCAACTGCTGAGAACGGCGTTTTTGGGATGTTCTTGGGGACCTCTCAACACTGGCTCGTACGGCAGCGATATTCTCGGCCGATCGCCTTGGTCGACTTTTATTTGGCCTCTTCGGATTAGAAAGAGCCTCACCAGTCGAAAATTTTTCGTATAAACGCTTAATGGTGTTCTTAGAAGGCGCACTTCTCACATTTTTTAATATTTTAAAAGCACGTTGAGTTTTCACAATTGACTTCTTCTGTTGAATGTAAATTTCAACTATTTCAGAGCACTCGCGTGGCGTGTATTGTTCCATGGTAAAAATCTGCTTGGACTGACGCTTCAAACGCGGTATGTCATTAAGCGATCTGACATCTCTGTCAAAAGTTATGGCGTTGCCAGATGGGTCCGTCGAATATGGGCAACCCTGTATATATAATTCTACTGTACGGGCGTTGTCATTGAACTCCTCCTAAACGGCTGGACGGCTTTGCATAAATTTTTGTATATGCGTCTGAGTGGTGCCCGGGATGGTTCAGATTTACAATTCGGTCGAATTGGACAAAGGGGCGTGGTACCTCCCATACAAACAAAAAATTAAAAATCAATTATTTCTGCTCCTGCTTACGGTATTTGAACAAAATTTGGTGCGTAGGTTTAGTGTACATATCTTAAGTGCTACTGCAAATATGGGTGGGATTGGACAATGGGGCGCGGTACCTCCCATACAAACCATAAATTAAATATCCAATATTTCAGCTCCTGTTTACGGTATTTGAACAAAATTTGGTACATCGGTTTGGTGTACATATCTTAAGTGCTGTTGCAAATATGGGCGGGATTGGACAATGGGGAGTGGTACCTCCTATACAAACCACAAATTAAAAAGCAATTATTTCTGCTCCTGGTAAAATTTGAAGGCAAAGCAACGTTTGCCGGGTCGGCTAGTTCTTTATAAAAACTTGGATTATAAATATGGCTAACATCTATCGCAGTTTGATATGAACATCTCAAGAATTTTTCTTGTGGTTTATGTTCATCTTTTATCGCTATCGTCAACAAGAATTGATTTTTGCCGAAAATTTGTTTAATTTTGATACGCGCGTTGAAACATCGCTGTACTCAATGCCGACAAATGAAAATAACTCTGTTCACATTTTATACAATAAATTTTTCGGTGTTGCTTCAAATTGTTCGCATAAAGATTCTCACATGACGAATGAATATTCTTTGCCCATAACCTTCAAAAAATATCTATTCGTGCCCTACGCCATGGAACATGGAAACATGGAAATCAAGTTAATTGTATATTTCTGCACGGACATAAAATCGTACGTTGTTTCAAAAATATATCTTCCCTACTATTGTAAACTGTCCATAAATTGCCAAAAAGCTTTTTGGGAAGTTTTTAATACTGAAATGCAACCAAATTTTCGAAATCTATCGGATTATCTGGATCAAAATATATGTAGAATATTGCAATTTAACAAGTGCCTGCAATTATTTTAACTGACTTATTTGTACAATGTTTCCGTGAAATTCCGAATATTACTGGTAACAAATGGAAACTAAACAAACAAATGGACGTGCTCAACATCAGAATAGGCACCATAAGTTCAGTCGATTCGGTTGCCATCCACCGAAGACTTCCCCCTCTGTTGTATCGACTTATTTCGTTTTTCTGGTGAAAAATTAAAAAAATTAGAATCACTTCCAAAACTGTTCCCAATTATCAAAATAATGATAGAAATGTTAGAAAAATATAAAATATTGCTTATTTATTCAAAGTGGATGAGCAAGTTCTTTTTACTGGACTGGTTTCGATCACTTGTTACATGGTCTTATTCATATTCGCATATATAATTATATATATTATTATATATATAATTATATATATAATTATATATATTGCTCATTTGTGGACTACATATTGATAGCTTTACAATCCTTAAGTTCCATCGTCATAAACAAAAAATAATCCCCAAAAGTCCTAACACACATTTTCCCAAAATACTCAGTAATCGTACAAAAACAGGATAAATTGATAAATAGAATAATGGCGAATATCAGTGAACATTTTTATATAGGTATATTAATACCGAAAATTATTGTGAAACATTAGAGTAGTAACATATCAAATTCTGATTGAATTGGAGGGGAGAGTGCGAAATTTTTGAAACTGGGCGTCAAATTATTCCACACAGGAACCATAAAAGACTTCAATAACACTGCTATAATAATGTTTGCTCCACGAGGACATAAGAGTTCAGATTCGAAGTGAGAAATCGGTAGCAGCATGCAAGATATGCCGATTGGTTGAACTTAATAACGCAAAATAATAAATATAAACATCCCATTTGCAGAAAGCATTGAAAGGAGCATCCAGAAAAGTGTTGTCACAAGGCACAACTCGAGCCATATATGCATCTTAGGATCCTGTAGAAACATGTATTACCATGATCACAATTGGGGCAATCCTTAAAGAATTATAGAATTTGGATGACTCTTTCCTGCTTCTGTTAATCACCAGAATATATTTCTTTTATTTACAGCAAAGCAACAGTTGACTTAGAGGCTTTATTGTACTGCTTTATTGTTTTACTGCCAAGATCTTCGCATACACACATTTCATTTCATTTTAATAATGCTTTAACTTCATTGATGTACTTATAAATTTCCGTAGGCAAAGTAACGCAATGAAAAATATGAAATCATTTTCAAATGCTTCTCCGAAGCGTACTTCAATTGCTGCAGAAATCTTAGGGGAACAACGCAGAGGAAAATTATAAAGACGTCGTAAACAGTCTTGCATTATTGCTTTGGGCCCTCCGCCGGAGGAAAACACATACATAGTATGACTCGAATTATACACACGTTCAAGAGCGGTGATTGCTGCGAACATGTCTTTAAATAGATGGAACATTTTTGACAACAAGAATAGAGATAAAATTTAACGTGATTATAAATCTTGGTATCACGATAAGTCAATTTTCAATTTGTTCATATTTTGGCATTTTTTAATTTTTTTAATTTGCTTATGTTATTGCTTATGTTATTGTGCCTTACATAGCATATAAAATAATATAGTAAGAAAATTGATTATAAGTATAACTGCAGTCTGTGAGAGGCTTATGACTTCAAGTAGGCAATGCAGTGATGCAAGTAGACACTGGAACTAGCGTCATACCAGGCCGGCACAACTGAGATCAAAATGTTATGACACCTAATATTTGTTCTGCGAACATAAAGTCCGCATAACACCATGCATATATTTAACTGCAACGCCAAACCTATCTTTATATGAAGATATTTATATGCGGGAAGTTTGTGCAAAAAATTCATGAGACTGGTTTGTTAGTGGTCTGCACTCATGGTTCCCGTGAGTCATACGATTCGTATCGCTGAGAATGCGCCTAAGAGTGTGCGATTCAGTCCTTAAACATAGTGTAGTTGTCGATATCAACAAAAGGGATCACCCGAGACATTCGTGAGATGGAGCCAGAAATCATCAATACTCTTGAAAAATTTTGTTGAAGATTAGTTGACTACCGCGAAGCTAGCCGAGACAGCCACATGAGTAAAATAATAGTGTTCCACGAATAATTGAAATTTAAAAAAGTTCTGATCTACTTCAACATGAATATTATCATTTATTCAAAAAAGTTTCCACTAAATAAGAAACTTCAATCAGGGGTAAATCTGAATGTTTTATATCCCAAAATTGGGGCGGTCGCCCAAAAAAAGTACATGCGGTATAGTCTTTCTTTTCAGGACCTACCTAGTTAATCAATTCACATTTTTTAAGTGGTTTCAGTCCACACAGACAAGTTTTTTTCTATTTCTATAATTTATTATTAATATTATTTTATTTTTCCACAGACGTTGTCGACCTTCTAAAGTATTTCGAAAATTGTGAAATTTAATCAGAAACCATCAGAAACTTACTAGAATACTCAATTAATCGTGCGTTTCAAGTATTCAATTAATCGTTAAACATAAATTAAACCCACAATTAATCGGATAATATTGTCAATGACGGT
The DNA here is from genome assembly GCA_019455685.1 of Philornis downsi. NCBI lineage: Eukaryota > Metazoa > Arthropoda > Insecta > Diptera > Muscidae > Philornis > Philornis downsi. Next base: position 1,793,360 of record JAHXMU010000549.1, read on the forward strand.
TCAAATATTGGATTAAAGTTTTCAAATGTTCATATATTTGTTTTCAAAAATAGTAGGTCAGGTGAAAACTTAGAGAGGCGTTGCATTATTGTAGGTCATAACAGATTATACTCACATCAAGAGCGGATAAACCAAACATGATTTCCGTTTGTACGGAAAATCAACAATCTCGTTTTTAACAGCTCAGTTTTCTTCATGAGGGTATACATGATTTTACATGTATGAAAACTCTCGCCATTAGAAGTAAAGCAAAATGAAAATTAGTCTATCCATGCGCGGTAATTGGATTTTTTACAAAAAGTAAAACGTTGCTTGATCGGTCTATTTGTTAGCGGATAATGCTTATTTTAATATCACCTTTACCAAAAGATTTAACATGAATGATACATATTTTCGAAAACTTTTGCTTCTCTTTTAAAATTCTTTTTCAAAAGATTTTGGGTCTTAACAAAACATGACTATATGACTACAGGGCAAATGATTTAACTTAATTGATTTATACTTATTTATATACACTTTTCTGTTGTCAATTTTAATGTTATATTATAACATATCATATACATGTAGGTGGGAAAGGATTAACAAGTAACAACGAACGATTTCCTCATACACGAGTGAGTGTTCAATACGACGTGAAAATGTAAAGACGTACGAGGTGTGATCAAAAAATAACCGTTATTTTCAAATTTCATGAGTTACGTATGTTCGATTTTCACATTTTTTTTCTGTTATGTTGGTACACATGTCTGTTATATATGTATGTTAACAATATCAGCCATTTGGGATTGTCAGTTTGTTTTTGACAGATAAAAAGGTTAGTCGTGTTTTGGTGTGCTCTTCGATTTTTTACTATGCGAAAAAATGACCGATCAAAGGAACTCTATTAAGTTTTGTGTAAAAAATGAAATTAAATGTGCAAGGACATTTGAAATGTTGACTGTGACGTTTGGCGATTCTACTATGAGCAGAACACAAGTTCAATTGTGGTATAACTGGTTTAAGGAAGGCCAAGAAGATGTAAATGACGATGCTCGTCCTGGTTGCCCGAGAACGTCTACAACCGATGAAAACATTGAAGCAGTGAAGAAAATGATTTTGAATAATCGTCGAGTCACTATTGGAGAGGTTGCTGATGATGTTGGCATATCGTTCGGCTCATGCCAAGCATGTTTTATGTTTTAGGTATAAAACGTGCGGCAGCGAAGATTGTTCCAAAATTAGTAAATTTTGAGCAAAAACAACGTCGTATGGACATCGCTCAGGAGATGTTATCCGGATTTCCTCAAAAAGTTCATAACTGGTGACGAATCATGGGTGTATGGCTATGACATTGAAACCAAAGCCCAATCATCCAAATAGAAGTGTCCAGAAGAGCCAAGACCGAAAAAAGCACGTCAAATGTGAAGGTTTTGCTCACTTCTTCAATGGCGTTGTGCATCATGAATTTTTGCCACAAGGTCGTACGGTCAATAAGGAATACTACCTTGAAGTTATGCGACGTTTGCGCGAAGTAAATCGTCAGAAACGCACCGAATTGTGGAAAAACCAATCATGGATTTTACACCATGATAACGCACCAACTCACACATCGATGCTTGTGCGTGAGTTTTTGGCCAAAAACAAAACCGCAATCATGCCTCAACCACCGTATTCACCGGACTTGGAACCGGCTGACTTTTTCCTCTTCCCAAAACTGAAGACACTGAAGAAGATTGAGGAGATAAAAGAAAAATCGAAATAGGAGCTGTTGGTGATACCAAAAAGCGCGTTTCAGAAGTGTTTCGAGGATTGGAAATAAACGCTGGCATTAGTGTATTATATCTGAGGAGTATTACTTTGAAGGGGACAAGATAATTATTGATGAATAAATAAATACTTTTTGAAAGAATTGAAAATAACGATTATTTTTTGATCACATCTCGTATACCGGACGACGCTAATTTTGATCGTATTCATCACTGTTTCATACAATTTTTCTTTCGTTTAAAATCGTTAAACAAACATCCTATGTAATAAATTTTATGTGAAATAAACTATTATTTTGTTTACTAAAAAATTATCATAAATTGGGTTCTGAACAAAAAGTTATTGTGCAGTTAAAATAGACAAAGAAAAATCGTAGCAAACGAAACGGAGTAGCAAAAACAATAAAAACGAACAGTATACATTGTGTAAACGTTTGAGACAATAACGAACGAGAGGGTTTGAAGCAACGTCACGAAAATTTTTGCTTGTAACGAATAAAGATCTATAAAACAAAGAACGAAAACAAAAGAAACGTAGACAAAAAACGGTACAATAATAACAACAGAAATGTCTATGCTTGGAGACTTGGCAAATCTACGAAATAATTTAACAACAGTTAATCGTTCAACGACAACTGCACTCCATAAGTTGGTTTATGAATACGAAGGAGATCGATCAAACCGACAAAGATTGCGGCTTTTCGAGGGTTTTTACTTCAACGAAGATTAGGACGATTATGTGAAGAAATCCAAATATGTAAAGGAGAATCTGAATACAGCGGGGCCTAGTGTCAATTTGTAATACATATTTTGGGTTAAATTACGACGTTGACGACTTCTTCCCATTTATATTTACGAACTTGAAAAAAGGAATGCTGCTGAGAGCAATCGATAGCGAGAGTCAAAACGATAATGATATTACGGTAGCCAAAGTGCTCGACGCGATGAATAACGACAATAACGACGATGAATACGAAGTTGCTAAGAAGTTTGATGGAACATTCAAGCGAAACGATGACGACAAAAATGATAATATTGTACATAGACGTAAAAGAGAGAGAAGCCAAAATAAGAACTTTGACATAAAAAACGGCGTGAACAAAAGACGAAATCTAAAATGTTCAACGGAGCAGTGCAACATATCGCCTTGCCAAAGTTCGCAATAAATTTTCGAGATATAGAAGATTCAATTAGAACATTCGATGGAAACAGAGACTTGCCTGTTAAAGCTTAAAGCGACGATTTTTAAAAATTCATCTTTGCGAAGAAATCTCTGAAAGGACTCGCCAAACTCTTCATATTCAGTGAAAAAGGTATAACGACGTGGACAAAATTAAAGAAAGCATTGATTGATGAGTTTGAATCAATAATAAACAGTGCGCAGCTACATAAGATGCTCAGTGATAGGACAATTTTCAAAGAAGAAAGTGGGCAAAAACATTTCTTGCATATGAAGGAATTAGCTTCACGTGGTCCAATAGAAGACTCTGCTCCAATTCAATATGTAATTGATGGTATTAAAGACTTAACGCTCAATAAGACAACTCTATACGTTGCCAATAATTTGAATGAATTCAAACAAAAATTTAAGACTTATGAGCTAATGCAGGAAGGACTTAAACGAAGAGACGGCGGTAGACCTGTACAAGGAAAAATATTTTCCAAAACTGAAAGAACAGAAATGCTTTGTTTTAATTGTGGTGGAAAAGTACACATGTCGAAAAATTGCAAAAACGACAGAAAAGTTTTCAAGTGCTTTAATTGCAACAAATTCGGACACATCTCGAAGCAATACCCATTAAAGCAAGAAAGCGCTAATATACATCAACTAGTTTCAGGCGATATTATAAAGGATAATGCACAATTTTTGGATCAAAGTTGACTAGCTTTATTTGACATAGGAAATAAATTTAATATTGTCACTGAAAATGTTTACAATTCTTTAGATAAACCTAGACTATCAAAATCAGATTTTTATCTGGTAGGTTTCGGAACGAATTCTAACAAAAGCAAGATAAAACCCTTGGGTAATTTCGACGTAGTTGTTTCATTTGCTTGTGTTGATGTCGACATAATTTTGGGAAATGATTTGCGTTCATTTGCCGAAATAACCATTACCCCAGAGTGTCGGAAAATTCGGAAGATAAAAAGACAACACCAATGAAGTTCACACTATTATGACGATGGACTTGCTTCATGATACTTCTGAAATTGAAATTGATATCGAAGAAACAGCTGGAAAAAGCGCAAAGGAAAAGGTAACGAATATGATTAAGTATTACAAACCAAAAAAATCTAAGACGACAAATGTAGAGATGAGAATGATTTTAAAAGAGGTGGCTATCTGAAGGTATAATAGAACCATCAGAAACAGAGTTCTGTAGTCCAATAGTGCTGGTGAAGAAACAAGATTCAACTTCAAGACTCGGCGTCGACTATAGAAGAATAAATAAAGTAATCGTCAAAGATCGTTTTCCGTTGCCCCTCATCGAGGACCAACGCGATCGTTTGCAGAATGCTGTTATTTTCAGTACGATCGACTTACGTAATGGATTCTGCCTTGTGAACGTTAGTGAAGAAAGTCGAAAATACACATCTTTTGTGACCCATAATGATCAGTACCAATTTTGAAAAGCTCCATTTGTTCCTTCGAATTCGCCTGCGGTTTTCCAAAGACACATAAATGATATATTCCGTTACTTAACTCATGATAGTATTGCTTCACCATACGTCGACGATATCATCGTTTCCGCGATCAATGAAGATGAAGCTTTAATAAACTTGGAACGCGCACTAAATCCCTGCAAAGGCTACGGTTTGGATATAAATGTTAAAAATGTCATTTCTTGGAAAGGAGAATTCAATTTTTTGGTCATATTATCGAAAACCAGAAAATATTACCATCTTCTGAGAAAACTAACACTATGTTGAATCATCCAATACCGCAAAACATCAAGGAAGTGGAAAGTTTTCTTTGGTCTAGCTGGATACTTTAGAAAATTTATACCCGACTTCTGAATCACTTACTGACTTGAAAAAACAGAACACCATTTTTAAGTTTGGTGACGAGCAAATAGCCTTTTTTAATAAACTATAATACGTTTTAAGTAATGGACCAGTTTTAAGCATATTTGTTACAAAAATCTTCAATGGACGGCTTATTCCATCCAGTGTATTACATGAGCAGAAAAACGAATGACCAAGAGAGAAAATACTGCAGTTACGAACTTGAGTTATTAGTGGTTATTGAGATATTATTCCTCCAGGAGTATAATTATTTTGTTGAACACCGACCTGGAACGCAAATGCGTCATGTCGATTATCGCAGAGAACGGTGATGATGATGATCTGAAAACCATTAGAGATATTTTAAAAGACAAGTCAACTTGCAATGATTATTTTTTAAAAGCGAATATCCTATATAAAATAGTCAACGACTGTGAACTACTTGTCGTGCCAAAGGGAATGCAAACCTAAATTATCAGGAATACGCACGGGAGAGGTCACTTTTCAACTAACAAAAACAAGGCAGTTGTATGCAGCGTGTACCTTATTCCTAAATTGGACGAACAAATGCAGAGACATATCTCAAGCTGTATAATAACCAGTAAAAAAAAGGGGAAAGCAAGATGAACTCCACCCTCTTCAGAAGGTAGATACGAGTTCACCCTTACATATGTATCACATCGATTATCTTGGTCCACTTGAATCGACTAATAAAATTTACAACCATACTACCATTTGCCGTCACTGACGCGTTTACAAAATTTTGCTTGTTATACCCAACAAGAACTACTTCAGCCAAAGATGCTATATTCAGATTGCAGTTGTAAAATACCACATCCATTAAACATTGTATCAAATGGAGGATCAGACTGTAAAAAAAGCGATCGAATAAATAGAAAGGCTCAACAGCGTTATTATCTCCGTATTGGCAAAACTTTGTACAGTCGACCCTGCCAAATGGTATAAATTCGTTGCGGATGTTCAAGGAGTAATCAATTCTACATACCATAGAATCCTGAAAACTACGCCATTTCAAATGTTAATTGGAACCAAAATGAAAACTAGAGAGGACATCCAATTAAGAGTTGATCGAACAGGAACTAGTCATGTTTTAGAAGAACAACGAAATCAGTTAAGAAAAGCAGCTAGGCAACAAATTCTGGAGGTGCAAGCTGAAAATAAGAAAAATTATAACCTGAGACGTAAACCTGCGACAAAATATGAGTTACATGATCTTGTGGCAATAAAGAGAACACAATTAGGAGGAGGCTTCAGGCTGAAGTCAAAATTCGTAGGCCCTTATCAATTATCAAAAATCAAACCGAAGGACACATACGATGTAATTAAATGTGGCGATAGTGAAGGACCTAGACAAACCAGTACTTGTGCTGAGTACATGAAACCATGGCCTGATGACTTGAGTGGCGACAATATCAATGCGCAAGACTCGCAGGATGGCCGAGCTGTGGGAAAGGATTAACGAGTAACAACGAACGATTTCCTCAAACACGAGTGAGTGTTTAATACGACGTGAAGATGTATATCGGATGACGGTAACTTTGGTCGTTTTCATCACTGTTTTCATACCATTTTTATTTCTTTTAAAATCATTAAACAAACATTCTATGTAACATACTTTATGTGAAATAAACTATTATTTTGTTTATTAAAAATTACCATATGTATTAAAATTCTCCGATCTGATCCACTTTTTAACTACCAAAATCAAGTAAATTTTGTCAAATTGTTTGTAGAGGTCAGAAATACTCTTCATTTACAAAAAAAAAAATTGGTCGGATGTAGTAAACCGCACATGCTACAACCTCTTCACGTACATATAATATTGATTGAATGCGTCTTGCACACGCATTAATTTTTGTGGATTGGCTGAAAGTGACGATGACACCGAACGACGGCTTGGGAAGCTTTTACTATATTTGTCAATTACTGGGCTATTCAAAGTGTTTGGCAGCATATCGAAACGACTGCCACCTAAAGAAAGACATAGATCGCTGTAGTCTAGAACTCACAATCTAAAGTACGGCGGTAGTCGCGTGCATTATCATGCCGCAGTCGGGCAGTTTATAATGACAATGGACAATTACTGGACATTTATACGTACCTTATGTGTTGTTAGTGCAGTTTTATAGTTTGTTCTAATAATTGTAACTGAAGTTTGAGTGTATTGCCTCAAAATTGTACTATTCTGATTCTGAATGAATGTTAAGGAACGGAAATTTATTTGGGAACCAAATTACCATGTCGCTGGATTTTTTAAATCAGCCGCGTTAAAGTAAATAAGCCAGCGAAAGTATTTGTTTTAAAATTAATTATAGAACATTTATTTGAATACATGTATGAATGCTTTTGTATGTAAATTTTCGTTTTTTTTTACAATTTTGTTCAAATATCTCGCTTTAGTTGGATAAGAAAAATGATAAAAAAAACATCATATACATTAGATTAGTTATCACGCATCAAAGCTTCCATAACAAAAACGCCATTTAGAAAATAAGAGTTTCGACGTAGTAGGTATATATAATGATTTATTTTCATATTTTTCTAGGTATGGGGTTGCGGAGATAAGACATCACGTGAAGTACAATTAGATATCAAGAAATGGCAAATTAAAGAAGCTGAACGACAACGCACAGTTAAGCTGACTGCAGCCGACTGGATGGATCATCCCGATCGCTTTCTATTGGAATTGGGCGGTCGTCAAAATTACAACAACTGATGTTTATGTAGAATTGATATTGTGGACGATATGGTGAAAAGGGCAGAGAGAACACATTATTGTGCCTTGTTTTATATAGACAGAAAAAGACATCAACTTGAAAGTAGGCACCGCATTCAAGACACGTACATACAAACATCTCTTTTTCTTCCAAAATTATACATTTTACTAATACTTTTTTTGTACCAGTTGTTCGGTGATTAGGATTTTTTTTAGGTTTAAGTTATTAGTTTGTTTGCTTTTTATGTGTCTGTGTTAGCTAATGTCAGTTCCCTTCTTGTTATTTCTAATTATTTAACGATAATTATGAGCATGTAATAATGTATGTGTGTACTTAATAGCAAAAAACGAAGAAACAAACATCTGGTATTAGCGTAATTTACTTTTACAGTTTAATAAACTCCAGTTACGAAAATAAAAGTATTATTTTACATAAAAATGATAACAAAGTTGAATTTGAAAACCCATTGGTTAGTAGTTTGGCAGAAGCATTCCCTAGGTCCGAAAAAAAGAAAACAAAAATTAAAAAAACACAAAAAATAATTTATTTTAAATAAATACAAAAGGTGTTATAATATTTTTAATTTAAATCTAAAATTATAACTAACTGCACAAATCGATCAATCGATGAGTCGTAATAACCACTAGTAAATCAATGACGAACAATGTTGCTCTGACAAATGTATCGGCTCTGTATTATTAGCTTAAAGCTTAGAAAAATAATCACGCCTTAGAGACGAACGTGAATGCTCGCATTATTTTGTAAATTTCAAGTCAGTTGTGGAATTCTTGTTTTAACATAAAAATCTAATGTTAATTTAATGTTTTCTCGCCTTATTATCACAAAAGAGTTAAATAAATTTGTCTGTTTCTCATAACTATCACGTTAAGTGCCAATAGGAAAATATTTGCAAAATATGAAAATATATGACAAAATAATATTCTCCACATTCACTATAAATTTATGGAGAATAATAAAATGAACAAATACAGATAGCTTCAATGAAGGTCACATTTTTATGTCTTGCTTTGTATTAGAACAATCAACTGGCTAGAACAGAGGTATAAATTGTAAATAGAATCAGTTTCATAAAAGTTATGTTTACATTTGTTTCATTGAAAACAGACTGGGTTGATAACATAATTTAACATATAGTAAAAAAAGACAAAATAAAATTATAATTTCGAATTATGTAATTAAGCTTAAATTAAATAAATGTAATAAACTCAAAGTGAGAATAAGTATAAGTAATAAAACACTTTGCAGTTGCATTTTGCAAAACTACCATTCGTTCTTATTTGTGTGCTGTAATTTTCCTAAAGTTGGGCAAATTGTACCGACAGCCCGCCCCTGGTCTAAATGGAGATACGGTTCAAACTAATTGCGTAAGTCAAAATCTATATGATCGAATATTCAGATCGAATTGGGATTCTATGAGATTCAAACGCCAGTTTATTACAAAGAAAACAAGAAAATATAACTAATGCTGAAAAGCACATTCTGTCGATATCCAAAAAATTCCACGGACCAAAGAATTATTTGGTGGCCAGAAACAAATGACACAATTACAAAATATAACTGCTGGGAGTAAAAATAATCATTTCTCTGGACATTAGCCTTAATTAAGTCACAGAACCGACCGACATTTAAGGTATGATCTCGCGATAGGTGTACAATTGCCGATGTGTTTTTTGGGTTCTCGTCTTGCTTAAGTGATGTATTCAGATGTTTCAGATTGTTGCTGTTGTTGTATGGTTCCTAAATTGGTGAGCACTTTTTGCCCCGCACCGGGTGAATTAAGCCAATCAGAAGAACTGTTGCTATCGTTACTATTACTACCACCTGTAGATAGTTTAAGGCTACTGGAGAAGCCAATAGAAATAGATTCACTAGCGGATGCATTAAAATTTTGACTGCTGCTATCATAGCGCTGTCATCTTGACGAACCAATGAATGAAGAGAAATCATCATCGGATTCTGGAATGGGACTTGGTGCGTTTGTGGTGGAAACATTACGCGCCTGCAGAAAACTTGTACCCCCTGCCACTGGTGCCCCATAATGTGTGGAAAATTCTCTCGTCGGAGTCTCACGTTTCTGTATACTTATACCACCAAAATTTGAATGTGTTGCTGAGGATTGCACGTTCGTCGTTGTTATGGAAGCTTTTGATGTGCTAGGACGGTTACCTGCTAATTGGGAGTGAGATGGAGAATCATTGGTTATTGCGACATTGCAAACTGGTAGCACAAGACTATCTGTAGCTCCGTAGCGATTTGCCTTGGCAAGCGTATTAGCATAACTTTTTTGGTACTTGTTAATATGTTTACCTGTGCTGTCATTGACATCTCCCGCTGCAACTAACAGTTGGGTAGTACCCGCCGAATCACCATCTAATCGTTTGTTTATTAAGTACTCTGACTCGCTGCTGGATCGTCGTGGGCCCCGTGATAATGGTTGATAACTGTTACGTCCCTGGAAACGTCGACTAATCGAACTGCTCACAACACCTAAATGTTCGGTGACGTCTTCCTGAATATCGGATATATCAATCATGGATAGAAAGGCACGGCACCAATTATGATTGGGATTATTCCAATATTGTGGTGAATTTATATGGAATGGGTGATGAGGGAAACTGTAAGTATGAGCCACAGCTGCTATGAACATTTCAATACAAATAAGGAAATTCTGCAAAGGAAATATGAACATTGAATTCGAGATTACCACTAACAAGTTGTTGTTTGACCTACTTGCAACATTGAAGCCAAATTGTCTTTATCACCCAAATCGGCCGAGCCTATTATGTATTTTATAATATTATAATACACCAAAACATTAAGCAACACTCCTTGGCTTTAAATATCAGAATGACAAAAAAAAATTTAACTGTATATTTTTTATCTACCTTTGGTTTTTTTTTTTCAAATACACTTACAAAAATGAAAAGAATACAACCGCCTTTATGCAGAAAAACTTTGGTAGTGGTTTCATCGGTTTTAGATCTTCCTGTAATAGCAAATATTATATATATTATTACCATTACATTCTACTTACTATTCACATACCTTGTTAGCCTTATAAAATAGTACCAAACAATACATCGCAACAAACTGCGATATATTGTTGATCACAACAACATAGGTAAATGCCACGTTTAGGGAAAACGTACCTTCTCCATATACACCACAGAGTTCACAAATACTGCAAATAAATAATATATTTGTTTGTTGTTTTGTTGTTTTCTCAGGATTTGTTTGTTTAATTTTAAAAAGCTATTTCCAAGTTTTGAATTGTCTCTTTCATGATGTGTGAATTAATTTGCAGTTTATAACCTTCACATTGTACGTGATTTGTTGGTTTCAACATACATGAAACGACTACTATCAATTGGAATTAAATCAAAAGGTATTATTTGCATTCTTCATTCTTTACTAATTCATTTATGGGTCGGTCGAAGTACAAGCTTATCCGTTTAGTGGTTTCAAAACCGCCGTCCGGCAAGGCTGTTAGCTGTTAAATAACTGTCATCTGAAGTGTTATTTATTTAGTTAAAGGTTTACCATTTACGAATATGGATCGTTTAACAACCGAAGAACGCGTAAAAATAGTTTAAACTTACTACAAAAAAGGTGATTCAACAAGACCGATTTTGGATCTATTGCATGATAAGTTTCCAGAAAGTGATTTCACGTTTTAGCGACGACAATTGGCCACCAAGATCATGAGATTTGACTCGTTAGGCTTTGTTTGTGAGTCTACGTCAGAGACCGTGTTTATGCGGATAATACCCAAACGTTCCGCCCAAATGTGCGAAAAAGTAGTCGAAGACTACCTCAAGAGAATCCACTGCTGCAAAAAATCCAGAGGCGGTCCTATAAATGGCATTGTATTCCGTACGCAATGGCAAGGTCCAAGCATTATAATGAAATAAATGTTTCATCGAAATCAAAGCTTTATGTGTGTTTTATTTAACTTTACTTTTGACTCTGAAATACTTCTTTGAGCGAATCAAAAAAAGTTCAATATTACCGTCGTGCATGCAGAAAAAAACAACGGTATTTCAAAGCTAAGTGGTAACAATTGATATATTGGTTTGTTCGGAAAGTTCGTTTTATTAATTCGTTAGTTCGCCATACGTCACTTCTCATGACGTAGACTTCCTTCAAACACTATTAAAAATTCCTCCCACCCCTTCTCTAAACTGTTTACTATTATTTACTTGTGTTCTTGCTCTTGTTCTAGTCGTGAGTGGTTATAAAGTTTTAAAAAGTGGAAAAACTGAGCGAAAAAAAGCATTTATGCATTTTCGGCTGCTGAAGCCAATCGAAAAATAAAGTGCGTTTATGAACAAAACGGAGCAAATGGAAGAACTTGGCAGAAATGGTTTAAAAGATTTTCTAAGGGCGACTTCTCCGTAACGGACGCTACCAGATCAGGACGACCAAAAGAAATTGTTTCCGAGGTGAGAGATTTAATTATTGCTAACCCATGCAACAGTTAGGGAAATAGCTGAAATAATAAAAAAGATCAATATTAATTGTTCACGGGGTCAATGTGTTACAAAAGCGGTTTAAGACGTGAGCATAGTTTTTGATTTTATGACGTCTTTATTATCACAAAGTCGGCTAGTAATGCAATCAATTACACGCTCATTGGCATATTCCCAATATTTTCCAGATTGCCTGATGTCTGGAGTGAAATTATAGGGTGAGCACGACTTTGTCATCCCTGAAGTACTTATTGAGTGCGAGGTAAAATGTTTGACAGCGCAGGGTAATCTAAGGACTAAACTTCGAAAATTATCATAAGCCGCATTTAATGAATCTCAAGAAGTGATATTTGCTCCATTGGCTGAACAAAGTTGCTGACAGTGTTATTGCCATTGATAGTGGCCCACCAAAGATTATAATATAACCATTTACAAGTACTATATATTCCAAATCTAGACTGACAACAACACAAAAATGTTGTTTGGAGCCCTTATGGAAAGATGATGATGCAAAATACTTTGAAAGCACAAGTATTTTGGGAAAATGTGTATTAGGGACTTGTCAGAGATTTTTTTCTTTATGTCGATATTGTGATGCTATCAATTTGTATTGCACAAATGGGCATCAACCGATTAATAAATATATATGAGATGCTTGTAGTTTAATTTACTCCTACCTTTCAGGAAGGAAGCAACAAGTTTGTGCCAATGGTAGATATAGTAATGTGCTCAGCGTAAAGAGTGGGGTGCCGCAAGGTTCAGTCTTGGGCCCGATTCTCTTCACTCTTTACATCAACGATCTTTTTCCAAAATTTGATACTCTGTGTAAACCGTATGTCTCTGCTGATGATATTCAGTTGCTATTCAAAGGGGATTACCAGTTTCTAGACGTTCTTCAGGAGAAAATTAATTATGTGCTTGATAGGTTACGTGATTGGATGTCGGAGAACAGACTTTTTGTCAATTCTTCTAAGTCCAAAGCTATGTATTCGAACCAAACTGAAGGGGATTTGCGAGTAGTTTATAATGGTTCTAATTTACAGTTTGTGCATGACATGAAATGTTTGGGAGTCTTATTAGATGATAAGCTGCCCTTTGAGAAGCACATTAATCACATTGTTTTAAGTGTTAACTAATTTGGCGCACTCGCTTTATGTGAAAAAGCAACTGGTTCATGCCCTAGGTATGCCAAGTATTATGTACTGCTTAAAGGTATACTCTGCTACTAGTCAAAAATATATGAAACTCCTTTAATTATCCTCGAAAAGAGCTGTTCGCTACATCTTTCCCCTCAAGATACGTGTACATATAACACCATTTGTGATTAAATTTCTGCGATGTTCATTTCCTACATTTATCGATGTGCGATTGTTGTTATGTTTTTACAAAATATATTCTAACCAATGTCCGCGTTTCCTATATGAAACTTTTAAATTTTGTCATTCCGTTCGTAGAAGCCAATTGTTTATCCCCAAGAGTAGAGTTGTAAGTAGTAAGAGTAGCTCGTAGCTATAATGCATTGCCAAATGAGCTTAGAAATTTAAATGTATCATACGCCATATTTCGTAATAGACTTATCTATCATATGCAGTTGACAAAGTGAATATTCTTTTACACCTTAATGCTCCCATTTACGAGTGATATTTGTTAATTATTGGTTTATTTATCGGTTGATATTAAATATATGATTTTATGTGATCAATTTTTATTTTATATTCATTTTTACATTTACTTTGGAGTAGTATTTATTTCAATTTATGCATATTGTGATTTACTAATCAGTTTGGAACTGTAAAATTGTTAACTTGGTTAAAAACAAATTTGGGCTGACCTATATACATATATTATTCAATATTTAATTTTTTGTCATCATTTTTATTTCCCTCCATATCGCCTACTTTTTGGTACACTTTAATTTGAGCGTTATAGGTAAATAGTTACTAGTTAATTTGGTGTTATATTCTAAGTTATATTTTGTTTTTGTTTGTCAATTCCAGTAGTATTTATTTTATGCATTTTATAATTTGCTTAATATTGGCCAAAAGGCTTTAAATTACAAGATTGTTCAATAAATGAAATGAAAATTTGATTAAACATACAAATAATTAAAACATGTTACGATGGTACTTGAATCGCCACAAAGAAAGAAACAAAATGGTATACGACTACTGGGGGTGCATGCTTGACTCCCCACAGAGACAAATGTTTTTTTTTTTAATGTTATAATGTGAGAAAGCTCACGTGAGGTCATGATTCGGGTCCCCCAATTCCATTGTAAGAGTAAACATGATAACACATTCCCCAACAAACCTACCACTTTTTATTCAAAAATACAATATGTGCAATTAATTATAATAATGATCCAATTCGAAAACTTGGCATTTAACAGAATGCACTCCATTCTTATTTTGAAAATGGTTCAAGTGCCACGCACTTGGGTAAAAGTGAAGAAAGTGTGAAAGGAAACTAATAAATCTGAATATGTAATAAACAAAAGGAATGAAAATAGCAAAAGCCAACCTGTCTTCTGGCTAAATCCAGTAGATTCGTTTCTTAAAAAATACAAAATATTTTATAAAATCTGCCTACATGAATCGCTAAATTTGAAGAGTTGGGAGAGCAAAAAACGAGAAAACTACAACTTTGTCTAAATATGCCATTAGTGCCTTTGCACATCAGCGTAAGCGACTTCAAAAAATGTACTTGCGAACTTTTTTCGTAGTCTTTAATACGCTATTTTAATTTAAAAACAATAGCAAAGTTGTTTTTTTCAAAACTGATCTACGTGAATTATTACCTTAAAGTAAAAAACTTGCAAAGCAGCTACAAACATGCAGATTTTTTCGAAATATGTCGATTGCCTAACAGCAAATTTCCGTAAAAACATTTTCTTGTTCAATGCAAAATTATGTAGAATTCATTAAGGGGCAAGCCTCTAAATATCTCAAAATGAACCTTTATCATTATTATGATTCCATATCAAACCAACATATGTATATACATATATCCGAAGTAATTCCACACACGCAAAGAAATTGTATTATGCACCGAAGAACGCGGTCGCATATCCTTTTCTGACAACTTAAATATTTGATACTGTTAAATGCGTGGTCGTAAAAAAACATGTGATACGTATATGTAACTTACACTGATATGAATGTGGTTATGGGCCGGACAACAGTGTATTGCAGTATACCATGTTTGCAGTTGTGTATAAATTCCCGACCCATTGTCCAGGGACGCATACAGCACATGGGAAAGTAGTGATGAACCTGTGGTTTGTATTCCATGGTCGCTTCTAAATCCATACCCAAATTCAAATAGTTGAGCAGGTACACCATAAAGTTATAAATAACGTACGCTTCGTAACATTCGCGCAACGAGTCCACATATATTGAATGTTTAGGAAAAAACAGGCCAATCCACTGAAAATGCACAACATGGAGAGAATCAGGTGGTCACTCGGTGACAGCGGTGTTACCGGTATGTCGTTTGAAGCTTACCGCGTTCATTGCATATATGGGCACCATCCACAGGATACGTATTATGTGTTTTTGCAGAATGGGCTTCGTAAAGTGAATTACATGCTGAATAATGTGCCATATAGACACTGGAACGGCGGAAAGCACAAACAAACCCCCAATTAGTATCAGTTGATCCCTGCGTGTGAAGCCATCCTTCAAGGAGTTAACAATCAGAAGCGGTACCACTATAATCGCAAATATGCCATAAGTAACTATAAGAAGTGGTCGAATCCATATTCGCCATTCCTCGCAAAATCTTAGCAAGGAATAATTCTGACACATGTTGGCTGTCTTTTGCAAATAAAAATGCAAATAGCACAATCTTCCCAGTCCCCGTGTACCACTGTGACTTGGTACTCTAATTTATAGACTGGTAGTCTGTTCAATGCCCACTTAATAGGTGGTGTTAAATGTCTAATTAGTTTGTTGGCACTGTCGTTTTGTTCGTTGGCTGCTAATCTTTGCACAATCCGCCGCAAAAATTGAGTTTCTGTGGTACTTCGTGTACCTCTTTACTTATCAATTTCCTTTTTCTCTGGCACTTCTGCTATTGAAACACTCAGTGCACTTCATTTTATGATGCTTTTGACCAATGTACGGGAACCATCACACACGGGTAGGGCGTTCCTGTGTTGCTGAATTTATGAGCAAACAGAGAATTCGAATCAATATAAACAAATAGCTGCTTCGTTGTTAAAATGGAAAAACATTTTCACAAGATCGCGGACAGAAGGTTTTTTCTTCGTTCAGATTTGTTATGAGTTGTCCAAATAAGTTTTGACGATAACAACAAAGGCCACCGAGTATGAGGAAACTCAGACGAAACAAATCTTAACCGAGTTTTAATTGTAGATGGCGACAGAGTAGTGTTAAATTTGTGCAGAGGGCTAAGCACCACGAATACGACAAAGTATGTTCATATTTAATTATTTTGACTGATATCATAGAGTAAAGAAGACAAGGAAAACTAAAGAAAAATTGAGAAATTATATATTTTACATATCTAATAAATCTGAGGACAGAAAATAAGAATTTTGAATTTGATGTAGTGATTAAAATTAATTTTGAATATTACTAGATTGATTTCGATACGTATAGTTTTTTTTTTTGTAATAAAATAAGTTTATTTACAAGTTTATTAAGACATCTTTAATAATCTTATTTACGTATTATTTTCTATATTCTGTATTACATGTATTGCAGAAAAAGATATGATGCGTTAAAATTTGAATGGTGTGATAAAAGTATGAGGTGAGTGACACTGCGAGACGGTGTAAGGGGTCACAAGATGGTCTTATATGGTATTGAAGTTGTATGAATGTTGGTTTCCTGTCGTATTAAAGTGAAAGTTGTTTATTTTAATGGCGATGCTTTCGCCTAGGGTAATGGGATGAAATTCGCACCAAGAAGTAAACCGACGGGGCTAGCGGCTTCTAAAAGTATCCTAGGGTATATAAAATTGCATCAACATTAACAACTTATCCTAGCTGTTCAGTTTGGAGATCTTTAACGAGAACTTGCGAAATTGTTTTGTCCGTTTTCGATGGTAATATGCAATTGCACAATTTTTCGTCTCCGTTACGTTCTGCAATATTAACGTCAAGAGGCATGCTCAAAGCGAAAGCTTTACCAGGTTTGTCCAATAAAATTTTAGTATAATGGGTCAAACGTCAAAATTCATGTACCAAATTAATATCAGAATATTATATTCGTTTCGAGCCAATGGCAATTATTTGCTTCGTATTGTTTAGGAAGGAATTCCCTATACAGTATGTCGATGCATTTTGTTCTTTGTGGCCAAAATTACGCTTTAAGTGTAGTAAAATACGTAGCGGGAATAAAAGAAAGGTTTAATATTAAAATAATACAGAAACTAGAAAGCGGAAACATGAAACACTCTGTTATCGTAATTAGTTAACGCAAAATTAATTTGTTAAAAATATCTCCATTTGTCTCTTTTTTTTGCATCATCAAATAAAACTCTGATGCTTAAAGAGTTTTTGGCAACTACTTTATCAAAAACTTCTGGCTTACACGCAGAATAAGCAAAATTATCTTGCAATCCATGAATGAGATGTGGGAGAGCTTCTCAGATTTATTGTCAGATACTGACCATAGCGTCACGGTCGGTCACCTAGACGTATAAAACGGAACTAAATTCAGCAAACACGAACAACATTAATCTTTTTTTTCTTTAAAGACAACGCCATGTAAATGACCGGCCCACTGAACATACCCTTAGCAGCTGATCACAATAAATATTGGTAATATTTTGATTTTTCGTGCGCTCTCGATTCTTGTTCAATGAGAATCATGAATTTGTCAATGAAAAGGGTGCCGTACTCCTTTAGGCTACTCGGCTTTAAAGAATTACATCGGTGTGTGAGCAAAATAGCCGTAGAGGTAGAAGACGCGGTAGTAAAGAAAATCGAAAATGAGGAAATGAAACCACGGCACCATCCTGGAATTATAAAATACAACCGCGTGGAGATGCCTTTACGCATACATAAAGCCCTACAGAAAGTAGTCGGGGATTATCCGGTAAAGGCCCTTTTGGAAGATTGTAAGAAACTGAATATCTTGATCACTTCGCGCCATCCACCTGCAGAACCGGAGGATCAAAAAGTGAAAATGGCAAGAATTATGAGTGAAGTAAAAACAATGATGCCTGACGATCAGTTTCTTGAACTCAACGATGGGGCCAAACAGAAATGGCAAATTCGCATGGAGAATTTTGTTAAAAGAAGAATGGGTGAAAGGACATATGCTTGGAAACCTATTAAATACGGGCCTTACGAATCTGTGGTATACGCCATAGCCAGAGGATCTTTAGAATACTGTGTGCTGATGAGAATACTTCAGGAAGTGAAGAAACGCGACGAACATTTTAAGCCAAATAGTTTTTTTGATTTTGGTTCTGGTGTTGGGTCTGGGATGTGGGCCGTAAGTAGTATTTGGAATGATTCCATATATGAGTATTTTAACGTCGACAGTTCTCGTCATATGAATGAATTATCGGAACTTATACTGAGAGATGGGAATGAAAACCAGCAAATGTCGTTAAAAAATGTATACTACCGTCAATTTTTGCCTGGATTAGAGGTATGAATCTTATCTCATCTACTTAAATTCTCTTTGAAAGTATGTTTTCTTTCAGACGAAATACAACATAGTTGTTTGCTCCTATTCCCTCTTTGAGTTATCAAATTCTCAGAGTCGATTGGATGTTATTATGAATCTATGGAAAAAATGTGACGGTTATCTGGTGATAGTCGAGGAAGGATCGCGCCGTGGCTTTGAATTAGTAAATGAGGCCAGGGACTTTATTTTGTCACAAGAAGAACATGGTTTGGTTGGCCATGTATTTTCCCCTGTAAGTTGAATTTGCCTTTTGAAATTTTTATTAGTCTATGGAAAATTTTGAACTTTTATCTGAACTTAGTCGAGGAAGGCTCAGGCTTTAAATTTCAATTAGTAACTGAGGCCTGCAAATTTATTTTGCACAAAAAAGACCGTGACTGTCGCTTTGGAAGTACTTGTGCAATAGTTCATTCCATGTTATATAACATGGAAATAGTGATTCAGAACTAGTACTGAACTGGCGTATTTTAACCACATTTCGCACTAGTTCAAGTAGAAATAAAACAAAACAGATCTTTTAGGGGAAATTCTTGTCATAAGTAATAAATCCTTACGTTGAAATTCTTATTTTGGATGCGCGCTTATTACTTTTCACCGAGTTAAGTAAGAATGTACTTATGTGCACATTACGTCTATCGAAAGAAGGTTTTGGGTGCAATTGTCAGAACTGAATAAAATTTTAACCACAAGATTTCTGTTGTTAGCACAACTACGATTTTCGTAGCGGAAAATAATTTCTAGGACGTACTGACCTTTCAAATAATTGAGGATCCTAAACTACTAGGCGATTTTCATCCAATTGTCACTATATGTTTACGCTAACCAGGAAACAATCATAGGTTATATTATATTACATATTAGTGGGACGAAGGGACCCATAAAATTATCATACTTTAACTATCATGTCTCCTGAAGTATATAACCACATATTACTAGAAGGAAAATTGACAGAAAGTATTTGTATAATTATTCAGCCACTCCTTCAATTTGTATGTTTATAGTTTTTGAAGTAAAGTAGAATAATTTCTTAATTATTATTTTTAGTGTCCTCATGATAAGAGCTGTCCCCGCCTATCAAATCCAGAAGATCGTACTCCATGCAATTTCGAAATAAGTTATACACCCACGCTGTATGCGAAAGACAGTTCAGGAAAACAATTTGTTAATGCCAGATATAGCTACGTTGTGCTTAAAAAGGGATTACCAGATGATTCTACGCGTTCATGGCCGCGCTTAGTTAGACCAACATTGGTTCGCTCCAAGCATTCCATTTGCAGAATGTGTACATCAAAGGGTAAATTAACAGAAGTAATCTTCACGAAATCAAAACATGGAAGGTAAGTAACGGTTGTGTATTTTTGTATTAAATTATGAAGTCTATATAGGAAGGGGAAAAGTCTTCTAGAAAATAAATGAATAGATTATACTAGATTTTCCATAAAGAAAATATGTTTTCTGTTATCCCTGGACTCCCCTTGTTCCAGTATGTTCTGCAATGAAAATTAAGATGGCCTCATTTTGTTCTTATGTCTGAATTTATTTCGATCAGCTTTAGTTATTGCGCGAAATTGTGATGCCTAATTTTGAATATGTGGTACATCGTAACGTCAAATAATGTCAATACATTGTTGTATCTGCCAAAGTGATTTAGACAATATCCCAAACTAATTTTATAAATAGCTTCCG
The DNA here is from genome assembly GCA_019455685.1 of Philornis downsi. Taxonomy (NCBI): domain Eukaryota; kingdom Metazoa; phylum Arthropoda; class Insecta; order Diptera; family Muscidae; genus Philornis; species Philornis downsi. Next base: position 1,813,690 of record JAHXMU010000549.1, read on the forward strand.
TCACTCAAGCATTGGAATGTCTTATGGTTGTATTTAAACATGACAAAATTAAAAATTTATCAAACATGCAAGGTCTGTGGTTAATAAAGTATACTGCATACTTTTCAAAGAGTTTATCAAATAAAAACGTACCCCGTAGTACGGTATTGGTACTACAGAAAACTACCATAAGATGTGTTCTACTATGTAGATTTTTCCTGCGGTTCAGTGTTGCGTCAATAGTGATAAGGGATATAAGAGTTCTTCAATGAAAATCTTTTCTATACTGCGTTGGCAATATACAGATTTCAAAATTACATTAAATGATTTGAACGTTTGCGATATTTTGAATAGACTTGTTTCAAGGATGTCTGCAAAAATTTAAAGTTATTTTTAATTAACAAAGACCGCATTGCAAAATCATAGAAATAATAACATTATTTGTTATTGCTTTCCTATAAATATTATTATAAATCCTCAATATATGTAAAAGAGAAACTCTTAAGAAAAAATAACCCCTCCGATTTTGTCATATGCTGAACAGAAATTAAGAAAGCAATCAGCCTCAGAGCTAAGTTATGAAGCCGAAGAGTAATCTAATCAATTACGAAACCCACCCTCGCTGAGACAATTGTTTTTTTTTTTTTTTAATAAGGTTAAATAATGTAATGAGAAAACTCCTATGTACGAGCTCGTATATAAAATCCGTTTCTCTCGCTCTCATAATAGTTGTGAAAAATCAATACAAAAAGCATTACCATTAATAGAAATTAAAGTTCTCGTCACGGTTTTGTTAATAAAGGCTATATGAACTTTGATGTTATCGCAAATACCTGCTTTCTTACTTATAAATTATTTTTTTGTTTTGTTTAATTTCCCCAGTAAGTACTGAGTACAAATATATCGAGGACTGTCGAGGACTATCTTTAAGGACTGTCATCTGGTGGCGAATTAATTTTAAACAACATTTAAATAGACATCCTGCTTTTTATACACGACATGTCAATCTTAGTGTACCATAGTGATGGTTATACAAACATTTTTATTCTCTTTTGTTATTGTTAACTAACCAGGGCTATTTAGAGTAAAACAAAAGCAACAAAATTTATATTAAATTTAAAATCATAATTTTAACTACTTGAATTCTCTTTTTGGAGATCCTGTTTATATCGGTAAATTATCTGTAGCAATGACAGCGTTAACAGCATTTGTATGTGAGTGATCATTAAATGTAGGCACAAAACAAAAGCAACAAATAAGTGTGTACTTAAAAGTTGAATCGAGAAATTAAAAACACAACGGTATTTTTGTATAGATGTCGTTTGAGTCTTGAAAAGCCGGTAAAGTATTGCAAGCATTAGTTTGCTTCTACATTCAGTTTGTGGTCGACTTTAAATGCAATGGCAAATATTCTAGTCCTTTAAAATATCAAATTATTTGAGAATATACTCCGAGCATTTTCTAGCTTTTCATTTGACAATTATGCAATTTACTGAACATTTGTGCTGTGTGTTTTTTAATCCTTTAATGAGTGTCATGAATATTCCTTAACATTTCTTGAATAAATTTCAGCTAATTAATTTTTTGAATAAATGTATTGAAATCGAAAACCAAAAAAATTTATTAAAGCAAAAACTATTTGCTCCAGTACGGATTTATAGTTTAGATTACCCTAATCAACTTTCACAGAAATGGAAAAGAAATCATTTAAAAAACTATATTGTTCGAATATATTCAAAAATATATTTCACTTCGAAAAAACTTAAATAAAATATACTTTGACACATGCTAGAGCGCGGAAATTTTCCTCAGTTCAGATGTACTTCAATTGCATTGACAGTCAAAATAATAGTAGTGGCTTTATAAAAATGTTATTTTGTTTCGTAGCCTCGCTGTATTTACATTTCTTGCCTAGTTTTTTTTTTCATTTCATAGCTTAATGTAAACACCAAAAAAAAAAAAAAACTAACCGTTATGTTTGCATTCCATTATTCTTGTTGTTTTTACAATGACTAAATTCAAAGAAGAACAGATTTTTGGCAGTCAAAATAATAGTAGTGCTGACAGAAGTCAACGAACTTTGCAAGTAAACACATTCTTTTTTTGCAAGCTTTGTATATTGAGTTTAAAAATAATTTTTTAGAAGAAGTATAATTCTAATCTATAAGATGTTAAGATTTGTTTTTAAATGGGTCGTGACGTGCATTGTACACTAGAAAAACGATTGCTGCTGATAAGGAAGCTGATTTCGGAGGGAAAATCTTGTAAAGAAGTGGAAAATATTATAGGTTGCTCACCGACAATGGTACGCAATGCAATAAAGTACACTCCCGTTAGTCAGACACGTAGCCGTCCGCCAGTATTATAAAAAAAAGTGTTTCGCGTATAGTAAGGTACTCAAAACAAAACCCCTTTGCTGCCGCTACTGAAATAAAAGACAAACTTTGTGTGGAAGCGAGCGTGGAAACTATCCGCAGACGTCTTAGAGATGCAAGTTTGATAGCGCGAAGTCCAAGAAAAGTGCCACTGTTGTCGAAAAAACATGTTATAAAGCGACTAAAATTTGCTAAGGAGCATCTAAATTGGACCCTTGAAAAATTGAGGAATATTTTGTGGAGTGACGAGTCTAAAATATTTCTTTATGGCGGGAAAGGATCTAGTGTTACGATATGGGCATGCTTTTCATACATAGGGTTCTACCCATATACTGGATCAAAGACAACATTGATCGCCATCTATACGTAAAAATATTATATGAAGTGATGCTGCCATATGCTGCGGATGAAATGCCTTTGATATGGACCTTTCAGCAGGACAATGATCCTAAGCACACAAGCCGTCTAGCAAAACAGTGGTTTGCAGAAAATAATATACGCGAATTGGAATGACCAGCCCAGTCCCCAGATCTCAATCCCATTGAAAATTTGTGGTGTGACGTAAAGGATGTGATCGCGCAAAGAAACCCCACAAACAACAGCACATTGTGGGAGGTTGTGAAGGATGCGCGGATGTCCATTCCCGCAGAAAGGTGCCAATATTTAGTAAACTCTATGCCACGACACTGTGAGGCGGTAATTGCCAGCAAAGGCAAGATGCTTACCTTCGTAATATACATTTAGCCCACGCATCAATTTATTTTAGTTTGTACTAACCATTAAATAAATATCACTACTATTATTTTGACCGGCTATATTTGAAAGAATTTGAATACTTTTATATTTTTGTAACTATCTTGAATTCTTTTTTTTTTTGTTCATTTATAAAAAAAATTAAAATTAAAAATTTACAAAATTATTTTGAAACCTTTTTACTTCTTTAAAATTTGCGCAATACCCACTACTATTATTTTGACTGCAGCTGTATGGGTCACTTATATCTCTATATATGGCTGGCTTGTGTTCAAGATTATTAAACTTATTGCAAGTACTTTCTTGGATGTTCCTTTCAATGCTTTTTGCAATTGAGGTGCTTATATTTAATCTTTTGCACTATCAAGATCAACCAATGGGCATATCTTGCATGTTGTTACCAATTTCTCACTTCGAATATAAACTCTCTATTCCTGATAGAGCGTTATTTTAGCAGTGTTTTTAAAGCCTATGGTTCGTGTTGTAACACTATGGAGTAATATGGCGCTAGTTTAAAAAATTTCGCTGTCTCCCCAACTGATTTAAGCAGAACTTGATGTGTTACTGCTCTAATGTTTCACACTATAATAATAATCGACAGGTAGTGGCGATTATTCATTTATTCTGTTTTTGTACGATTCTAAGTATTTTGGAAAAATGTGTGTTAGGGACTTTTAGGGATAATTTTTTATTTATGTCGATATAATTCAAAAATTGATCAGCTATCAGTATGTAGTCCACAAATGGACATTGATTGATTAATAAATATATATATTTAGAAGGGAAATAAACTATTCAATTCAAACAAAAATCAATACCACTAAAATGTATACCATTTTTAATTTTAGAATCGCATACAGATGCGCTAGAGTGAGTCACTGGGGTGACAGATTGCCAATCTTAATTCAAGAACCATCCGACAGCAAATAGATGATTAACGTAGCATGAGTAAGTATCAAAAACAAAAAATATTGGAGACATGTAACCAGCTACTAGTAAATAGTAGAAACCACATGTCACTGTATTGCTCAGATTCCAATTACAGTTCGTACATTTATTGTATTCTCTTTTTATTAATACATTGCCAGTTATTTTGCAGCATGATAGTTCTTGGACACAACCTTTCACTGAATCAACGCAGAATAAATAAGTTAAGAAATAAGCTGTAAAATAAATTTCCGCAGATGTTTTCATAAATCCTTATATTTTGTTTTTTATTACTTAATATTCAATTAAGGACAATTAGTCGTTTCCTTTCAAATAAAGGCGTAACTTTTATTCGGAACGATATTACTTTTTTGCCTACACAAGAGAAGAAGGCTCGAACTGGCTAGGACGAAATCTGTTTTACGGGTGAAGATTTATATTTTTTAACAAACAGGATGAAGCAATGTGGCTTCTTTTAGCATAAGTCGTTACTCGTTGGATTCCAATGTGAAAAAGATGGTCGCCAACCCATCGTAGATGGATTGCCCGAAAGGGGGAATTCCAACACTTGAGATTAAGCACCAAGTATTTAAAGTTTAAAGTTTTTAGTAATTTTATTTCTACAATATTCCTCAACATATTAATGATACAATGCAGTTCTGATTACAATTCTAAATTAACTTACAATATTGAAATTAACTATAACAAAAAATCTGTTTTTCTAAAATATTAATTACATATTAATTATAGTGTAAAAATAGTATTGCGTCTATAAGGTTTCCCGTCAACATGTGACGTTTATGATATTCCATAATTTGCTGTTTCATAGTTTTCTTATAGTTCATATTGAAGACACAGGGGACACACTGATACTGCGTTGCTAAATGTTTTAAGGAGACGTACATATGACCCTTTTTACTCCACCACAAAAATGGTGATTCATCTAAGGTGGCATAGACATCGGCGCGATAGCGTTTCAAATCGGTTTCCACACTACTTGGTTCATGGGCAACTGGCTGTTCCACAGGACCCTCGGTTAAGTCGAAGAATAATTCCAAATCTAAAGAAACATAATTTTAAACTATGTATATACTTCGCATACGCGGTGAAGCCAAACTTACTAGATTTTTTTGCAATAGAGCTACTGGCCGAAGGCTTTCCTGAAATTGGCGTTGAATTTATTAAGGGCTTTGTTGGGGAAATTCCCTGTGATACAATAATTCGATCATATTTTGCCGTCAGTATTTGCACACATGTGCTGAAATTGTTATTAACGTTGATCAAACGATGGAATCGGGGATCCAATAGCGCCGATATTGTTAATTGTAAGTCTGACAAAACACTGAAACATTTACAATTAAATTTATAATTATTCACATTATACGTTTTGTAATTTGCTCTTGTAACATTCTAAAGTATCTCACTGCCTTCAGAAGTATGGGGAAAGGTACAAATGATATTTACTTACAATTTTTCCAACGTATCACTGATTGTGGTTTTAATAGTTTCCACAAAATGGTCATCACTATCGGTTACGGCTAGTTTTTTATTTAAAACCTTTGCGGTAATAGGTGAGAGCATGCTACTAAGTGGTATTTCTTCGCCTCGAAGCGTATCTAACGTTACCTAAAATGGCAAAGTGTTTTGTTGTATTCATTACAGGAAGCTTACATACATATATACTAGATCATTTACAGAAAGAGTACTTAAGATGTCATAAACTATTTTGCATGAAGAGACAAGGGCTTCTACATCATCCGGCCATGAAAGCGTCTCAGAAAAAAACTTAAGAAGTTCGTAATAAGTCCACGGAAAATCTACACATATTGTGGGTATTTCGACCTCCTACATTGAAAAAAATAGATAAACAAAATAAACATAAACATCAATTGATGAATAAACTCCTCGCCATTCTCAAAGTTGTCGCTTACTTTGGAGCTTATTTCCAAATTATAACGCATCAATGTATCCTTAATTTCATCTATTAATGACGAAACAGCTGGTAATGCTATAACGTTGTTTATACAATGGTTAACTATTGTATCATATGACAATGTTACAGGTATATCTGTAAAATAACATAAATTTATTAATAGGATGAGGAATATAGATTTTTGTAGTTTCATATTCACTTTTACTGCTGAGGAAATGTTTAAGATACTCATCATAATCGCAATTAATCACGGCAACTGTGCAGTTTTGTAAATTGAAATCCTCAAAAATTACATCAATTTCTGTAAATTTATTGTATTCAATTGTGCAATATATTTGATTTATCAAATTGTAGTCGGGACCATCAGTGGTGTAGTTAAAATATACCGATAAGTAGTTCTTTTGTTCAATATTAGTCCAAATTTCAAACCCTAATGAATAGGGTTTTATCTGAGAATGAACCTTTATTTGATCTGCTAATGTTGTATGTTTATCGCTGTGTATTTCTTTTACATAAGTTTCGATCTGTAAAAAAATTAGAAAGGTTTATTATACACTTATAAAATCGTTGAGTTGCCATAATTTACATTAACCGCTGCACAATACATTTTTTATAAGACGACATGTATTTTTATCTGTGTATTCTCTTTAGTCACATTGGAATGTTTTTTTTTTTTGGGAGCTGCTGTTGGTGCACTATAACTATTTTCAAAATACTTTTTAGTTTATATAGACTTTAAGGTTCAGGTGACAGAAGACACAAAACGACTGATGGCAGCTGCAAAATTCTCCTACGAAACTTTTGTTTAGCTACACCAAAACAAGTGCTACAAAAGCTACACCAGTGTGTTTACAGCTTTCTTTTTGACTTAATAAGCTGAAAAACAATATTTCCAATATGCTTGTAGATGTTGTGTTAATTGTTAATCTTAATTTCCTTACATTTACGCATTTCCTATTAAATACCTCGGATTGTACATTTTGAGTGTCGAACTGTCCAGATGGTGATTGCATTTCATATTATTGATATTTTCAACAGGTGTCTCACGGCATACTAAACGCAAATGCAAATCTTGATTTAAAAAAAGACTAGCTTTTGTTTCTAATATGTTGAACAAGGCATATTCACGAGATTCGCCCATTGGAATACACAGTCGATCCTAGTCTGGGGCACACAAAACTACAAACTGAATTAGCATATCGAACTGATATTCGAATCATTAGTTCTAAAATATGCGCCTATTGAATGACTACAAATGAATCAAATGAAAGCTACCATTTTATTTGATAATTACTGTCCTATTTCACCCATGATATGCTTTCATTTTTATATATAGGCCTGCAAAATTGGATTTTGGAATCTCTCATTAATGCCCCGCAATGTTTATCTTTTTATTCTGCTCTAAAGTCGCCTACGAAGCTTCGTAGAGAATAATAGTAATTAGAAACTATCTCGGGAAACATTAATGCATTGGCAGCATCTTGTATCTTGTAGTGGTTCATAACATTTCTTCCGAAAATAGTTAGAATTCAAAAATTGTAACCATTATTTCGCAAATTGTATTATTATTCAATATTAGAATTGCAATTACTATAAGAATAATAAAAAAGAAAACAATTAGGAGTAACGTGTATGCCATTGTTATTCTATTTAATTTACCTTTTTTATGGACGGCAATGGAATATTTCCGCATAGCGTACGGATAAACTTAATCATTCCCTCGTCGTATAGACTGTCTATACATCGTATGTCGTTAACCGCTAAAGTGGTAAGGGCTTCTAGTAGTTGATAGCCATCCATGGTCAATTCATTGGTCACAATGCCGGCTCCATTTATGCAAAATTTCCGTTCGTTGCGATTATTTACATCAAGTAAATCAGAACAGGGTGAAGATTTGATATCATTAGCACTGGATACTTCGATTTTCGTGAAATGATTACTATCAATAACATCATCATCGTCATATGTCATCGGTACCACCGATTCATAGAGAATGGCTTGCTCATCATTACCAGCTGATTCTTCATTTGACATGGAACTGTGCTGAGAGGGAGGCATTGTGTATTCTACTTTGATTTTGGCTTTACGCTCATTCGGTAAGCGACGCGCTTTAATACCAGCGGGAATGGTAGAGGACTTTGGTGCCTGTGGTTTGCGTGGTGGAACACGAATGTTATTCTCTTGCACAACTTGATTGAATATATCCTTATGGCGGTACTGCAAATGGGCTCGCAAGTTGGTTGTGTTGCCATGATTCGTCAGTACTTTATGGCAAATGGTGCAGACGACGTTTTGTTTTGTTATGATGCAGTTGTCCTCGTTTGTGGGAAACCCAAAATAACGCCAGTACACGCTCTTCATCTTGGGACTGTGCAGTTTGGCAAACTTTAACGATGTTACGTTGGGATGGGCAGGACTTTCTTGTAAAGGATCTGACATTATCAGGCCTTAAAACGATACAAATGGAATATTTTGTTTGGATTTTAAATGGTTCAGTTTTGATAATTTATATATTTTGTTTTACAATCGCGTCATCGACTTATCCGTATCGACTGATTAGCGAGTAATCGACAATCAGGCGGTTACCAGCAGAGTTGTATTTTAGTATTTTCGAAAATAATCGTTTTGAGTTCGAAAAATGTTTTTTTCTGTATTGATATGTTGGCTGCACTTTTCCTTTTTGATTCGTTGTTGGGAAGAAAAGGTTCGTAGAATATTTGACTCCGGCAAATTTTTCACAAAAGCTAAATAAATTGGTGACTTTTAGCAAACAATTGAAATGAAGCAAAATAATTTTCATGCCAAATCGTAAAATGTACAAAAATGTATCGAAATTGCTGAGAGGAAGTGATAAATATTGCTAAAGAATGGTACACGCACCACGTGGTGGTGTGTGTGCGGAACAGATGTGCTTTTGTGGTTATACGGGATGTTCAGTCTATGTAGAATTAAGTGACAGTTGTTTCCTTTTTTCCTTTTAATTTTTGAAGATAAACAACAAAAATGGGTAAGGGAAACAATATGATTCCGAATGCTCACTTCCACAAGTGGTGGCAGCGTCACGTCAAGACTTGGTTCAACCAGCCCGCCCGCAAAATCCGCAGGCGTCAGAACCGCATCAAGAAGGCTAAGGCCGTCTTCCCCCGCCCCGCTGCTGGTCCCCTCCGTCCAATTGTCAGGTGCCCCACCATCCGTTATCATACCAAATTGCGTGCTGGTCGCGGTTTCACTTTGGAGGAGTTGAAGGTGGGTTTTCCTGGTAATTCGTTTTGCGCTACTATATGTGTGACTAACATGAATTGTTTTCCTAGGGCGCCGGTATTGCAGCTGGTTTCGCCAAGACTATCGGCATTGCTGTCGATCGTAGACGCAAGAACAAGTCTATTGAATCCCGTCAACGCAACATTCAACGCTTGAAGGAATACAAGAGCAAGTTGATTCTCTTCCCTATCAATGAGAAGAAGATCCGCAAGGGTGAATCCTCCCTTGAGGAATGTAAATTGGCAACTCAACTTAAGGGTGAGGTTATGCCCGTTAAGAAGGAACAACCTACCATTGAATTCCGTGAAGTTACCAAGGAGGAGAAGAAATTCAAGGCATTCGCCACTTTGCGCAAGGTAATTATTAAGCTCCAGGTTTTATGTTCAACAAAATTGCAACTAATATTTTCATTTTATACTTAGGCTCGTTCTGATGCCCGTCTTGTTGGTATCCGTGCCAAGCAAGCCCGTGAAAATGCTGAAAATGAAGATCCCAGCAAAAAGAAGTAAACAAACAGATCGTAGTTTTGAACAAAACTATAGTATAATAATAAATAGAAAGTCTTAAAGAGTTTTTTAAATGTAAACTTGTCCTTTTTCTGTTGACACTTGCGTGTTATTTGTGGTCCAAATATTTTTAGTATTTACGAAATGTGCGGAAGCTTTATTGATGTATGAAGTTTTTGATGATTTTTTTTTTGTTTTTTTTTTTTATGTGTGCCCATACTGGTGAAGAATGGCAAATAGTATTCATTTCAACCAAAATACCAGCAAATTTAAAACAGCTATGGCAGTATCTTCGACTAACGAAAACGAAGGCCAATTTACTCACGGAGATAATGCGATTTTGATATAAAAAAATTAAACCTTTTCATGCAGAAAATGTCACAGGGACCTTCACAAAGAAAAATTTCTCGGTTACTATTTTCACTAAGGAAAATCTTATTAGTAACCGTTTTCACATACATAAATATAGAAATTTATTTTATTCGCGCATTGAAAATTGTTGGCTAAGTGATTATCTGTAAGAAGTGCGAATCGAGACACATCTACATTGAAAAAGTTCTCAAAGGACCATTAAAAACGAATTGTCTGGTTGTCGTTTCCCATATCGGAAAGTATTTGGTTTACACTACACGTAAGGATTATTTCATACAATTGTTTGGTTTTAGCTTTCTTACAAGCTCTAAGTTTTTATACAAAACGATTTTTTGTCGACATTTTTAGCAAAGAAGTGTCTTTCCTATTCCTTTAGAAAAGTTGCACTTGTTGGTTATATCACTTGTTGCACTTGTTGTATAGCATGTTGTTTTTGACGGCATCACACGTAAAAAAGCTTCTCGATTGACACTTCACACAGGAAAGTCTTGGTTGACATTTTTCGAATCATATTTCCGTATAGAAGTGTAGCTATTAATAGCGTATAGAAAATTGTCTCCGTTGGTACATTACTTATAGAAAATTGGATTCTTTGACACTTGATATAGAAGTGTATCCGGTAATACTTTTCTTACAAAAAAGTATACTTGTTCACACTTTCCGTATAGCAAAGCGGCTCCCTTGACATGTTTCGAGTGGAAAACGGTCCATTGACATATTTAACAAAGAACTTGATGTGAATTGAAAATTCTCATAATATAGGGAAATAGAACTGAAAATACGGGAAAATATTTTGATTTTGAGCTATTCAACAGCTGACTATTATACTGCAAGCCAGCGATTGAATTGTACGAATCGAAATGAGTCATTACGTCCTTAGGATTCCAAATAATTCTTATGAAATCTTGTACAAGTTGGCACAAAAAGCTTGCAGCCAGAGGAAAAAAGGGAATCGTCAATTCGACACGAAAGGACTTATAAGATTTGAGTATCGTGTTTTCATATGTATATGCAAAAAAATTATAGTTTATGCGTTTATTAATGTAGTGCTAATTATAAGCGAATGGGCAGTGGAACAAATAAATAATTGGCCAGTTAATACTTTACCAATACATATAACTCTTCAATTAAATAATTTGGACAGATTTTTATTTTATTTGTTTACATACGGTCCCAAAACAACCGACCTAACAAAGACACAAAAAAGTTGGGAAAATTTTTTTATTTTTCAACATAATCTCCTCTTATTTTCTTAACCGTGTCTGGCGTGGACACCTCAATTGGTCGACTACTGTATTGTTCGTCTCGTTTAAACTCTGTTAACCTATATTTTACAGTCGTAAACGAAGCAGCAAACTACCCAAGTAGAATATAGTACGGCTTTAATATTGGCTGGGCTGAGATCTATTAATGGAAATATTGAGTTAGATAACGGTGACCAATTTCTTCCATGTTTACAAATTCATTGAGATCGCTTGCTTTTGATGGTTCAAATAAAAGTGTTAAATAATATGGCGCTTTCAAACTTAAAACATTTGTTTTATAAGGTTGCCACTTTCACCAAAGTAATATTTTTCAAACTACTGGCACCATCTATACGTCATGTCGGCCAGTTTTCGTATTGCGTATCCATTCTTTCATTTTATTTGAAACCAACATTTATTTTATTTTATTTATTAATAACCGGACCAATTATATACTCTTCGTAAAGAAAAGTGTCATAGTTGAAATTTGTCTTACAGAAAAGGCCCGCCGTTGACATATGGAATTATCGTAGTTGACACTTTTCGTAAAGAAAAATGTACACGTTTCACAAAAGGCTTAAGATTTTAGTAAGTTATAATTTTACTTGTTTTTGTTTCTTAAATCTGAATTCTTTTTTATAACAACCCAGCAATTGAGCACACCTTTTCCTTCACCAGCACACTTTTATGCCAAATCAAAAAGTTAATGGGTGAAGATATATGGGAGTCAGTTCACCTGAATGAATCTTTTTTTTATAATAAGAACTACATTAAATACTGAAAAACAAAATTTTAGATTAATATTGATAAAATTAAATATTACAAGAGTTGTAGCGCACGTCCAAATGCTGAAAATATATTACCCTACTCTGAAATTTCACTTTTTACAAACCACTAAAAGAATATATAGTTTTCAAATAAAATGTAGGATGGGTGTAATTTATTTTTACAATTTTTTGAAAAATTTCTAAGAAATAGGAAGGCTGTCAGCTGTTAAATACCAGTCAGATAACATGATGAGTGTTATTTATTTAGTGAAATTTCCCGTTTGCGGTCAAAGAACGCGTGAAAATAGTTAAAAAATAGTTAAAAAAAATAGTTAAAAAATAGTTAAAACTTACTACAAAAATTGTGATTCAAACATGGGCACTTTTCGTGCATTACGGGGTGGTTATGGCCATCATAATTTATTTATTATGTAAGGAATTGACAAGATTACAAATAAATTAATGAGACTGGCAGACACTGCCGAAAACATCGCTTCTGTTAGTGAAAGTGGGGGATAATCCGAATTTCAATTCAGAGCGCCATGGCCGTATGATAACCGACATTTTTTGTATGCCACGAGCCACACGACACGATCGATTTTGGCTTTATTGTATGAGAAGTTTCCAGAAAACCTATTTTCACATTTAGACGACGTCAGTTGGTCACCGATATCATGCGATTTGACGCTGTTAGACTTTTTCTTTATGGGGCAACGTCAAAGACCATATTTGAAAACCCATATTCGTCAAGTTATCGTCGAGATATCTTCCGAAATGTGCGAAAAAGTAATCGAAAACTACCTCAAAAGGTTATACTGCTGCCATCAATCCAAATGCGGTCGTTTAAATGATATTGTATTTCGTATTCTACAATCTCCCCATGCATTGTTCACTTCTAGAATTGTAATTAGAAATTGCATAATTATTTCCATTTTTCCCACTTGGGCCACTATGCAAAACGGTACTTAGAACTTAAGGTTTAAAACGGATAGTGTTTGAACATTACTAACGTACATAGAGGGGATGACACATTATTAGACATATGTATGTGACAGATTTATCCCTATTTGAGAATAATTTCTTTGAATTTTCTTGTTAAACATTTGAATTTGTTCTTAAATAGTTTTATTAAGTCGTATAATTCACAATCACTACAGTTGTATCTGTATTTGTATCTGTAATTTAAACAATGCCTAAATAATATTAAGATTCGGGTTTTAGCTTTTGCTTTGGCAACATCAGTGAGTTCTTTTGTTGGAAATAATTTTGTAATTTTGTTACTGTAATATAATGGGCCATTTTATGACTCTGAGAATCACGTTAGAAACTCTGTATAGCCTTATGGGGTTATACTATTTGAAACTGTTTGAAATTCTAAGCGTAAATTCGTTATAAATTTTGTTTAAAACAGATATGTGTCTGGTGATTGGTGAGGTTCTTGCCAAAAAAAAAAAAAAAACTTTCGTACGAATACAACCCTAAGGCCGAAAAAAACAATTTGAATTGCAGATATTTCAACTTTTTATCAACATCTAAAACACAAAGCAGTGTGTCGCATTGGACATATGTTAAAACGAAAACAATTACGTTTAATCAAGTAGTGAACAAAAAAAAAATTAAAGAAATGTGGTCCACGGGTTAAATGGCCATTGGCTTCCATGTTTACTAATTCAATCTAAAATATGTTTTGAGTTAGGAATAGAGTATACAAAACCTACCCATACCCCCATATATATATATATATATATATATACATATATATATGTGGGATTGGGCCATTAACGGACGATACCATATTGACGTACCCTAGGCATGCAAACCCTACACATATTCGTCGCTCAGTAAACAGTGTTATTATAGAAGTATAGTTTATTTTAGTTACTTCTTTAAGTTTCTTAATCCTCACTTTCAATAAATACTAATGTTTGAAGTCACCTAAACATTGTTTCCAATCACCCCAAAACCCTAGACAAAGAACCACATATATATACTATATATATATATATCGGCTTCGATAAGCCGCATACTCTTTCACTCGAGCTTCGTTTGGTTATTCCTAAAAATTTCGAAGCTAGAATGACGCGAACGTGCCTTGACGCCATTCAGTTGCATGCAACTGATACTATTATGATAGAATACATAAATTCTTAAGGAACTACTGATTTAAGAAAAGATTATTGTTGTTACTTGGCGCCTTGGTCGGACATAATTTTTTGGATTATTCCCAGAAAGTGAACCTTTTTTTAATACTTTATTGAATACATTTATCTTAACATTTAGTTCTTTTTTTAATATTTGCCTTCAATATTTTTATACATTTTACTTTTTGGTTGTTCCTTGTAAAATTTTACCCGTCTTTGTTGTTTGTGGTGTTATTGGTTGATTGTTGCTAATGTGGTCCTTGCTGAATATACTATAGATGTACTTCCGTCCAGACTATAATAATGCGCCCGTACCAGACCTTCTGTTTTCTGTTTGTAATCTAAAACTCCTGCACATGTTAGTCGGTTATATCAAATTACGTATGGATTTTTCAACACCACACTGTATGTAACGTTGTATCATTCATTCCATAATACCACATAAATAAATATGATCAATGGCGAGTAATTTACACACGGTTTGTTTACATTGTATTGTGCTAATCTGGTTACGCATAGTTGCTATCATTTCCTTATTTCAGGACAGGAATTACAAAAGATATTTTACTTGCGCTAAATGGTAATATAAATTAAGCGTAGCTGAAGGTAGTTTCAATCAATTATATGACTACATGCCATCCATTTTGGGAGTGCTCGATTTATAAATAATTATGTTTATAAAGATTTTTCCAATAAAATAATCTTGAACCGATGAATGAGCGACCGCCAATCATTACTTGCTCCAGCCGGAGCCGCCGATCAAATTTATATGTCGCCGATAAATTTATATCGGCCACAAACTCTGTTGGGAAGCAAAAAAAAAAAAAAAAACAATGTAAATGAATAATTTTTCTCTGGAGTAAAAATTGGAATTATTAGAGAGACAAGAGAGTAACATGATTTCGCTTTTTACGTTGCTTTCTAAGGGCACTGCTACACGTTCGATATATATTGTGATATTTGGATCGCGATCCATTTTAATGAATTGATGGATCACGAGCGTATGATACATGTTCAATATTTATCGCGTCAGTAATTACGTTTTTCTTGTGCAGTGCAGATCGGTTATTAAAAAAATGTTGCGAGAAAAACAAAAAAAAATCCTGTTTAGCTATTTTGTTTGCTTTTTCATTGAAGAGAAAATTGGATAGAAAATGTTGAGGCAAAAAGTCGTTGCAGGATCGGAAAAAATACACACACTTATTTCATTTCTTATTAATGCATCGTGATCTAATACCATGAAACTGCTACACGTTCAATATTTATCACGCGATATGTAATCCGCGATCTGGATTTCATAATTTAGGCCATTCTGCGATATGGATCGCGATCCATCAATACCGCATGCTACACGTTCAATAAATATCGCGATATTGGATCGCGTTCAATATATATTGAACGTGTAGCAGTGCCCTAATATGAATACCATACATAAGATGTTAAAAAACGCTAGACTACTAAAGTTCCACTTCGGGAAAGAGAGGGAGAGAGTACAAAATTGCGAATTTCAAGCCAGAGAAAAATAATAAATTTATTCCTTTATATCGTTTTTGGGAAGCGGTTCTATGTAAGAAAAATTTAACTATCAGCTGAGCCTAATGAAAGCCTTTATAACAGTAATGTAAAAAATATCTAAAACGAGCGATTTCAAACCTTGTTTGTAATACCTAGAAATCTTAGATACCATAAAATGTGTATAATCTATCGAGGCAAGTTGGTTCGCTTATATGTTAAAATCACAACAGCTGCACCGCTTAAGACGAGATGCCAAAAATTTGTATACCTGATAAACACAGGCAGAATTTAAATATGAT
Organism: Philornis downsi; assembly: GCA_019455685.1. Taxonomy (NCBI): domain Eukaryota; kingdom Metazoa; phylum Arthropoda; class Insecta; order Diptera; family Muscidae; genus Philornis; species Philornis downsi. Next base: position 1,829,762 of record JAHXMU010000549.1, read on the forward strand.
ATTGGGCTAAATCGAAAAAAAAACTGTTCATACATCACCTCTTAATAAATAGACTCTATTCAGGATTTGTTAAATATTTTTAAAATTGTTGCTAAAAGCAAGGTACATTCACGTTCATTTATGTAGTTTCGATATGTTACGTCAAACTCCATATTACGGTCGCAAGTCTGCGAATTGGCCCATTATGAAAAAATTAGCATGGGAAGAGGATTTTATCATCACGCCCACCTGCCTTGTGGTGGAAAACAAACTGTGGGTCACAATCCTTGGTGGTGGATGTGTTCGCTTCGGCTCGGCTTAGTTTTTGATGCTCTATCCATTTTTTCAATTACAACGTATCGTTTGCAACTTCTAAGCAAATTCTAAACAATGTACAAAAACGTTTTTCAACCTAAGTTAACGGCGCAAACGAAAATATGAAAACGAATGGCATCTACATAAAAAATGTCTGCTTTGCTTATTGACTGATCACCGCCAGAGCAATCAACTAAAGCTAGAATCCCGGCAATTTTGTTATACATGCCTATCATGAAGTAGCTCAACAAGAAGAAGTGTTTCAAAAGTTATACTTTTAGGATAAAAACAGGTAAAATGGGTCAAATCTGTTACCAACGCCTAACTCAAACGGCTATAGCTATAATCACAAAAATTGATGTCCATATTTCCTTTTAGAGATGAAAACAGGTTAAAAGTATCAAATCTGCCACTATCGCCCTGCTTAAACAGGTAAAACAGTAATCGTAAAAATTGGTGGCCAAATCCGGTGCAATTGGCAAGCTAAAATCATGAAAATTGGCGTCCACATTATCCTCCCAGAGTAGAAGAAAAGGTGTAAGGAAATTCTTATGAAATACTCATAATCCATAATTACTACTTTTAGGGGATTAAATAGTAAAAAAGAGCCCAAAAGTGCCACATTAAACTGGAACAAATAGATGAAGTTAAAATCATGAAGTTGAGAGTGTAGATTCCTCTGTTAATGTAAGAGTGTGATGAAGGGGAATTTTCTGAGGAGCGTACTTTTGGGGGAAAAGAGGTTAAAAATGGAATGGGATCATCTCATAAAGAAGGCACTGCTGTGTTCTCTAAAATTTGAATTGTTGAGAATTCATACGGATGTGATCATCATTGAAGTTAGAATCGTGAAAATTGGAAACGCTATCTAAATTGCAGAGGAATTCAACATCTGATTTAATTTTTATTTAAAATGTGCACTCTTTTTGTACGAAGTAGCGGGCAGTAACACATATATTTATTTCGTAAGAGTCAATAAAAGCAGAAGGCATTTTTGAGTAACAGAATATCCAGGTAAACATGGCCAGATCAGTACTGTAAAGCACCAGGTAATATCATAATACTTTAACTACAACTGTGCACAAATAATTGGTTTAAGTTCCCTGGACTATTTTATTGTTCTACTTACCTTTAAAATATTCCAAAAAACCACATTTCCATATCAGTTTAAGTATATATATTTAATTTTAATTAATGGACTAAAATGAATACGTTATAAATTAAATCGTATAACAATTATGGTTATTTTCAAAGAAACAAGAACTTGCAAAGAAATTATAGTAGGTATATTATTTTATATTTAATACTTTTTTGAAAGACACAAATATAGGCAATACAAATATTATATTATCGTAAATTTAGTTTAATAATCGTCTATTTCAATATTCAGCTTTCTGATTTCGTAAAAAATATTTTAGTTTAATGTTGTCTTTTTATTGTTTTAACATACATATGCCATTTGTAAGTAGTAATTATTGAATAACAATTTTGTTTGACAATATTAACATCGGATTTGAAGTGGATGTATGTATAGGTATGTACTATATAATACGCATATAAGTAGATACATTTGTTTTTATATTATGTATAATATATGCAGAGAGATCTGTCCTTTACATGATTAGATATTACATTTTTATAATCTTGTGAATTGTAAAAAACATTTTCACCTATAAATTCTTGCCGTAAAACCCTAAAAGTCTAATACGTGTCGATACGGGACTCTGAACTTGTTCCAATATTTCCATCTTTAACGTTAAACATTGAGAGAGAAAGTAAAAAGGATAAAAATAGTACAAATTTAAACCATTTTATAATCAATCAGTTTTAATTTCTTATTTTTTTTTTCAAAGTTTAAAAGAAGTGTTTTTGAGTGTTAGGAGACACTGACGTGAGCTACACCGTGATGAGCATTTCTTTAAATATAAACTAAAATTCTTTTTTCGTGAAACAAGTGGAAAGTGTATAGTTTTTCTCAAAAATATATGAAATGCAAAATTGTTGCATTCCGTAAATTATCGTCAACATAAATTAGATATTATGGCTGGTACAATTTTGACTTTTCCAGTGAAACTCCATATAAATAAAAAACGGTCGTAAAGTTTAAAGCTAACTTTTTCCACTGAACATTCTACTTTTTTTACGAGCAAACATGTCTTTAACGGCATTGCCGACCATTTTCCTATTGGGTTTCTACACTGAAATTGTAAAAATTCAACATATAACATATAGGTATAATATTTTCGGTTATATACTTGTAAGCTTGTGAAATGGAATTGTAATGTAAAAAGACAGATTCATCACAATCACAATTTTATAAATGTATTATCGAACATATCATGACGTAAAAACATAAGTTGCTTCTATCTCACAGCTGGAAACAAACACAAGAAAAGCTGTCAATGCTGCTAAATTCTTCCACGAGCAAGCAATGTCTCATGAAATTTTTTCCTCGTGAAAAGGACAAAGTGCTTAGCTGTAGGGGATGACATACTAGCAGACAAAACCGGCAGATATGGTCTTTTGTTTTTTTTTTCAACTGACAAACAGATCCTATTTGAGAAAATTTGCAAGTTTTTCATATAAAAATTTAACCAAGTTATAGGCATATGGGGATGGATTTGTCAGATTAATCTGTTAACGTGTCACGCCAATAAATAAAATAAAAATGGTTAAAAATAGTCAAATGTTATGATTTTGTTTAAAATGGGATATGCTTGTATATTTGTGTATTTAAGTGCTTTGTTATTGTTTCATGGCAAATGCATTCATTTTGAAAATAAATATGACTGGTCGTTTAATCAAAAATGAATGAAATTTCGAATGTATGCGCAGAAATAAAGTCATAAATGTCGAAACAAGCTATAGATGCCACTAACGTTGTCAAGCACTCAATGTTAACACAGTATGGTCAGAAGTAGAAATGTTACAATAGCTCAATAGAGTAAATCAATTTGTATTCTAACTATTAAAGAAGTTCCCAGAAATTCCGGCGAATGAAAGAAATGTATCGAAAAAGCATTCGTTAGAAGTGTGCACATATGGCATAAAGTCAAAAATGTTTACAATTAACGAACATTTAATTTCATAATTAAAGCATATCAATCTAAATATTTATGGTGTTCCCCAATCTGCATAATTTTGCTTAAGTGTAACAAAATATGATTTTTTTTAATGTTTTTATGTCAGGACTTCCACCTTTAGAGTTTTTAATTTGTCAGTCCAAAAATAGAATTTGTGTAGGTTCATTGAATGTGAGAAGTTATTTCATATCCCGTCCAATTAAATATGAAAATAATTAAACGTTTTTTTTTATTAATCAATTTAATTTAAAAAACTGATTTCCAGGGCACTGTCAACTATTTCATATTACTTAACTGCTCAGAAAGCTCTTAAAATCTCGTTAATGGTTTTTTTTTTTGGTAGGACAAATATCTCTAATATGGAGTGAGCCAGAGTGCAGGGGATCACATTCATTTCTAACCTTTTTGGCCTACAATTTGTGAGTTTCTAATAACTAAATGTGATTTGGAAGTTGGATTTAATTCGAAATAATTCGTTTGTAATTTTAATTTTAGGAACAACTTTTAGGTGGCATTGGATAGTAGACCAATTTTTGAAAGAGATGTAGATGTCAGAAAAGTGAGAATTTTTTATTATATCGCAAAATCATGATTAATGATTTTGCATCTTACATACCCAAATTATTTTGCCTAGACTGCAAAATATTTAGGTTTGAAAATATTCATGTTCTTTTCAATAATCTATTAATTAAGTAAACATGGGTGGATTCCGATAAGCTAATCATCTACGAGCAGGTGTGCTGTAAACTACTGCAGTATCACTAATCGTATTAAGTGATACGAAATATTACGATCAGTTAATCAGGCTTACTAGTTACAAAATAATGAGCCAAAAAGTTTTTTTTTTTATCAAATCCATCATTTTGTGTGGAATCAGTATAATATATTATTTGAATAATTTTTATTCACTAATAAATTATTTGTTATTTGTCTTTTACATACAAATTATTTGAATTATACACACAAATAGTAAATACAACATAAACTATTCCAAAATAGGAATCGGCAGATATACATATATGACGTTGAAATACCATCCTCGTCACCAATTACTCGGCAATCCGCAACTACACGTGGAAATCGCATAAGTAGGCTTTCTCACATCTTATTATTTATCGGTGCCCTTGTGAAATTTGAGTATGGTGTTATTAAAATTAGAAGACAAAAAAAAAAAAACTTAAAAAACCGCAAAACTATAAACGCTTTCAAAATATGGAAACCAAAGATGAATCTTGCACAAGATGTGAAAAATAGCCAAATGAATCAGTGTTAAACGATACGATTGCTAAATTTGTTATTCATTTGTTGTTATTCATTTGGGATGCAACGCAGGATCTACATATATCTAGACGCCAGCTTGATCGCGAAATAATGTGCAAGAAACTTTACCCAAATCATAATGATAATTACGACAAGGAGAACGAGAGGCGGTACGCACAACATCAAATTTTAAATTAGTGAAATTAGGTCTCAAAAACAAGTTAGTGTTTTTGAATTCATGGTACGTAATTGCTTCGTACGTACCAAAAATTTAATAATACGTCCCTTTCTTTGTTAATCCTGTTGTACATCAGCGTTTAATTAATTATACATATTCATGACTGGAAATATATGCAAGTAATTTTGATACTGGTCTAAATGTCATCTAAGCCATTTTGAGATATTTAAAGATTTGCGTTTTATGAAAATTGATGTCAGGAAATCTAACTTTTTGGACAAAAACATTGCGATGCGATTCGCGACGCGTTAAAAGCATATACAGCAACATCGCAGGTATATCTTCACATTGTTCATGTGTTGTAGGTCTTACGCTGGTATCTAAAGGCACTGAAATGTTTAGATCTTAAAATGTAATTAAAATGTAAATTAATTAATTTATATTAAATTTAATTTAATTTTTACGCTGGTATCCAAAGGCACTGAAATGTTTAGATCTTAAAATGTAAATTAATTATTTTAATTTAAATTTACAATTAAATTAATTAATTTAAATTTTAATTTATAACTAGACTTTAATTTGCAGGTTGGCACATGTCAGCACAACTTTTCATTAGGTATCTATATTCTATGTCTATTTCTAAAAGGAATCTATGTTCTATATCTATGACATATTTTTTGAACGAAAATGTCGAGCTTTGAGTCAAATGCCAAAACTTTTGAGTTACTTCTTTAATTTGAAGAAAGCTGAGGTGCATCAGTTGTTTGTGGAAGCATATGGTGAGGTTGCTGTAATTGGGAGGAGTGGTAGAGGAATTGACTCTGCAAGAAATTTCACATCGTTGAAAATTGTCGGGAATGATTCAAATGGATGGCAATTGAGCTCCATTTAAGGTAACACATAGAAATGTTGAAAGTTAAGATATTACAAAATAATTCTATAGCATGATAATTCTCGTCTACATGTAGCGGCTCCGATCAAAACCTCGGTACACAACCTCAGTTGGGAACTGCTGTTCCGACCAATGACTCAAAGGTTATCTGAGAAGGTTTTCGCACCAAATATATGATCGATTTCTAGATAGTCTTAGTGGTTCGCAATGGATAATATTTTGAATATAATAATATTTTATATAATATTTTATTTTTTAAAAAAGAGCTATACGTATATCGTATATTGGCCGAAGACTTGAAAATGAGAAAGCTGTGCGTATAATGGCTGCCGCGCTTGCTTTCAATAGAGCAAAAACAGCGTTGTAAAGATGTTTCAGTAGAAAGTATGGCGATGTTTCACCGAATTTTTGAGCCGATTTATAACCATGGATGACGCATGGGTCCACCACTTTACACCATAAGCAAAGGAACAGTCAAAGCAGTAGACTGCAATGGGAGAATCGTGCTCCTGTTCACACATCCACTAATGTGATGGCTGAAACTACTACAAACGGACTATTTTCTATATCCAAACTAAAAAAAAAGGGTTCGATGGTAAAAGATTCGCCAACAATGAAGAGGAGGAATCTGCGGTAGATGGTTATTTTAAGGAGTTTGACAGTTCTTACTATAAACAGTGTATAGAAACTATTGAATATCGCTGGAAAAAGTGTATCGAACTAAAAGAAGATTATGTTGAAAAATAAAGAAAATTTTTCCCAACTCATTTTTGTCTCTTTTTGTTAGGTCGGCTAGTTTTGGGACCGCCCTCGTGACGGAGAAGACGTTTTTGCGCTAGCAATATATTCACACAATTTTTTAAATTAACGTATAGAATCTTAAGGTAATATGGAACTAATCTAATTAAGTATGGCGTGTATTCTTATTAAGTATTCTTAGTATGGCGTTTAATTAAACTAATGTTAAATAAATAAACATTTTAGTATAAATCAGACGTACAAACCAGTTTCAAGCCGAACTAAAGCTATTATAAAAACCATAGTTTTTCATATAAATGCTGTTCTTTTTTTGCTTTTACATTGTTATGGACAGTTGACTACTATGCTATAGAAATGTTAAAACACAAGTTTCTGATGCAATGTAAGGTAAATTTATGACAATTTATTATTTTCTTACTATGACTCAAAGGAGAAATTATTTGCAAACAGTTTAATAATAATTTATGTCGAATTTTGTAAAAAAAACAAATCCTAACTCCTAAATTGGCTCTAATTTGTGATATATGAACAGTATGATTAAAAATTGTATTTTGCCACAATTTATAAGATTTTGGAGGGAATGCTTTTACTATCGTTAAAATTTGGGAAATAGATATGAGACATTTTTTCAGTTTTATTCTAATAGATTTTAAACAAGTGGAGTTATTTACAACAGCGAATTAATCAGATTCCTTAATAGACAGTGCCAGAATCTTAATATATTACGTATGTTAAAAATTCTGATTCTCTACTCGAAATAATATTAAAATTTCCAAGACGTCGTACTTTGTCGGGGCTATGATCGACATTCCATTTCCATAAAAATGTAAGGAACTGTTACAGATTTTATGGCTCTGTTTAGTGGTGTAAATCTAATTACAAAAGGCGATATATATTTAAATTTGAGCAAATCTATTAATAACAACGTTGAGAGTTTCAATAGCTCGTTTCTAAAATTGTGCTGAAGTGAAAAAGTTTATAAACCATATTCGCTTTCTGAAGCACAAAAGCTATGCTCCGCAAAGGTCCCAAAGAGCGTTAGTTACCCTTAAGTTTTTCCTTAGTAAAATTAATGCATATATGCATAATAATTTGGACTTTGAGGAATATAAAAAAAGCATAAATAAATATATATATGTACATATATGTAAATATTTATATATAAATTATATAAATAAATCAAATGTCCATCATTTTTAATGGACATTTCCATACATATTATTAAGTTCATACCGATGGACTTTTTTAAGATAGTCCAATTAACGGATATTATGTCACCGATCATTCAACGATAGCTGATACGCGCATATAATATTGTTTTCGAACACCGATACAATGATATATAAAGGGTGTCCCAACAAGAACACAAGATTTAAATTTTAAATAAAACACAGATATTTAAAAACAAATTGTGAAACTTTATTATATCGTAATGTAGGCAGAATGCGGTTATGTATGGAACAACACATCGGGCAGATGGCTACAGCGGCATTGCTGGCACACACGCTATCTTTTAATGAAATTGTCAATGTCAATTTTGCATTAATGCTGCGGTATTTCATTAATGCAGCGTCCAATTTCCTCTTTTAAGACTTGAGTCGTCGTTCGCTTATTCGCGTAAACCATCGACTTCAAAAAACCCCAAAGAAAAAAGTCTAATGGTGTTAAATCGCACAATCTAGGCGCCCAATTCTGGTCTCCAAAACGCGAAATAACACGACCGGGAAATGACTGATGCATCAATTGAAGTGTTTCTCTGGCTGTATGGCATGTGGCTCCATCTTGTTGAAATCACATGCCCTCCATATTCATTTCTTCAATTCTAGGCACGAAAAAACTGGTTATCATGTCACGATACCGAACACCATTGATTGTTTGAGCTTGAGATGCCTCACTTTTATAAAAAAGGTCCAATGATTCCTTCCAGCCTAAAGTCCACACCACAGTGACACGTTGAGGATGCATTTGCGACAATTCTGAATATTGACGAAGCCATCAAGATGGAAATGGGTCTCGCCACTGAAGGTGATTTTATCGGCAAAATCAGCATTTTCATGTTGTCTCTCCAATACCCAATTAACGAACTCCCTTCGCTGTGAATGCGTTGTTCGTGTAGCGCTCCATTTTACTAGCAAACAATAACAATTGTTCAAATGTCAAAAATGACACTTCGAATGGCGCCAAATTTAAATCTTGCATTCTTGTTGGGACACCCTTTAATAGCATACTACGTCCCCATTTGTAAACTAGTAGTCGAGTAATCGAAAAGTTCAATAAAAGCTTGCCAAACTGCGTTGGGAATCGTCATCAAGCAGTAGGTTATCGTTTAGTGAACCTAAACAAAAATGCTTATAAGCTGACAGTGGAAATTTATCCATACCTCATTTGCGGGTTGCGAAAAATTAATTTATTTTTTTATTTCCACTGCTTTCTTAAATATTGTCTAAAGATGTAAACACTTTAAATTTAATTAAAAGTCCAATATTGCAGTAGTAGCTGAATTGCTGAGAGTAAAAATTTTTACGGGAATGTTCGGCATACAAATCTAATATACCGGTTTATACATTAGAATTTTTGTATATTTATGTATGTATGCACATACGTGTCGACTATATATTTTTGTTATAGTATACACAATACATTGTAATAATTTTCCATAACGTTGAACTTGTTATAGCGATCACGTAAATTATCGACGATGACTTTCCACTAGTTCCTGTTTCATTAAGACGAGGTCTGACTGACATTATAGAATCCAAGGTTCTAGTCAGGTTTTTATATATTTAGAGAAATACCGACATAATACTAAAAAGAATGAAATACTTGAATGTTGATAAGGAAAATATGTTCATTATATTAAATGTTGTGCACTTTTCTAATTTTTGCACATTATTTAGAATTGTCATTTGTAATTGCCTATATTATTTTCCAAATCAAAGCCTATAAGGCTTCGAATAAATTAAATTGTGAATGATATAAAGAAAATTCTTATCAAGCCGAGGTATTTTATTTAGGAATTTAATATCTCAAAGCTAATTTTGGGCATTTCGAAGTTTCAACTGACTCCACTCATATTTTTAAAAGAAAATATTATCATACTCTTACCTCCATAGGATGGGACAATCTATATTCTAGATTGTCGTAAATATCTATGTTGTCTGTTAAAAGCGCGATAGAGGAAATTGAAATATTTCTTTAAAATGTCTCGCAGTCAAAGCCATGTTTAGTTTAAATTGAACAAACTGATTGAGTAAGAAGAAACTTAACCATACGGGGGCGAAACCACTTAATAAAATGTAAATTTTTCGAAATTTTTCTAACACCATTACCATTTATTTGTTCACTAAAAACAATAAAAGCCGGTACTTTACAATCTCGGAAGGAATCATCCTAACCCATATACTATATCACAGATCCGCTACAACTTTTTTTATAATATTTGGAGAACAACATTTTATTCCTAACGTAAGTGATGATTTCCCGTTAGAAAATAAAACTTAAATATATACATATTGTTGATTGTTTTCATGAACAACAATTTTCATCGTGAACTTTGTGTGAAAATATGTTTAGGTAGCAACACCAACCTTTTGTTTTTGATTTCCAACACTGAAATCGATATAACTTACATTTTTGCGCCATTATATGTTCGTTGCAAACGACTGATACGTGCCGCTTAATGACCGAAGACACCTTTCGGGGAATCGGCAAAAGTTGACGCACATATTGCAGTCAATTAGTTCGTGCAGATGAGGAAATAATACTTCTTTTACCCCCAACATTTGCATTACCAAATTCAAATCGACGTCTGATTCTTAATCATTTGAGGCCGCCACAACAGCATTCAGTGATGCCACAAAGGTTAAGACTTCAAAAATGTATTAGTGATGTGAAATTTTGTGCGTCTCTCAATGATTTCCATTTAGATTAATATGTATTTATTTAAATTAATCCACTAAATTAATTCACTAATAATCCCTTCTCGAAAATACAGTTGTAAGACAACTTCGACAAAAAGAACATTAACTCGTGGATTTTCTAGACGAGAATGACGATTACTCCAACAGATGGATTCTTAATCCCTGTGATGAAAATTGTGTTGCAGCTGCCAAATTATTTGTTGAAATACGCGACCAATTAAATTAAACATTGGTGGACAAGCAGGTGCAAGTAGAAATAGTACCCGAAGGCTTAGGACAAATAAAACTTGGCTCTTGGACTATGTGAATACGGAAACTAAGACGGGAATTTCAGTTCTTATTACGTGATATAAGTTTCCTGTATGTGATGGCTTTAAATAAAAAAAAAAAAAAACATTACTAGCGCACTGATATGCAAGCAGAAGCCACCATAGAAAAAAGGTTTAAGCAGAAAACAATTTCAGTTACTAGTTTGTTTTGTTAAATTAATATTACCTGGCAATATTAGATTGTGTTTTTTACATACTTTTAATTATGCCATAAAAGGGTTTTTCGTATAGAGATAGGTCGCAAACCAATTTAATATATGATGCTCTGGTGCATTGTGTGGAATGCTAAAGTTAATTTGTAATGAGTTGATGGAAAATTAAGAATCTGGTGTCACAATGCTAATGTTGCTGTTGCTAATGCTAATGCATTAAATACAGATTCACTCTGCCATAGGAGGAAAATAATATAGTCACGACAATGCAACAGAAAGTAATGGGGTCTAAGGATCTTCGCATATAGCTAGGCTGGGGACGAATCGTGAGTCGAACCACACGTGAGAACAGTTGTTGTTGACGCCGATTCCCAAATCATTTACTGCAATTGAATTGCTAAATGTTTTGCTGATGTGGTAATGTATCTGTTAAAATAACACAATTTATGAAAAAAAAAAAATTAAAAACACAATTTATGAAATTAAAAAATAGTAAAAATAAATAGATGTGTTTTGCGTTTCAGAAGTGGAAAAAATGTTATTCTAATAAGCCGATAATTTTAAATTCCACAACACATCAGGCGATAATACTTCTGACAGTGAATGTTGCATGAAAAAGTTTGGCTCGATTTACAATAGTTATCAATGCCAACTAAAATTGATATTAATATCGTATTTGAAACCGTGGAAAGATGAAGAAGCTGTGCAAACCGTTATGAATTACTGTGGAATTCGAATCTGTTTGTGAACTCTTGTGGAATTAGAGTGTTTTCTACCTTTTTCTGGGGAAGGCATCCTTTTTGCGTTAATTTTTTTTTGATATTTATATTTTACCAGGATGGTGGAAGGATTCTTTGTGAAAGAACTAATCTGCTAAAGTATTCAAGCCTGTAAATTTTAAATTTGTCTGTAATTTTTTTTAATTAACTTTCTTTCTAATTATTTTGTTATTATTAAATTTAAAATAGTATTTTTTTTTTTATAATTTATTATTGTTGTAATTTTATCTCCGTAGATTTTAGAATCCTCGAATAGCCGGGCCAGCTGCCGATCCTACTCGCGCAACAACCGATTTTGATGACATGGTGGTTTTTTCATATTTGCTGTTTGAGATGACAAGCATTTTGGGAAATACCGGTTATGATATTTGATAGAAATATTTTATGACAAAACTGATCTCGATGCAAAATATTAATTCTAGCTTCTTCCGCATTTTCACAATGGCGATTTTCAAGTGAATTCTGTTTTTTCAGATCTCTAGAAAGGTCACAATGTTTAGTATTACTTTGGTCATTTCTCATGAACTTCATCAGGTTTGAAAAAGTAGTGGCTCTTTTTACATCACAGAATTTGATAAAACTGACACATTACGTAGCCCATATTGGCTCCTTTTCCAATCCAAAATTTATCAAAATCTACAACTGTCCTGAAACAAATAATTCAGAGGTTGACATCACTATATGGCGTGTATTTAAAATCAGAATTCATAATCAATCAGTCATTATTTGCCACTTCAACCAGAACCATACAAAGTACCAAAATGCGAACTACTTATAGTACCAAAAGTCTGCTGATAGCTTCATGTCAGCTCGCAAAATTTCAATTTTGACCTCTTGTAAAACGGGCAAATTTGTGTGTTTAAAGAAACAAAAAAAAAATTATCAACTTAAATAATCTTTGATGATGGTTATGGAAAGATCGGAATATAGAAATATACAGGGATAGAGTTGAAGCTCGAAAATTCTACTGAGAGGTAAAAAGCAAAAGTTATGATTCGGGTCTCCTTTCCTGTAAGGACAACGATGTAAATTTGGTCACGGATATGCTGAGTGTACTGCAATTATGGAACACCTCTGTAATTTGTTGTCTTAGTAGTGCAGCACAAGAGAAGAAATCACGCCACGCCTCTAAACACGGTTCCGTCGTCAATATAGCTAATGATGCCAGCTTCAAAATTGTGAGAATAATTATGCTTGCAAACAGATGCTATAGGGTGATTTTTTAAGATTTAAGTTTTTCAGGTTGGCAGCACTGGTTGGTCATGACATCCAACCGTCATCTGTCAAAGTGAAAAGTGTACTCTGTCATTTCATCAAGGAATGACGAATGACCTACCACAACTTCTAATTTTTGGGTGAATGGGCCTTACAAAAGCTCAATGAAAATCCGCTGTTTTATCGAAAAATTGTGTTCAGCGATGAAGCTCATTTCTTGCTGAACGGATACGTACATAAGCAAAACCGTCGCATCTGGAGTGATGAACAGCCACATGCCATACATGAATTACCGATGTGTCCCGAAAAAACGACAGTCTGGTGTGGTTTATGGGCTGGTGGCATCATCGGTCCATTTTTCTTCAAAGACGACCGTGAAAGAAACGTTACTGTCAACGGCGAACGATATCGAACCATGAAACGCGATTTTTTTGCCCCAATTGTGAGTTGGCCCCAAAGATCTTGCGATTTAACGCCTCTTGATTATTTCTTGTGGGGTTATGTCAAGTCGTTAGTCTATGTGGACAAGCTGAACACTATTGAAGCCTTACAGGATAACATAACACGCGGTATTCATGGAATACAGGCCGAAATGATCGAAAAAGTGACGAAAAATTGGACCTTCTGAATGGCCATTTTGAGACGAAGCCGTCTCAAAACATCAACATTTACATGAAACTATCTTTAAAAATTAAATGGCAAAGCCCAATTTATCGATTCCAATAAAAAATTTTAATATATGATGCAAATTTGAGTGTTTCATTCGATTTTTAAGAAAATTACGATTAAAAAATCATCCTTTATTATGGACTCAGCAAGCGATTTAATGATGAAGTTCTCTTTCTGCACACGAAAATCCACTTGCACCAGAAAGTCCCACTTGTTTTTTTATACAGTGTAAAATCCTAGCTATGACATATGTGGGTGGAATACTTTTGGAAGTCTTGGAGAGACAAATACTCAAACAAATGTTGTATACCGACACCGACATGGTCAAACGCATCAACATATATCATATTAAGCGGGTGCGTCAAAACCATCTCGCACTAGAAATACTAAACAATGATCTCGATGACCGACCCTGGTTTATTCAAACAGCCGAGTAAAAAATAATATCAGAGAATCTGGTGAAAAAGTGATCAGAGGAGAAAATAATGATTGCAAAAGTTTTGCAAGTTTGGCTCAAAATTGCTACTGCCATACTTTAAAATAGAGGTTAAAACAGGTTAAACAGGTTTCCAATAAAACATAATTAATGCGCTCAAGGAAAAGTTTTTTCTTTCTATGCACGTATAAAAACATATTCCTCCAAAAGTGGTAACGTTGAAAATGTGCGTTCTAGAAGATTCGAACAAATTTACACCGGGAGTACGACGCCCACCACTTCTGAAAACTGATATGTTTTTTCACTATTCTTCGAGGATTGATAATATTAAGCAAGACAGGTAACTAATTTCAGAATGTACATATATATTTAAAGAGTGGCCTACATGTGCAAAATATGTATGTAACACAACTTCCAAAAACGTTAGCCAATTGTTGAGCCAATAAATGCCCACTTAACATAACATGAGTCATTATTTAGGAAAAATATAAACATACCGAAAACAATGTTTGTGAACAGTGGACTCCATTTCACATTTTCTGTAGAAATATTAGAATTTGAAAAGCAATCGTAGCAATATATGTACATATATTATTGTTTGAAGTTGTTTAACAAATGTTTATTCTGTTATGAACTTTCGAACAATTAACTTTTCTTAATTTTGTCATAAATAATCAAACACAATAGGTTATGGGTGATAACAAGGATTTGGCTAACGGCATTCCACAATTTAATGGCTATGAGTATGACAACTGGCAATTTAGGATAAGAACTCACTTCAAATCCTTAAATCTCTTGGACGTTCTGACCGGCGATCCACTAACAGGTGATAAGGAAAGAGCAAAATTCTTGAAAGGAGAAAACGAAATCCATGGTAAATCAATTACTTGTGCGGAAACAACTAGCAACACCACTATGAATGATGAAATGAATAATGAAACCAGGAGATATGTAAGAACACATTTGGGCAATTTTGAAAATTTAATTAGGTAACTTAAAGTTGCCGGAGCAAAGCTTGACGATGCCGACATAACATCCCAACTTTTTCTATCTTTGCCGGAAAAGTTTAGCCCATTGGTTATGGCGCTGCAGAATTTAGAGAACGATTGTTTGCAGAGGAAATGGAAATCAATGAACGCAATGAAAAAGAATTTCAAGAAAAGACCGCTTTTGCAAGCAATGCAAATTTTAAAAAGGAGTTTAACGGAAAGTGCTTCAAATGCAATAAGGTGGGACATCTAGCGAGGTTTGTAAGTCATTTAAAGCTAATGCTGTAAATAAGAGTTTCTGCTTTATGGCAGATGTGTCTGATAAATGTTATAAAAACTCTAGCGAACATCTTGCAACAGAAAGATTTAAAAAAGCTTGGTGTTTCTGTTAAGATTAATGTTGCGAAAGATGATCGATTAATATTGGCAAACTCATATCACAACTGAGATCACAATGAAGAATGTGCTGTATGATCCTGAGTTAAGAGACAATCTTCTCTCTGTTAGAAAAGTAACTAAAGCCGGTACTTCAGTGAGCTTTCAGGCAAATCGAGCCTTGATTATGAATAGTGGATAGACTAGGTACAGCTTATTTGCGAGACCACTTATACGAATTAGAAGTTTTTTTGAAAAACCAGTGGCGAATTTGTGTGAAGATCAAATCACTATATTTCACCGACGTTTTGGACATATATGTAGGCCAGTAAGATTTGGATAGTCTTGTAAAGAACAACATGATACCCAAAGTAAATGACAATAATAGTAAAGTTGGTTTCTGCGATGTCTGTGTAGAAGCGAAACATTATCGAGAACTTTTGATGGTTCACGGGATAGATCAAAGCGGCTGCTTGAACGAATTCATTCGTATGTATGCGGACCACTAAGCCCAACTGCATTAGACGGATCTCGTTATTTTGTAAGCTTCATAGATGGCTTTAGTCATTTCGCCATAACATATCCTATTAAAAAGAAAACTGAAGTATTCAGTAAACTGAAGTAATTTGAGGCAACAACTACATAAATGTTTGGTGTGAAAATTTCCAAGTTCATTATTAGCCAAGGGCGTGAATACCTTTAAATTGAGCAACATAAATGGTGTAAAGAAGAAGGAAGAAAAGATTCAATCGAAGCCTTGTTGAAAAGGTAAGAGCAATGATCATCGACAGTCAAATCCTACAAAAGATGTGGCACGAGGCTGTTTCGGCAGTAACTTATACGTATTATAAACCGCTGAAATATGGAATGGGAAAAAAATTGTTTTTGATTGGACATCAAGCCAACAAAGAAATTTCATTCGAAAACACGCAAATGGTACTGATTATTTATATTCCAAATGGAAAAATTTAACGTTTTCACTGCACGCGATGTGAAGTTTGAGGAAACGGAGTTCCCATTCAAAGATGAACGTAATACTGAAAAAATCAGGAATATATAATAGAAAGTCACAATCAATAGAGATAACTCATCAGGATTTTTGAATTTTCAAGATGTGGAAGGTGATGTTAGTGGTGCCGCTCACCTTGATCGATTAAATACAGTAAGCGTTGTAGCTGAGGCACCTTCAAGTACCGTTCAAGAACTGAACTGGAACTGGAAAACCCAGTTGTTCCGATTTTACGCGAAACTAAGGACTTAACAGTTCCAAGAAGTGATAGGGACAGAAAACTGCCGAGCAGGTTTCTTGGTTTTATTACGGTATTACGTGCTAAAGCTTCTTTAAACGAGATTCCGGAAAATTATAAAGATATTTTTAATAGGCCAGATACTCAACTGTGGCAAATGGCAATTTACGATGAACTGAAAAGTATGGAAAATAATTGTGTATGGACCGCTGAAGAAACTAACTCTAAAGTAAAGACAATTAAATCAAAGTGGAGTTCAGGAGAAAATTCTTTAAAATACAAAGCGCTATTGGTTGTATAAGGTTTTCCGCAAAAGAAAGGAATAGACTACAAGGAGACATACGCACCAGTAGCAAAGCTAACCACAAAACGATTTCTATTGTCAGTGGCTATGTAGTTCTGGCTATGTAGTATAATAGGTATAAGTGCCGTCAATTAGATGTTAAAACAGCATTGCTTCATGGTGCCTTAAAAGAAGAAATCTATCTTGAGCCACCAGAAGGAGTGAAAGTAAGAGAGGGTGTGGTTATACAGCTAAACAAATCACTATATGGTCTAAAGCAGTCACCACGCTGTTGGAACAGCAAATTCAATGAATATTTACTGTCGCCCGACTTTAAAAGATCAAATGGACAAAAAAGACAAAATGTAAAAACAATACGGTGCTAGTTTTGTATGTGAATGATCTATTGATAATTGGAAACAATGAATAGGCTACAAATGAACCTAAAAAAGCCTTGGATCAAAATTCGAAATGAACGACTGAGAGGTTTTAAAATATTTTCTTGGAAGTAATATTGAAAATGAAAATGGAAGTATAAAACTATAGAATGAATCAAGTGTTAACAAAATACTTAATAAATTTGGAATGTCAGACTGCAATTCCGTAAAAACTCCTATGGAAAAAAGAACTTAAGCTTTTGACCGGATATAAAGAAAAGACCAACAAGCCGTATGAGAGCTGATTGGAAGCCTTATATACACAATGCTGAGTTTCAGACATTTGTTTTGCTGTTACATATATGGGCCGATTTCAACATGATCCAAATGGCAGCACTGGCAGCATTTAAAAAGAATTGCTCGCTATCTTAAGGGTATAAAGGAAATGAAGCTATATTACATGACAGATGATCATAATTCGATGGCCGGCTATGCAGATGCAGACTGAGCAAACAATACGGAAGACAGAAAATCCATAAGTGAATTATGGTTGCGTAGTTTTGTGGTCATCAAAGGAACAGCAGACAGCTGCTACGTCGTCAAGTGAACCTGAATGCATAGCTTTGAGCTCAGCTGTATCTGAAGATGAAGATTTACATGAAATTCAAAGTGGACAAGTGATAATACAGGTATATGAGGATAGCCGTGGATGTGTCTGTATGCCAAATGCCACAGAAAGTAAGAGGGCTAAACGTATAGATGTTGATGATGTTCATTTGCGATAATTTAAAAGATATTGTCAAAATTTCACCAATTGGGTCGCGAGATCAAGAAGCAGATATCTTAACAAAGCTGTTGGATACATAACGGTTCAATATACTGAGAACCAAACTGGGGATCAACGACTGAGAGAGGTTTTATATGTATATTGTTGTTTGATGTTGTTCAAAAAAATGTTCTGTTACGAACTTTCGAGCAAAATTTTTCTGATTTTGTCATAAATAGTCAAATACAATATTTTCTAATAAACAATAATAATAATCTTGGTAGGATAGTAAAATTAATTAACATTTTTTATGGATGATATCAAGTATATAAATCTGAGGTCAGCAAAATTCATTGCGAAAATTTGATTTGTTTAAAACTTCATAGTGAAATACGTTTAAATACGTTTTATAAGAATTGCCAAACAGACTAGCATCGGGTCGGCTGGGTACAGTACGTATTATTGCTAACCTGAACATTTGCTCCCGGTTTTTAAGCGGCAGCATTATATTTTCCGCGCTTTAAATTATCTGTGTGTTATTTGTTTGGCATTACACAAAGATGTGTTTTGAAAAATGAAGTAGATGTACATTTAAATTCACATATAAACGTATTTCTAACATATTTTAGAATTTCGAAATCTTGATTTAAAAGTGAAAGCGACTTCAGGTATAGCTTTCAATAGTTATCTAGATTATATATTGGGTGAGGTCAGTGTCTCGAGTTGTGTTGTTTATAATTTAGCGGCCACATTGATTTCACATTGATAGACCTACATTTATCTACGATTTTTATGCCCGATGCAAGGACGTTTGTCATATATAAGTAGCGGCCACAATTATGAATCAATTTAACTAAAAAAAATTTTGGACTAATTGATAATGGGTAACCATATCATTCATGTTTATAATTTTATATAGACGGCATACAAATGTGCGGTTCATAGTTTTTAAAACTACTTTTAAAACTTTTACCATCAGAACTTGATTAGATTTGCTATATATGATTTGGTAGAGTCAAGGACTACGCCTGTCTAAATGGACCATGTCAGTCTATGTTTTTAGTTTAATCGCTTAGCTTAATCGCTTTCACAGACCATATTTTTAGTCAGAGTTTTACCATATTGTAAACTAATTTCTCTATGTGATCCTGTTGCATTGCATATTAAACAAGCTCCGATGGTGCAGGTACTTTTTGTTTGGTAGTGACGGGCTATACTATTGCGCGTG
This sequence comes from Philornis downsi, assembly GCA_019455685.1. NCBI lineage: Eukaryota > Metazoa > Arthropoda > Insecta > Diptera > Muscidae > Philornis > Philornis downsi. The sequence continues at coordinate 1,848,993 of JAHXMU010000549.1, forward strand.
TCCAGCTATGTACCTGTCCAACTTTGCACAAGTTTGCTTGTTATTGTCGCAGTATGGTGAGGTATGTATGTGCAAATTGTTAAATCTCTTCTGATGGCAATTAGTTAACAATCGTGGGGATATATAATTCTTAACCTATTTATTTAACTGGTTATTTTTAGGCTTGTCATTTTCGAATAGTAGAAAGTATCATAACTTGTAGACGAATGAATTATCTATGCAAGAAAACACTATTAACAGGGTTTTATCAAAATTTTCGAAAAACAACTTTTCCGTTATATACCTATATCATATTGTTTCACACAAAAATATTAGTTTTATAGTTTTAGAACAAAAACAAAAGCCCCTCAAAACAATGGTGGGAAGCTACGATTGATCACATAAAATAATAACAACAATGTAATAATAATACAATTTTAGCAAGTTTGTCTCCATCGGAGACATTCTGTTTCTGACTTGCGAGCATACCTATATTTAAGCAATTTTTTAGCACTACAAGAAGGCTTACATTTTACCGAAACCCCTTGCAGTCTCAAAAATTAAATTGCGATCATCCCACACTTCCCGCGACGATGTGTGTGGGTTACTCATGGGTGGACAAATATGAACTCTGATTCTAACGTAGCAACACTTACGTCCCCAAGCCGTTGTCTTGTTAGCGGGGATTGACACGGCCAGCTTCCTATTCCCAACACCCGGACAACTTTTATAATCGTGACATCAATATCAATATGGCTAAGTACATATATAAAGCGCCTGCATACCTTCGACATGATCACCACGTTGCAGCTTGCCTCGAGGGATCTCCACTAAATTATCCCATACTTAAGAGGCACAATGAGTGAAATTGGTCTAGTTTCCTCTTGTCCGGAAAGGGTGCAGTCACTCAATGTACCGGATGGGTTTATTTACATATGTTGATGCAATCAGGGTGCGAGGGGTAGAAGCGTAGAAGCAATCCGTGTGTGAACATGCTCTCGTGGAGCTGCAAAGGCTTTCACTCAGGGATAGTCTCAGTTTCCCTACGGATTATATAACTTAGATATCGCGGTTGGGCCGACGGAATATTTGATGTAGAGTGGTTTAGCGCAACGTTAAATGATTGACTGGCCCTAAATAGAATTTATTTTGTAGACATCTGTCTACCTTTTTCACTGGCTACTTTGGTCGTTTCCTTCACCTCATTTTTTTTTTTTTTTTTGTTTATCATATCCGTTTTCCTTTTTTTTTCCTTTAGACGATCACAATGAATATGATATGGATCTGAAATATATTTTACTTGTCCCAAACTTAACCTAACTTAAAGTACAGGGTGTCGCAATAGAACGTGCATATTGCATCATCTTTTTTTGCGGGGAAGAAAAGGCGCGGTCGTTGGGTTGGCGGACTCATGGAGTTTTAGTCGCTATGAATCACTTCGACGGGAAGTGTGGCGCATTTTACGAGAACTCTCGTTCATATATTGCTACTAGGCGACTATATTGTGCTGAATATAGACTATGGCGAATTAGTGAAGCTCCGAGTGCTAATTTAATTAAAATATGGGTAAAGCGTTTTGAACAGACCGGTTCAACATTTAAACCACAAGCAAATGGTCGCCCAAGAACAACTAGGGCCGAAGACAATGTTGAGAGAGTTATGGAGTCAGTACGAGGAAATCCACAAATGTCGACTCGCAAGAGATCGTCTGTCTCACAATTATCGCGACGAAGTTTGCAACGAATTTTAACATTGGATCTTAAACTGCATCCATATAAGCTGCAATTAACACAAGAATTGAAAGAGTCTGACTTCATAGCAAGGCTCGCATTTGCTAATGAAATGCTTAATCGATTTTCCAATTTTGACAATATCCTTTTCTCTGACAAGGCTCATTTCCTTATGAATGGGTTCGTAAACCGTCAAAATTGTCGTTACTGGAACAGTGAAAATCCCAAAATCAAACACCAGAAACCATTGCATAGTCCTAAAGTGACAGTATGGGCAGCAATCTCTGGCAGAGGAATAATTGGTCCTTTTTTCTTCGAAAATGCGCGGGGCCAAAACGTCACGGTTAATACGGAACGCTATGTTGAGATGTTGGACGGATTTTTGGCTCCAGAAATTGAAAGTTCAAGAATAGTGAATTCCAGAACTTGGTTCCAAAAAGATGGAGCTACCTGGCACACATCAAATGACTCCATAGCGGTGGTGAAGAAGAGGTGATATCCCATGGCCCCCATGTAGCCCAGACTTGACGCCTCTTGACTTTTTTTTGTGGGCATACCTCAAACACAAAGTCTACAGTAATAATCCAAGAAATATCGTTCAGCTCAAGGAGAATATCCGTGGTGAAATGGCAGCCTTTACACCAGTATTACTGAAGAAAGTTTTCAATAATTTTCGTTTGCGGTTAGAGGAGTGCCGTCGAAGAGAGGGTCACCACTTAGATGATGTTATTTTTAAAAAATAAACTCCATTTATTACTCTACAATGCCTTAGATTTATTTTAACCATACGTTTTGCATTTATTTTTTAATCTTTTTTTAAATATGCACATTCTATTGCGCCACCCCGTATAATTTCGCTTTGTTGATCAATTTGCACCTGTTTGAAATATAAAACAAATATACATGTTTAGACGAAACTTTGGACGGAATTTTACTAAGGATCCCAAATGTAATTCTGCATTTAGATATAAAAACGTCTGATTCTAAGGACCTGGGGTCAAGAGCCAATAGTGATAACAGTGGATGATGCAAAAATTATAAAATACAAATCCTAATTTGAACTGCAATAATAAAGTTGCCAGTGTCTCCATTTCGGGTAGATGTATATAATGTGACAGAGGAACTTATTGTAAGAGTGAAACAAACAAATAAAGCAAATTAATTATACTTAAATATGTATGTGTATATTTGAAAATTTCTCATCATGGAAGTACATACTTATAAATAATAAAATAAAAATCGATGTTTGGTTTTTTTGTTTCGAGTAATTTTTAACATACTAATATTAAAATTTCACAAATGAATTATGTTTTGTGCGTTTTGCTTTTAATTAAATAAAATAATTTGTGTAAACAAAATATCACCCCCAAATTGTTTATTAAGTATTTAACTCTCACTCGAACGCAACTTAATTTAAATCACAAATTTTAAGAAATTTCTAATTTCTAAATAAATATTTTTATGACGATCAACAAAATAATATAAAGATTGTGTATTTTTAAACTTATACAACTGAGTTCTATAATGGTAGTTAATCCAAACGTAAAAACAAGGTAACAAAAGGAACTTTTAACTACAAATTATAATTGCGCAAATTATTATCAATCTGAAATTAGAAAAATTAAAAACTAAATAAATATCATGTCAAATTGAAATTTATTGCCAAAATAGGAATATTGAACAAAACAGGACCGAATAACAAGGTGAAAATATAAATTATACCAATTTATAATACTTACTCGCCAAACTAAAAAAAGACCAATATAATGTATTTGATTATTTACAGAATAAATTAGACCAGGCAAGGGCATAATATCGAATGATCTTTATGTACAATTCAACATTAAGACCAAAAAGCATTAATTCAGCATAAACCTCAGAAGGTGGCAATTGCTTTTGTAAACAATGAGATAACGAGATTCATCAAAATAACCAGGAAGTATTCAAGATATTTTGCACTTCATAAAGGTTACGATTTTTTAATGTACAAAAATGTTATTCAAAAGTATTAGTGTCGCTGTAGCGTTTGATTTTATGTGAACCTTTATCTGATAAACTGCTAGGCATAAAGTTCACTAATTTAAACATTTTACTGCCCAAGTTACGCCTATTTTATGCTAAGGAGCAGATTAAGGGGGACTAGCAATCTTGGGAACCGTATGATTTTTTTCAACTTTTCATGTACGTCTCATTTTTAAGAAATTTGCGGTTGAAAGTACAGATAAAAATAAACAATTCTAATTGAACCAGGGAAATTTCTAAATAGCATCTGATTCCGAATGTCAAGAAAGAAAAAAAAATTATAATTAATTAAAAGCTTGAAACCTGAATTCGGATTCAGGAGTACAAAATTTACACATTTCATGAGGAGTGATAACGAAGAGTGCTAATCACTTTTAATTTCAAACTAAGTGCGCATTGATGATAAACATAATCGATTTTCATTGTAGTGGCCTTTTTCAACAACAATTTTTAGATTAACGACACTACGGGAGGGAACACATGCAAGAAAAGGAAATAACAACATAATACAAACGTGAAAATTTTGGAAAACATGAAGTTTCAAAAGTGTTTATGTATGTATGTATGTATGTACTGAACATTTTGTAATGTTTTGATCTGGTTGAAGGTGGAATTTCTCTTTATTGAGATGAATAAGAAGTGTCAGACAATATAAATTTCGAGTAAACTGTAAGAAACCAACCTTCTTTGCTTTGACGTTTATTTTTCACATAAAATTGTTAGTTACCACACTAAGATCAGCTATGATTTGATTAGTTTCATTCAATATATTGGACTTTAAGAATTTCGGGTAATTCATTAGTTTCATTTGCAATGGTATTAGTTTGTTTGTTGTTTGTTGGTTTAGAAAAACATGACGGTGGGGAATTTGGTGGTGACAATGGGTTATTATTAGATTGCATTGGGATTTATTTTGTAGTTGGTTATGCAAGTAAATTGATAATCAGTCCACAAGTTAGAACGAGAGTAGAGAACCAAAATGGAATTTATAGAAAAGAAGAAGAAAAAAGAATAGTTAAACAATTGTTCTGTTATTTGGTTTTGTAAGTCTTTTTAATTTATTGCTTTTGATCACAACAGCATGCAATAAATACATATATAAGTAGGTACTAGAGGAAGTTCTTATACATTAAACAATTAATATACATACATATTTACAAAGACTCATATCATTATTTATTAATCAAATAATAACTAAATAAAGGAGAGAAAGTTATTTAAAAGAGGCATTAACAGATTATTCCAATTATCAATTAAAATAATACATTGTATGTTAGTAATAAGTACAGTCACAATAGATCCATCAATGAAATTGTTTAAAAAGCGAAATAAATTATGAATTAGAATTTTGTATAGTTTTTACAAGTCATTCGTTGAAGTAAACAAATTACTTGTGAGTTTGTTTGCGGTAATGATTGCAATTAATTAAAAACTTCATTTGGGTAAATTGTTCAATTATTTGAATGACTGGTAAGTAGTAGAATTAGTAGTAGGCTGATAGGAAAGTTGACTAGTTTTCATGAACTCAATCCCAGTTTTTGTAGCTAGCAAAAGTACTTCGATTATCTCCAGCAAATAATATACTTACACGATTGATGGAGTTACGGCGATTGTCGCCGGTGCCAAGCGTTGCAGAGCCTCCACCGCTTCCACTGCGATTGCGACTCATGTCACTATCTTCAATGCAGATGTCCGAGTCTGAATCGGTACGTCTTAAATCGCCAGCCTAATGTTTAAGCATTGCATGAATATGAATATTTTGTACAGGAATAAATGGAATGCACAGTGGAATTGTGTTAATAAAATACATAATATTTCATGTAAAGAAAATACAACTAATTATATGATTGACGATTTTAAACAGAAACAATGTAAAAAAGATGTCAAAATTTTCACTGTTATTCGACCAATTTATATTCTACAATGAGAGTAAGAGATGTCTAATGAATGATCTTTTTCATTTCGATGTACATACATATATACATATATATATTTTGTTATTTTTTGGAATGCAAAATCAATACTTGGCCCAACAAGGAATTCGACGTGTTTAATAATTGAGTACCCGACTTCGCTTGGTTCCACAGACGATTATGATGATTACAATTTCATATATTAAATTTGTCGAAAAAAGTGGCGAAGATCGTGCATTAGCTTTTGTGAAGTTCGAATTTTTTTTTGAAATCTTCTTAGTGTTTTGCATGCATTACTTTTTTCCAAGCGATCCACGGGAGATGAGCATAGTGAGACCAAATACACATTTCATGAGTGCCTAAAGAAAGCATACGGACTATTTACGACAATTGTTCCGGGTGACTCTCGGGTTTGAGAAAAAGGGTGGTGTACATTTGGCAACGAATTAACCAATTCTCCTATTCTAACCATTATATTTGGAACTGATTTTGCTGGAGAGAGAACGGAATTCATTGTAAAAATTAAAAATACTACAGATGAAAAATGGCTCGTGAGAGATGGTAAAGCAAAGGCAGCCATAGCATTGGTTTTAAAAGAATTTCAGAACACCCATATAAAAATGTTGAAGACTATCAAGGACCATGGGAATGGTAAGAAGCATTACGACAAACCAACCTATCTAATAAGATAAGTCTACTTCACCAACTTGTTTGATGGGTAGGCGACGGAAGCGTGGAAATAGCGTAAAATTACTGTTGTTTACTCATTGGTAACGTTCTCGGATACGTCCTGAATGTGACCTAATATTGGAACTAGTAAAAGAGGAGCTTTTGCAGGAATTTGAACAAAAATTTGTAAGCTGGAAGCCGATCCCGCTTTCAAGATCAAAAAGAAGTTCGGTTAAAGCGGAATGAACCAGTGATATGCGTATTCATAGACAGCAAGAATAAATCTATTATTAAAGGTTTTGTTAAAACACTTAAAAATGATTTTGAAATAACAAAATTAGGAGAATTGAAACTGTTATTGGTCATAGAAGTAAGCTGTAATACAGACGGCATCTTCAATTTATCGCAGATAAATGGCTTGAATAAATGAAGAAAATAAGCCTTTCGTAATCGTTTAGGAAAATTCAAGTGCTTACAAAACCCTTATAAACTCAGAGCTGTTGATCTAAAAAGTTCAAATATTTTGCAAACCATTATTTTCGCTTTTAATTATATATACCACCCGCTTCCTCCATATGTGCTATTCGCAAGCATTATTGGTCATATTGCAAACAGACTTGTTACAAATCAAATTAAAATGATCCGGGTAAATTCCGATTTCCAATTGTAAAGTAAATAATATTACAGTCAAACGGATTTATTCGTATATCAACCTTCATTTTCTTTAAACAATAAATAAAATCTTATGACAAGCGAATTTCTCTCTACGTATTAAGTAGCAAAAATAGTGCTTCCTCAAAAGAAGACACTGTGGGCCTAAACTTTGATGTCTATTGATTTATGTAACTCTTCCAGCTTACCGAAAATTTTAGAAATTTCTTAAGAAATACAATTTAAAGCATTTAAATACTCTTATTATATTAAACACATTTCAATCGAGTTTTCGCAAATACCACAGCACTACATCTCTAATGCCATGTATTACGGGCATTCTAAGGAGCTCCCTTGATAGGAGGCACACTGGGAAAATGGGGACATTAGGATTAAATATTGTTCTTATTAAGAAACTTTATTCACAGACTTATTTGATTAAGATACGTTTGTGCGTTATATTCCTTTTCAAAACAACATCATTAGCTTCGCGAATGTTGCGTAATGTCTTGAATTAGCGATCGATGATAATTGAAGTTTGCAGAGATCATTACGAATATTTGATAAAATAATTAATTGACTGCTTTAATTCAGTCAAATTCCTTGCTTTCGTTTTGTACACCTTATGCTTGACATAGCCCAACAAAAAAGTCTGGTGTAGTCAGGTCAGGTGACATTGGGGGCCAGCGGAAAGTGGTTATGTGTGCAGTTGCTCCATTCTTCATGTTAAATAGGGTTTACGGTGAACCACCTTAATGAAAAAACACGTGCATACTAGTGGTACAGTGCATTCCAAAAGATCTCTATTTTCTTTTGAAGCTCCATCTCGTATATATCGCTAAAGACATGTCGAACGAACGAATGAATCAATTTCCACTTCAAATTCACACAACTATAATAATTGGTAATGAGACATAAGACCGCGGTCAAATTCCACATCATTACAGAGGACAGTTGTGCCAATTTAGCGACAATCCTTTTAACCCGCTTTTTTATATGACGACTTTACGATACTTGTCGACAGAATGTATTTTTTGCATGCATTGCCGTGCTCATACGCACAGTAAAATCTAAATCAGGTTCTCTTATTGTTTTAATTTAGAGCATTACACAGACACAATAAGAAATTGAGTGAAATTATATTCAAGCCAATTCAGCGGACTTTTGTTTGGGCTCCAAATAGGTCTTTGTAATCATTAACTTTAATTCTCAAAAGCTGGTGCAGTTTGTTCGTCACGCATTCGTAGCAATACAAGAAATGTAGTAATAATTAAAATATATGAAAAATTTAAAAGTTTGAAAATAATTATTAGTAGTGAAAATATTATTACGAATAATGTAATCAGTTACGAAATTTACTCAATTTCCCGAAGAGACAAATGTTTTTACATTGCCCTAATATAACTAAACAACTATTACACATTCAAAAATATGTTGTGCTAGTTGATCAAAATTAGATCAGCATAGTACAATTTTGACAATTGCTACGCATTTTTTTTAGTAATTTAATTTGGTTTATCATTCCGGTTAAATTGCAATATTACATCTTCATTTATTTCTACTCAGTAATTCTGAAAAAACTTAAGTTATAAAATTTTTTCCAAATTTACAATACATATCAAATAATACATAAGTACGTGTAAAATATTAATGAATATAAACATCGTTTTTTAATTGAATGTATTTTGTGTGATTAATTGTCAATTAATTGGAGAACAAAATCTTTTTTGCTGTGCCGTGGAATTGTTAAGGAACTTCTGGTATTTGGAGCATGGAAATTTCAAAAACATTTTTTCAGATATTTCTCAAAGAAAATGTTAAAGGCGCCCATTTTTGTATTTTTGGTTGTCTTGAGTAGATTCTTGTTTCATACATAATACAACACCCACAAATGGCACAAATATGTCCAATCTGTATCTATATCCAAATCTGTTGTAGATATACAGGGTTGCCCATATTCGACGGACCCATGTTTTTAAAAAAAAAATCAAAGAAAAAAATAAAAATTTGGCGGTTGGCAATCTTATTCATTTAATTTGTTCCAAGTAGATTTGTTTACATCAATTTTTGAATATGATATCTCTCAAATGGCCGCCTCTGGCGTTGATGGCGTATTGTGCCCTTTTTGCAGCATTTTCCATCGTTTTCGCAAACATTTCGGCCGGAAAAGCGGCTATTTCTTCACGAATGTTGTCCTTGAGCTCTTCTACGGTCCTTGGCTTGTTAACGTAAACCTTTGACTTCAAATGTCCCCACAAGATCGGGCGAACGCGGTGGCCAGTCCAAATCACCACTTTTCGACATCAAACGGCCCGGAAACAAATTCTTCAGAAAATCGATTGTTATGCGACTTGTGTGCGGTGGAGCGCCGTCTTGTTGAAACCAGAACTGCCTCATAAGCTTTCGACGAATAATTGGCATCACAAAATTGGTCATCATGTCGCGATAACGCTCCTGGTTGATGGTAACAGCATGGCCATTTTCGTTTTGGAAGAAAAACGGCCCAATGACCGTTTTCGCACTAACGCCGCACCAAACTGTGCCTTTTTCGTCATGAAGAGGCAATTCTTGAATCTCCTGAGGATTTTCAGTGGCGTAAATACGGCAATTTTGCTTATTTACGGTCCCATTCAATGTGAAATGGGCTTCATCGGACATGATAATTTTGTTCCAAGTTGCTCGTCATCATCGGCCATTTCGATGACTCGTTGGGCCCATTCCAATCGACGAGGCTTGTCCGCAGGCAACAATCTTTGCGTCAATTGAATTTTGTACGGGAAAAAATGCAAATCAACGCGAATAATCCGTTGTAAAGTGGACCGAGCCATGCCCAACTGCTGAGAACGGCGTTTTTGGGATGTTCTTGGGGACCTCTCAACACTGGCTCGTACGGCAGCGATATTCTCGGCCGATCGCCTTGGTCGACTTTTATTTGGCCTCTTCGGATTAGAAAGAGCCTCACCAGTCGAAAATTTTTCGTATAAACGCTTAATGGTGTTCTTAGAAGGCGCACTTCTTACATTTTTTAATATTTTAAAAGCACGTTGAGTTTTCACAATTGACTTCTTCTGTTGAATGTAAATTTCAACTATTTCACCAGGGCGTTACTTATCGTTCCAGGACTGTTATTGACCCCGCCTCAGAAGCGTCTTTCATGACCGATCGTCTAAGAAAGATGCTAAAATTAACCGTCCGTCCTACCGAAGCTCGCATTTCTGGAGTTGACCAGTCAGTGTCGGCCATGTCGAGAACAATTTTTTCCTTAACCATCGGAACACCTCTAAACGCTTCTCTCATTTTGGAAACTGCCGCTTTCGTTCTACGACCCGTTGATCTGCTATTAGGTGCTGATATTTATCCACAAATTGTGGTAGAAGATATTCGACAGAATGTGTTGGGCTCGCTTTTGGCGCAAAACGCGATATTCGGATGGATTCTTACTGGTCCTGTGACCATCTGCCTCAGTGGTTCTTCGCCCCTAAATGTCTTCACGACGGGGGTAGAATTCACAGAAGAGGACAATCGAAATCTTCGTTTTTGTAAAAGGGAGTACCTTTTGCAATTGCACAAAAAATGTAAATGGAAATTTTCGCAGCGAGATTTAAGGGTAAATGACTTCGTTGTTATTCGTAAGGAGCCACTGCCGCCAACTGCGTGGAAACTAGGTCGTGTCGTTAATGTTCGTCCGTGTACCGACGGTCATGTTCAGGTCGCGGATATTCGTACGGAAAACGGCGTGGTAAGACGACTTGTTGCTAGGTTGGTCGTTTTGACCGACTCATAAAACATGCATAATTATCGCGAAACTTCTTTTCATAGAGCCATGGATATGTCGGATTTGCCATTTTTTGCCGAATCTCTACCCGACTACACGGAGGCCATGCTTCTGGAAGGAGTCTTCTACCGGGACTCCAACTACGACTACTACTACTCAAGCGTTGTCTACGCCGGTGAACACCACTTCATCGGCTCCGGTGCTTAGTGAGTCCCAGGTAGCCATTAGTACCATCTCGGTGGCAATTGCAGCTTGTAGCGTCACCAATCCACTACCTAACGTGGTCCACTACCTACCTATACGGCATTTAGTCACCCTGACGCCTAGTTTGGTTGCCCAACTGGTGGCTGCCTCCTCCGTAATTCCGGTGCGTGCGGCGATGGATACTTGCGCTCGCAGTAGCCAGATATGCGCGTCCTTGGTAAGGAGTTTGGCCCTCCCTACCGAAAATTTGAACGGCAGATACCACTGCCGTCTTATCATCGCATCCCCCTATGACCTCGAGCTTACGGCAAGAGTGACGGACATGGCATACGCCATCACACCCGTAGAGTCCGTTCCTGAGAGGTTGGTGGAAGATTTTAAGGGGCTTCCGCTAGCGGATCCCCATTTCAATTGGTCAGCGAGGGTAGCCTTGGTATTGGGGCCCAAGATAATACCCAAGATTTTGCGGCCTCGGTACGACTCAAGTCGTAACTAACACTATTCGGTTGGGTAGTTATTGGAAAAAAAAGTAAAAAGAATTTTTTTTTGTTATGAATAAAAAGCTCACTGAAATTAAAAAAAAACACTGATTATACTGCCTTATTAACTTTATTTTTAGCTATAGTCTAAATTTACTTGCAACATAGTTGGATGTTGCAAGGTAGCCGGCAATGTTTAAGCCAGAATGTGGCTTCGTTTTTTTCTCGGGGGTTAATCGATTTCCCATCGAATGGCAACCCTCCTTTTAATTTACTCTCGTTAGGATCTGTTTGCATCTTTTCCTATGTGGTACTAAATGTAGCCAAACAGATTCTAACAAGTAGCGGCAATTGCTGAATTGAAGTCACCTTACTCCATCTTTTACTTGCTATTGTTTTTCTGTTATTCGTTGTTCAGAGCTCTGCGGTTCAGGTATTAGTTGAAATAAGGATCACCACTTTTCATTTTAAAAATTCTAATTCCCCCGACTTTTGTTTTATTTCCATTGTTGCGGATTTCCCCCGGATACCGTTTGCCTACGCAAACAGCCTTACTAATGACGTGTATAGTTGTTTCGTAATATTAGGATCAGTGAACTCTTTGTAAGTAAGTAATCCATGTACTTTATTGCATGTCATAGTAATGCGTTGAATAAAGTTTAATTTCGAATCTAATAGAATACCCAAGATAGACTCGACTCAACCTAAGATAGACTCAACTGGTTCCAATCGATAACCAAGAAAAATGCATGTTTACATTTTTTTAGAATCAACTCCATTAAGTTTATATAGCACCATACAGAAAAGCTATCAAGCTATTGTCATTCTCTTTACTTATTTGAAAAATTTGTACATCGTAGGGATACATAAGAATCTTAGAAAATGTAATGGACATTTGTAGATCATTAATAAAATAGGACCAAGCTGGCTGAATTGAGAAACTCCTGATTTTATAATTATTTGTTTGGATAATGTAGTATTGAAACATACACGCTGTTGTCTACCAGTTAAGTAAGATTTAATCCGGCTCACACAGATATTTGTAAATCCCATTATGTTAAGTTTTTTTTAGTAATAATATGTGATTGACTTTGTCGAAAGCCTTACTAAAATCCGTATATATCACGTCAGTATGATGACCACTTATAAATACCTGGTTTACTAAAGTAGAAAGTTGAAGCAAATTTGTAGTCGTTGAGTACTCTTTACAAAAGCCATGTTGATAAAGTGACATTATTAATGAAACTTGATGACAGGGTGAGACTGTGATACAAGCTTAGGAATGACACTTCATTTTGATATACCTCTGTAGTTTACTGTATTTGATTTGGTTCCTGGTTTAAATATTGGAATAATGTACGACTCCTTATATAGATTAGGAAAATAACCATATTTTAAAGATATATTAAACATGATATTTAAGGGAACTGATAGAGCATGAGCACAGTTAATAAGTAAGCAGCTAGGAACAACATCCGGGCCACAGCTAAACGATGATTTAAAGTTTTTTAAACTAGTTAAAATATCACTAGTGAATATACTCGTAGGTGGAAATAATACTGATTGAGATTGTTTTATGGTAAAAGTATAGATCGATTTGTCATATTGGGCATCAGAATAAGTGATTCTAAAAAAGTCTGCGAACATATCTGTGGTCACAACCCGTAACAGCCTAACTCGAGTTAGGACACAATTGAGTTATTAACACCATCGTATTCAGCGTATCTAAATTTATTTGCTCTAAATTTTTCATATTTGTATCTCTTCTAGGAAGGCAATTAATCCTAAAAACCTAAGTTATTTTTCTAAATGACTGTTTTGGCATAACTGCCTAAGTCAATTTAGGATTACAACAAATATAAACATTATTTTTTCATCATTGCCTAAATCAACTTAAGTCGTTAATCCAAAAAAGTAAAGAAACAATTTTATTTTCCTAACTTGAGTTAAGCTCTTATTCCGAATTACAATTTCGTTTTTTGATAAACATAAATTGAGTTAAGGTCTTTCTCCAAACTTAAAGTTTTTTATTTAATCTGGAATAATAGCCTAACTCAACTTGAACTTTTCGACTTTCTTTCGTTCAACAATTCATAAGAGCCTAAGTGTCTTTTTCGATAAAATCTTTTGACTGCGAGAATAAACAACTATTTTTTATTAATAACTAAGTAAAGAAATTCGTTTCCTTGGAATCTGTAGCAAAGTTTTGCAAAAAACACCTTCTCCTGATTCTCAGTGAAGATTCAAAACTTTAAACTCCTGTACTGAAAATATTGAAAAACAGACTTAGGCTGTTATGGGTTGTGACCACAGATATTACAGATGACTAATTCATCACGTGATTCCTGATCTAGATAATTCATTATAGTCGGGTATCCAATAGCTTTTTTTTTTTTTTTTTGAATTTACAAAATTATAAAAGGATTTTGGATCTCGTTGAAAATTTAGTTTTATATTATTCATATATTTAGTATATAATTTGGCGTTAAGAGAGTTGCTTTGGGCACGTACACCTGAGTATTTTCCATAATCTGTAGTCAAACCAGTTTTTATATACATGTCTTGTATCGTTTATTTTTTTACATTTTTAAGTTAAGACAGCTGTTTAGAACTCCATGGAGGGACAGAACATTTTTTTAAAGTGATTTTCGATACACAAAGATTAATGTAATCAAAAATGGTATCATAAAATAAATCTACCCTTGCATTTATAGAAACAGAGGAGCCATTCGTTATTGATAACAACTCCAGCCAATTCGTACTATATAAATACTGGTTTAAGGCGTCATAATCTGTACGCTTAAAACAACAAGTTTTACGTACTTTCTCATTTATAGTAGTTTTATTGCTGGATGATACAGAAAAACTTAGTTCAATTATTAGGTTGTGTCCTCTGGTATAAACACTGGATCAACACGTTTTAAACTAAAAGCAGCTGGTTTATTTACAAACACAAGATCAAGAATCCCATTATTACTATTTTGAATTCCATTAATTTCGTATAGTTATAATTCTGAAATACGATTTATAACATCACCATTCCAATCTATCTCTTTAGTTAGAATACAATGGAAGAATTCACTTAAATAAGTCCACAAGATTGAAGGTACATTAAAGTCACCAAATACTAACACCTGATCTTCTTTGTTTGATTTTAATATAACTTTTTCAATAGATTTTATATGCTCATCATAAATCGATTGATCAGAACATGGAGATATATATGAACAAGTTATAAAAATTTGTTTGTTTTCAACTTTTAAAACCACAGCGACAAATTCAAGTTCATGTTCATTATCAATTAAAATTTCTTCGGATGGAAATTGAGAAGATACAGCTATGAGCACACCACCTCCAATAGTTTCAGATCTTCTATCGAGTCTATAGATTTGATATCTATTACCAAAAAGCTTTCAGCATTAAAACCTTTGTTGCTCAACCAGGTTTCAGAAAAAATAATCACATTTTGTGTAAAACCAAAACTTTCCAAGTACAATTTAGATAATTTAAAGTTTACTCCTCGAACATCTATTTATATATATATATATATAAATCAATTGCTGTGCGTTAGTCTCGCTAAAGCTTGAGAACGGTTGGACCGATTTGGCTCATTTTGGTCTTAAATTATTGGTAGAGTATTCCGGAAGGTTTAAAAGTTTTAATTTGAAGTGATAGATGACGTTGGAGATGAGATTTTTGCAATTAATTTTTTTTACCACATTAACATTTTGAACAAAACTTTTGCCGGGTCAGCTAGTTTTTATATAAAAATGTTATTTGCGTTTCATACACAAAATTTTGACTTTGTTTCTTGAATATTGTTGGTTGCTAATACGCAACGCTTTCTATTTCCAGTCTATTTTTCCTTTTCAAAGTGGACAATCTGCATCTCTGAGGTATGCGTCTTTGCTGGTTAAAAATGAATTGAGTTTCACGCACTTCATTACCGAGTTTTTACAAACATTACATTGTCGATTAGTCGGATATTCCACAAGTCCCGTAAAAATTTTTAAAATTTACGTTCGGAATTGATATAAAATACTAGGTGTCCTTCAGGCATCGTTACACTACATAGAGCCCTTTTTTTATGGATAAATACATGCTGTGTTGACACCGGCTAATACAGCCATCTTCCCAATATTAGAAGCAGCCTCTCATTTGTTTCCACATGATCAGCCCTATTTTTCATGTTTGGTCAGGGATGGCCGATTCATCTTTTAAATTTAATTTGATTTATTTATTCAGGATTTGATTTGATTAGATTACAATATTACAACGTATCTTCTCTGTAATTCAATAACAAATGCATTATACAACTTTACAATACTAATGTTATAAAAAAGTTAATGTATCTAAATACCAGAAAAATATGATTTACAATATGAAGATCTGCTTCACTTATTGGGATTTTTCACTACATATGTATGTTTTTCGTCTTAACATACGGAATTATAACATTAATTGGAATTTAGAGCTGCTCCACAAAAACTCATACTCTTTTGCGTATCTTTATGTTGAAATGACGGTAATTAACCACCCCGAAACCATAATGGAAGGTCTTCTTGTTGTTGTTTTTGCGACTATTGCCTCATGGTTATCTCCTTTTATTCCTGCATTAAAAACTTCCAGAACAATTTTAATCTCGTGGTAATGTGTTTCCCATCGTCATAACGCGGAATTAGGTATAACTCCCATACACGATTGATGGGACCATTAAAAAAATATTATATTATCATAAAATTATTATATATAGATTAGCCCTAAACAAACAGATTTTTCTTTTTAAAGCGGTTAATAAGCTATTCAAAAACGCTGGCGTTAAAGGCCGCGTCACGATATGTCAGAAAACTGATAACGTTTATGAAGTCTTCATAAAGTTACAGAGAAGAGAGATTCTATAAATGTTTCTAACAATCGAAAAACGCTTTTAATGTTATTCAAGCTTTCCCCTCTGTATAGTATTGTTGTAACTATTTTCAACAAAATTAACAATAATCAAACTAAGGCGTGTGAAAGCTTAGACATTTAGTCCACAAATATTACTTAAAGCTGATAAAAATAGAACTCAGAAATTAATAATATCGAAAGTGATGATTCGCTTAATGGCTCTTGTCGCCAACAGGTACCAACCAGTTCACACAAACAACACTGTTCAAATTATGGGGATTGGGGCGATGCGATAATAATGAATGAAGAACGACCCCACCACCCACATACTCTCTCGCACATACAATTACGATACCTTACAGCATGTAAGCGCCCACCCCCTATACTTACCATATATCACAGCCAGACCTGTCTCATGGAGCCAAGAGACACGATGGTGCTTAAACAGCCATATTGTCAATACAGTCAAGGTAAGCAGGAAGGTATAAACAAGAAGGTTAAGGCTGTCAATTCGATGCGTCAACGTAGCCTTCGCATCAAGTGCGATGTCTGTGGCCGTTGCATCACAGCAACCAGTGCCGTAAACTATCCAAAGGAGCAGAGTGTCCACGACAAGGAATCGACTCGAGATGCCCGGGTTAATGACATTATTCCTAGTGAGCCAGGAAAACACCATGGATGCAGTTTATTGTCTATATCTCCCTTCGTATGTCTGGGGCACAACAAACCCTCGAAATAATCGATTGTCTTTGTCGTTTTTTTGCACAATGGATTTTCTTCGTTTTCTGTAGCAACTAGAACCACAATTGCGTTTCGTAGTCTATTTTTGTAGCTACTTCACTAGCCTCATTGTGTGAATCATTCGGTTGCAAGTCATGTAATTTATAAATCCACTTTCCGCTTCACACTATTTCACAATTCCCCGTGTTTACAACGCAAAATTCTGGATGTTTTTGATTTTCATTACAACAAATACACTTTTGCAAAATTGTTTTCTGATGCCTGACAGTTGTCTTCTTCTTGAATTCGATGAATATTTGTATGATAACGCGAAATTGACATCAATGTAAAAACGTCCATTTAACGGTTTCATATTAGAAATTTATTTGTACTTTTTAAACAGATTTCGCATCGGTTGACAACAAACATCAAACTCAAAATTATGTCTTATACTCGTTTTGCTCTTTTTCATCAAATCAAAATTAATTTTGAAGTCTAAAAAACGAACATCTCGAAGAATGTTGCTTTGATTTGATGAAAGAATTGCGTTGAATTTAGTTTAGTTTTAGGCCTGGCTTAAAAGAGAAAATTCGACGACGTTCATGATATTGTTTTCTTTGACTTCATTCTTAAAAATGAGCGTTCAAAATGTAATTGGAACGCGTTCGGGGTACCTTCCTACAAATTAGGGAGATTCCTTGCAAGAAAGACATATAAAGGGTCGAGCATAAGTAACGCCGACTGTATTGAATGCGTTCTTGTGCATTATTTGGTTTTAACTCGTGAACCAATTACGTCTTATATGGGAAAAGATGTAACATGTAAAATTCTTTGCAAAGACCGCCTAGACATCTCTAACTTCTGAGAATGTCGCCTGGTGGAAGTTTCGGGGTTTTTCTCAATATTTGCTTGCACTCGAGCAATAGTCACTTCATTTCGAACTGCACGAGGTCTTCCAGCACGCGGAAGATCATAGACAGCTCCTTGTTACCCAAAACGCGGAACCAATCGGTAAATTGTTGGAGTGCTAGAAGCATTTCGAACATGAAAGAAATTTCGATATGATCTTTGTGTCTGAATAATCAAATGCTGACTTTCAAAGTAAAATTGAACTACGTTGGTTCTTTGTTCTGTGCTGAGCCTTTCCATCATAAATTTCCAAGTATTATTTAGTTAATTCTGTAAAGATACGAAAAGAAGACTAAAACGAAAAATGTATTCACTGATCAAATCTTAACGTTGCTTATGCGTCAGCCCATGTAATCTCTTGCCTTTTGCCGAGTTTCCAATTGGAATATCGAAACCAGCTCTCAGCATAACAGTACACCTCAAAGTCGTGGTATAGTAGTAGCACTTGTATCCGATCTGATTAAACATAATATGGAGCAGAAGGCTGGTTCTTGTTTCGTTAACAAAGTTGTTCCGTTAATCAGCTGTTTACAAATCAGTCATGGTGAACAATTTTTACTTCAAATTTCACCACCAAAATCAATTATTCTCAATACATAGTACGTATTAATTGTTCATTCAGGTGCGCTAAAATTACGCTATTTCCCATACAATTTCCCATACATTTTCACGTTTGCAAAGTCGGAATATTTGGTGTAATTTCGTCGAAACCGGACTACATTTAGCAGGCAAATATTTATTTCTGTTTCTTGCCACTATATGGCTGATACTATGCTGACTTTTTGCTTTGAAACTCCATTCAAAAAAGTGGTCGTGACATTTTAAACTAAATTTTTCTACCAGACAATACTACGTTTTTTAAGTGGCAAGACCAAACAAATTACATTTGATAAATTTGTGAAATGAAATTAATAAAAAAAGAACGCAATTATACAATTTTGCAAAACATTTTCCAATATTATTATTACGTCATAAATAAAAACATAAGTTGTTTCGATTACAATGTTGGAAACCAATAAAAAATGTTTCGTGAAATTTTTTTCTAATGAAAAGAATATAGTACCTATCTAAATGTGTAAAATGTGAACAAAATTTAAGTAATTCAAAAATATATTAAATTATTGTTTTTTTTTTTTTGTACTTAGTGAACATCGCATCTGCTTAATGAAAGCTATTTCGTGATCAAAGTTTAAAATGTTGACATCAATAGCAGAATGGTAATCATATTTTCCATTCGATGAATAAAAAATTTTAATTTTTTTATAAAATATGGAAAAGTTATTTCAAGTTATTACATGCCCTGAAGGAAGGGCAATATCGGTGTCGAATTACTCAACACTTACACAATTCCAAAGATCTCTACATTAATATTTCGTTCATCACTTCAATTCGTTTTCAGTATCGTGTTTTTATTCGCAATTACGCTATTATGAATTTCTAAGAAATTCTTTTGTATTTTTCACCATTTACACAAATGTTATTAAATTTAATAGAAATGTTGCCACTGAAAACAAACAAAATTTGATCATATGACAACCAGCACTAGTGAAAATTAGACTTCATTTGACAATTGGAATCGAAATCGTTTAATTTCGCAGGTATGTAAATAACTTTTAACGCATTCACATCACAATTCCTTATTCTTTTATTGAAGATGTATTGACATAAGGTGTATTAAGGTGAGGTTTTCTCCAGTTTTATTTAGATGTTAAAAGCCTAATAGTTGTGTTCGGAATGAAAAATTTAATAAATATGACATTCAAGAAAAATGTGACACTATTTCTGTAATTTCAGTCGGAGAATTTTCAAAAAACTCGACATTTCTGTTATTATTATTATTATTGAATTGTCACTTAACAAGTCGACATTTTCTTGAAACAGTATCAAGTTTGTGTTACAGTTGTGGAACTTGATGTGAGCCGATACACATTGACATTCTGTTTCCACTGCGGCATCTGGCTCCGGCGTATATGAATCTGATAGCTGGTAGATATTCCTTTACTTTGTAGAAAAGTCGCTAGATTTAGGATATTGTTAGATCTACTCTCGGTTACGTTCGGAAATGGCTTCTTTGTCATCTTACCCTTTATACATATTTAGGATATGCGGGCACAATTGCAATCACGAAAACCAATTCCATTCATTAGAGAATTGTTGACGCCATTATTGTGTTCTGACACCATCTTATGTCAATATACATATGCTTTTGCTTGACAATGAAATAAAAAAAAAAATAATAATAATAATACAAATGGTGTAACGGTAAAATAAAGAAAATAATAAAACGAACGTACCCCCGCAAGCATTATAAGGACCATGATTTAAGGATGTGCACCTAGAATGTCCGCACTCTTTACAGAGAAGGTGCCTCTATCCGTCTAGCGGATGTCTTTGATAAATATAAGCTGACATTACCGCCATCCAGGAGATGCGAGGGACAGGACAAGAATATACTCAGCGTAAAAACTGTGACATTCACCATAGCTACCACTGAAACTCCTTGTCTCGCGGCTTAACCCTATAAGTGACCGTATAGCCACTATCCGCATCAAAGCGAAATATTTTTTCATTACGCTGATCTGTGCACATGCCCCGACGGAAGAGAAAGACGAGGAGACCAAAGACACATTTTATGAGTGCATAAAAGAAGCGTATGACTACTGCCCTGGCCACGATTTAAAAATTGTTCTGGGAGATTTTAATGTCAAAATAGGAAGAGAAGATGTTCTTGGTCCAACAGTCGGATAATTAAGCCTACATGGTAACATTCCGGAAACGGTTTCAGACTGGTTTCGTTCGCTGCGGCACGTAATATGGTAGTAAGTGGAACCAGATTCCCGCATAAAGACATCCACAAGGCAACGTGGCTATCTCCTATAATAACACGAGGAATCAGATGAGTCATATAGTAACAGATGGAAGGCATGTTTCTAGTGTCGTGGACGTGCGTGTGATTCGTGGTGCTAATATTGACTCGGATTAGCACTTGGTTGCAGCTAAGGTGCGCACGAGATTAAGCAGAACAAAAAATGTTCGTAAGCAGGCACAAAGAAAGCTCGACGTTGCTAGGTTGCATACGCTTGAGATAGCCGCAGCCTACTCTACCAAACTCTCTCAACTACTTCAACTAAACGCCCCTGATCCTGTTGTTCCTGACGCACAGTGGCAACATATTGCGCGCTGGTGGCGATGAGCTGATAAACAGCCTGCTTCAGCTACCAAAAACGATTTGGCTCGATGAAAACATGCCCGATGGTTGGAATTTGAGTGTACTGTGTCCTGTGTTTAAAAAAGACGATCCAAGTGTTTGTAAAAACTATAGCGGTATCAATCTTTTACCCATTGTTTATAAGGTCCTTTCGAGCGTGATATGTGAAAGACTAAATCCGATTCTAACTGACCTGATTTAATCTTATCAGTGTGGCTTTAGACTTGGTAAATCAACAACTGACCAGATATTCACACTACGGCAAATTCTGGAGAAGACCCAAGAAAAACAGATCGGCGCGTAGCATATTTTCGTCGATTATAAAGCTGCCTTCGATAGCCCGATACGGCAAAAACTTTATAAGATCATGTCTAAATATGGAATTCCTACACATTCCTTCTTTGTAGAATGACGATGACTGACACGAAATCTTCAGTAAAGGTAGGCAAAGATCTTAGCGAGCCTTTTTACAACAAGCAATGATTTATGCAAAGCGACAGCCTATCGTGTGGCCTCTTCAACATACTGTTGGAGATGATTATGAGGAAACTTGCAATTAATATGTCTGTTACCATCTTCAACAAAAGCTGTATGTTACTCGCATATGCAGATGACATAGACATCATTGGCAGAAAACTGCGATATGTTACCGCAGCCTTCTTAAGCATCGAGAAGGAAGCAGCGGAATGAGTCCGGTGGTAAACGATGACAAAACAAAGTTATTGGTTTCAACGAACAAAGAATCTACTGTGTGGAGGCTGTGTGAACTTTGACAACTATAATTTTGAAGTGGAGGAAGAATTCATCTACCTCGGTTCCGCTGTAGACAAAACGAATGACGTTAGCATGGAGATAAAGAGGAGAGTATTGCTTGCAAACAGATGTTACTATGGGCTAAGCAAGCGATTCAATGACGAAACCCTCTCTCGACAAACAAAAATCCGACTGTACCAGACATTGGTTCTACCTGTCTTGTTATATGGCGCAGAATCCTGGTTTATGACGCAAGCGGACGAATCAGTACTGGCAGTTTTCGGGAAGAAAACATTCCGGAAAATATATGGACCAATCATCGTTAACGGAGAGTATCGGCGTCTCATGAACAATGAACTGTATGAGCTATAGCCGACACCGACGTGGTCAAACGCATAATATACAGCGATTGCGTTGGCTGCGTAATTTTGTGCGGATGGACACAAATTCTCCGGCACGGAAACTTTTCGGCAACGGACTCGATGGACGGCGCAGAAGGGGGCAACCAAAACTCCCTCGGAAAGACCAGGTTTTTGAATACTATCGAAACTTAGTGTGACGAATTGGAGGAGAAGCGCAGAAGATCGAAGCGCTTGGAATTATGTTCCACTGGCGGCGTATAATAGATAAGGATGTATATTCCAGTCGCCACCTAAAAAGAAGAAATAATGGTAAACGATTGCAGATAATTGCGCATATTGCTGATAATTTGATTAAATAGTCATATTAAACGTTTATTAATAGGGTTAAATTAATCAGACAATTCCGTTAGTATGCCATTTCCTCTAAAGACAATGGCTGGTGCAGTGTTGACTTTTTACAATGAAAATTATATAAAAGAATTGGTTGTGTAATTTCTAACACCGATTTGCAGACAGCTGCATTGCAAATAGCTGATATATTTCATTATTTTTAAAACTTTTTAATGTTTTATATCAATAATGAAATTGTAATATAAAATAGCATAATTTTACAAATATGCTATATAACATATTATGACGTAAAAACATTTATTTCTCTGATTTTAGTGGTAGAAACCAACTTAATCTTGTTGGCTTATTATTTACGGTTAAAAAAGTATTGTGGATTTTTCCCTGGTGAAAACAACATAGTATCTAGCGCATGACAGAATAATAGTTTGGTTTGACAGATTTAGCTACATTTACAATATTTGGTAAAAGTTTACGTTGTGTTAAATCCGTCAGATTGGTCTGTTTGAATCCTCTTAAAATGTTTTACACGTCGTAATATATCTAATATTATATTTGAACAATTACGTTTTGTATTACAATTTTATTTTGTTAGTTTACAAAAATGGTATGACGTAAAAAGTATGTTGTGCCAATTTCAGTGTTAAAAACCAATACAAAAGTGGTGGCAATGCCACTTAAGAAAATGTTTATCGCGAAAACACATAATACTGTTCGGCTAAAAAATTTTGCATCAAATTTCAATATTATGTTTTTATGTAGGGGTAGCATAGTACCAGTTTTTAAAGAAAAACATTTTTCGCCTTGAACTTAGCGCGAAGAAATGTTTTTCATTATAGGTAGCAGCATACTTTATTCAGAATCAATTATGTTATGATGCAAAAAATACATGTAAAAATAGCATTGGGTTAGAAATATTTAAATCAATACGTGAAATAATTTAGTCTTAGGAGAATTCAGTGTTGTAAGAAACGCAATGTATCAAAAATAGACTACATGTACGAATTTACGAATATTTGAATGTTTACATAAAATGGTACTATTGCGCCACAATTCCCATCACTGAGGCGAAATGAGCTGTCATTGCAAGTTTCTTTTGTTCCCTTGAAAAATAGAAAATTATTAATTCGATAAAGTTTCGTTTATAATTTTCTAACAAAATTCTACAACACAAGAAAACAACAACAATCGAACCATATAGAGGTGACCAAGAGAGAGTGAGTTTGTGTCAAGTCGAGCCCAGAGCAACATATCGTCACAACTATGGCCAATATAACGGTTGGACAAATTCTAGTGGATGCCCATAGAATGGCGAATCGTGTCAAAGACCTGGACGCATTAAGTAGTGCCCTACTTGTGGAAGCCGAGGGAAACAATCGTTTTGTGGAAAGCTTACGACAGTTTCAAGACGATATGGATTCGTTAAATCGCATCGCTAACAATAAATCTAATGCGGAGATGGTCAATCGTATACAGCAGCAGAATGCCAACAGCTCTGAGATTCTGAAGGAGAACCGAGAACTCAAGGTGTGCATTGAGGACTATGAACGGGCCATGGAGTTGATTATGCAGAAGTATCGTGAGCACACTAGCAGCAAAGTGCTGGAAAGCAAGTTGAACTTCAAAGAAGTTTACAACGAGAAACTCTGGAAGATAATACGGGAGCAGCGGGATAAGATAAACGAAATGGCGGCCGTGATGCAAAGGGCAGCCTCCCTCGAAGACGACTGTGACCTGGAGCTGATAACTCGTCTGCGTTTAGAGAACAAGACATTGCGTGAGTTGCTCCAGATCTCTAAGCAGTTTGGGTCACTCAGTCGGCCGATACGTTTCAACGAGCACTTACTGGAAGAGAAGGGCGTACAGACTGAGTCGGGTGCCGAGGATTCAGCTGACGAGTTATCCCTGTCTGGTGCATCTGTTGAAAATGCTAATAATAATTCTGTCATTCAACTGAGCACAAGCTCAACGTCTCCCACGGTGGGTGGGCGTTGCTCTAATATCGTTTCACATTTAGAGACGGACAATGCAGCATCGCTAAAGTCACATGCAATCGGCACTTTGGGAGAGAATAACAACTTGTCGCCCGCCATCATCGATGATACCACTGCCTCGTCCACAACAATTGTCGGTGCTGCTGGCGGTGTGGCAACTGCTGCTACCTCTACTATCGAGGAGAACAAAGTGTCATCGACAACCACCACCAAAACCACTACCACCGACGACCACAACAACACCAGCACCTCTGCTGTTTTGGAGGCCTCTACCAAAGCCTCAAGTACCACTCTGAAACAACCCTCCACGAATTCTAAAACGAACAGCACTGCCACTGCCAGCGCAACATGATGTCGAATGTCGATACCAAGTTAAGCCAATTTGGAGATTTACATCATTACTTTGGAATTTTATGTTGCACCAATTGTGTCGTTTGTACGTTTCTTTTATCACACAATATCCTTTATTTTTCTGTACCCAACCCCACCCCAATTAATCCCAATGATATTGATGTAAATTGAATTGAATCGTTAAAATAGAAAAAAATTGAAAATATTTTTTATACTTAACCTAGTTGTTCTTTGAACAAAGCTCATCCACGCGCCTCATTATCATCGACACAACCCGTATTAACCACTCCTTACACCTAGTTATAAAGGTGTAGTTTCTTCCCCCCACGTCACCCTACATATATGTGTACTAATAATAACGCTCTCAACAAAGACATCTTTAACCTTCATATATATTTATTTTATTTAAACCATCTAAAAGAAAAATTATAAAATAGACATTTGGATAAGATGCGAGAGATCGAGCAGCCAATCGAGCTAGCACTGATCATCGTCGTCTCAGGTGTTGTCCTCCAAGGCTCCTTTCGGCCGAGAAATATCATGTTATTTTTTTAATATTGATAATAACAGTAATTATAATAAAAAGAAGGCAATTTACCATATATATATATATATATATATATATTTATGTATCTAGATATAAATGTGTAACGTATTAAATTAACATCCATTTAGAGCTCACATTATTAACAGCCAATCAACCAATCAAGAACATTCTAATGTCCCTCTACTCTACTGAATAGGCAACAACAAACCAACACATTTGTAGAAAGTACATTATTATTAAACATATAAATAAATTGATATACCTAAAAATAAATAAAAGAATATCGAATTATTTTTATTGTGAACGCAACTTAGCTAATTACTATTTGAGCTTTTTCTGAAATCACAAAGCATACGGCGCGAAGTGATGTTGAATCATGGCGTTTATATAATCTTAGGAAGATATCTAATTGTATGATCTCAGATTTTGAAATAGACATTTTTAGAACCATTTAGACATTTTTGGTTCCTAAAAAAAATAAGGTCTAATTTCGATTCGGTAACATTCGGTGCAGAAGTTTTAAAAAGTACAGCAGTAACGGGATTGGTCAGTTTCCTGAGAGATCAGATTCGTTGTTGTTGGATTTTGTCATGGCAACTGCGATATACGATTTTCATGAATGGGGAATGTTTTCAGAGTCAAAAACGCTCTTGTACAGTAAAAGTAACTTTTCTTTCCCATTGGTAGAAAGATTTTCTAACATATTATTTTAAATGGGATCAAAGCCGGTAAACACTAGGCTTACTTACTTACTGTATTTAAAGCGGGAATTAATTTTGTTATTGTCGTTAATGTGGCTTCTTTGTTGTATGCTTAATTACAATATAATTGTGTAATACAGTTTTTCTCCTTTTTAAACTGAGCTGGGGAATTATTTGTTGATGAATGGTTAGACCACGTTGATCCAAAGAAATCTCCAATGCCGCTGAGATGGCCCATTGAGGGTTTCTATTTGCT
The DNA here is from genome assembly GCA_019455685.1 of Philornis downsi. Classification (NCBI taxonomy): domain Eukaryota; kingdom Metazoa; phylum Arthropoda; class Insecta; order Diptera; family Muscidae; genus Philornis; species Philornis downsi. The sequence goes on from JAHXMU010000549.1 coordinate 1,875,451, forward strand.
TTAAGCCAAGTTAGAGATAACGGAGATTCTATTGAGATGTTTCGCGTATAGTTATGAAAACATTTTATTTTAGCCTTTTTTTGATTCAAACTTGAATTTTTCTACTACACTTTTGTATTTTATCAGGCTGCCAATAGTTGGTTTCTTGTTATACCTAATTGTAATAGAAGCACAATTTTAGTATTATGCAAAAATGATTTATTTTCTAGTTCCACGTCGACTTTGATTTGGTGTAATGACCAATCCGTTTTAAAATTATATTTGGGTAACTTTTTGGACTCTGTTACAGAGTCCTCTGTAGCAACGGTTGTACCCACTGGCAAATGATCGCTATAGTAGAACTTACTGAGCGTTCTACCAGATACAAATGGCAATATTGATGACGAACAGTAAGTTACTTTGATGTTGGTATTTGTAAGGGGTTATAATTTTTTTGGTTTCAAAAGTAAATTTAAATAAAACACACATAAAGCTATGATTTCGGTGAAATTTTTATTTCTTTATAACGCTTGGACCTTGCCATTATGTACGAAATACTACGTCATTTAAATGCCCGCCTCTGAGATTGACGTAGCTATAACGTGAAATTACCCTTTTTTCTCATGCAATAAAGCCAAAATCGGTCGCGTTGTGTGGATCATGTCACCTTCATTTTGAAACCACATATCGTCTAGTTTATAATCTTCAATCGCAGATCAAAAAATTTGGTTATAATACGGCCATAGCGCCTTGAATTGAAATTCGGATTATCTGCCACACTTTCACTAACAAAAGCAATATTTTCGGCATTGCGTACATCGCGATGATGCACAGGCCTGGCCACATCTTTAACGCTTCCAGTCTCTTAAAATTTCTTTGCAATCTTTCCAATTCCTTGCACAGTAGGTCAATTATGATGATCATAGTCACCCCGTAATGCACGAAAGTGCCCACGTTTAAATCACCAGTTTTTACTACAAAACCTTTTTTAACGCGCTATTTGGTTGTTTAACGATACATATTCGTAAATGGCAAACCTTTCACTAATCAAATAACGCTGCAGATTACACGTATTTAACAGCTATGAGCCAACCACTAAATGGATAACCCGTTATTAAAGATGGTGAGATGAGTTGGTTTACCATCGTTAGCGACCCACGTTTTGTTTTCATTTAACACATTTTCAATTGTTACACCGCGCTTGTTGTTTTATGAATCGCCATAACGAGTTCCAATTATTAACTATTGGGAGCCTGAATGTTTTCAATTGATTTGGTAACATCATTTATATTAAACGATTCATTTGGATGAAGTTATATAGAGATAATATAGTAATTTTAATGTTAAGAGTTAGCTCCAATGATATGTTTCCTAGTTTCTATGAATTATAGGTTCTTTTATGTGAAATGTGATTTTCTTATCAGGACCGCAAGTGCGTTTTTATTAACCAGGTCGTTTGTATAATAACTGGAGTATGATTTAAGTGAAAAGGGATGTGAATTGTGTGAGACGTGTGTTTCCTGTGAAGAAATGAATTGATGAGATTCGTCTTTGGTTGTAGATTAGTGTAGTTATTAAACAGCTGCTTAATATATCACTGTAGATTTTGAAAGATAAGAAAACAGTTACGGAAAACATAAGTTGGGGATGCGTTACTATGTAGATTTTAAATGATAATTTCACCTCTATAGTTACTATGTTCACTTATGATAAATGTATATTCTTATGGATGTTAGTAGTTTTGAAATTTTCTGAAGTAGCTTTAGGATTTTTTTTCTATATACGATGCGTTTTGTACAAAGGTTGGATGATGGCAGATAGATGTTGGGTATGATGCTCTTGTGTGAGCTGTATGGTTGTGTTGACTTAGTCATGTTGTTTGAACCTTTTGTTGGTGCTGTTTTAAGAGTTGGTTGATAAGTTTGTTGACGTGTTGTAGTGGATATAGTTGTTATAGCCGATTTGTTTGTATGGTTGGTGTTCGTTTGTGTTATTTTTTCTAATCGCCCAATTCAGCTTTAAGATATTCAGCAGGAATAACATAATATTGTCTTGGTATGACTTTTAGTTTCGCTTCTGTAAATATATTTTTCTTATATATCGCATTTTAAATTTTTGTAGTTTTTCCAATAGTTGTTATTTATAATATTTCGTTGCGTTGTTCTTTAACTGAGCATTCTTTGTTTTTGACTCTATAGGTATGTTTATGTTTGCAATTAACGCGTTGTGTACGGTTGCATACTGTTGCTTCGTGTTGGGTGGATGCAGTTACGACGCACATTTCTTGTATTTCTTTCTTTTGTGGCCAAGTTTTTACCATTTTTTACATTGCACATCAGTTAGGACCTTGCCAACTTGCAAAACACGTTCTATCTGACCTGACTGGACCTCAATATGGTGATTTCGACTTCACTTCGACAAATCCTGAAGAAGTCCCAAGAAGGACAGATCGATAAGTAGCATTTTTTCGTCGACTTCAAAGCTGCAGTAGGCAAAGTTAATTGAAGCCATGGTCGAGTTTGGTATCCTTTCCGGGTTTATCGTGCGATTTCTCCAAACATTTGAGGAGACGATGATGAAAAAATCTGCAGTGGACGTGATCGAAACCAAAATGATAAAGCGCGTCAAAATATTATTATATTATTAAAGGAATACATATTACTACTACGTACTACTGAAATCATAAGCTGCTCTCTTGATACGGGGCACTGTGGGATAATGGTAATCTGTAGATTCTACAGATCATAATATTGTAATCAATAGGCTTTATTGAAAGCATACGTTTTTATAACCTCCATATATACCTATATGCTACTTTCTTACTAGTCGTTTCTAATTTGTTGTACTCTGGTTATTGCAAGGCTTCATCTAAGGACTTTCTTTCCTCATGTTGTAGTACATTAATAATCTCCGGTCATGTGTTCAGAATTCTATTTTTAGCATTCATGCTGATCATAGTTAGTTATTTGTTTCAAGTACAGCGATTGCACAGAAATTCTACACACTGACGCTTGTAATATTTACGACTGAGTTTCTAGTCACAAAATTCTTATGAATGTGGTTAAAGTTAAATATATTGTATTTCCGGAGGGTCATGATACACTTGTACGTTATATTTTATATCTTGAGTTTGCGATTGATGCTGTATTGAAAATTACAACGCATAGTGGAAATATTTCGCCAAAACTCAATAAAACTTGAAAATATTATACAGCTTCGAAATAACATTGACGATTCAAGTAGGATGCAACCTAACGTTGCCTCTACTATTTCGAAATATGGACGACCGGAATACCTCTTAGATAGTTTTATCTCACAGAAATTCACAGTACAGCAATATCCTGAATCATTCTTATTATAACCGATTGTCAAGAATGCGAAATAGCTTACCTGCCACATTACAAATTTCTTAGTAAGCCCCCTGGTATGTAAGCATTCATTAATCTAATTTTTCTCTGATTTTGATGTATAAAACAAGCACTCATCTTTTACGAAGTTTTTTTTTCTCTCTTCTTTTTAAGTTTTAAAAATGTGCGTTAGGGTCGTATTATATTGTAATCTAAACATAGGCAATATATAAATCATTATATCAACGTCACAAGGGGACTGTTTGTTGATTAACAAAATCATAAATATATTGATAAATAACAAAATACAGGTTTTTATAGTTTTCACAATTCGATCAAAAACAAATGAAGAACAAAATGAAGAAGTAGATTTTTCACATGTACGATTGTATGACAATTTCTTTTGAGTGATATCCGCTGTACACCACGATTTCAATATGTTTTGAAGGTTTTATTGTTAAAGCCGTCAAAAAGTCATTGTATGAAGCTCTTCCAAATAATTTTGAGAAAATGTTAATAAATATTAAAATAAATGCTAAGTTTTTGGCAAGGAGACTTGAGAATATATATAGCAACATTTACGTACTTATCTGGAGTAATTGGCTATCAACGACTTTAATGAAATGTACTAAATACACTTTAGTAAATACACTTTAGTAACAAATAAGTTGATGTCGCTCAACAAATTACGAGTGAATGAGTTTAATACCAAACCAGTATAGAAGTTGTAGCCAGGTCAACTGACTTGTATATACCTTCCTACCAACATTCTTTTTCATCGGTGCGAAAAATAGGGGTACACGTAGGAACGGTGCGGATCGCTGTATTCTTATCAAAAATTATTTTGAAATAAAACACGATCAAAGAAGTTCTGAACCCTTAGGTTAGAAATTACACAGAAATAGACTGATTTTTGCTACACTGATCAATATGTATGTGTGGTATCCTAAGAGCCGTAACAACCCAGCCCATTTTCATTGACAGAACTAAGTTTGCTAAATGCGTGATGCGTAGAAAATTGTAATGAATTTGGTGCAATTGCATGAAAGATATGAATTTAGTAATATTAGATTGTATGGGAATTTATCGGAGAATTATCAGAGAGGGCGTGGTTGATTTTTCCAAATTTTACGAAACATTATAATTCGATACAATTGCCAAAATACATGTAACTGAAGTCTATGAATTAGGGATTTCAGTCAAGAATATAAATTTCAATAAATTGACCAACTTGTGCGAGGAATATTAGAAGAGCTGTGGCAATGCCCTCCGTTTTCATTTCTAGAATTTACTTCACTAAGCACATATTTGCCAGATTTGACTGAATTCAGCACAACTGCTTGAAAGACATGAAGCTAAGAATATATGGCTTAAATCGGCCATTTGCAGCAGTACCAGAAGGAGTGTGGCTATTTGTTCAACTATTCATTTCATTTCATTTATTGAACAGTCTTGTAATTTAAAACCTTTTGGCCAATATGAAGCAAATTACAAAATTCATAAAATAAATACTACTTGAATTGAAAAACAAAAACAAAATATAACTTAGAATATAACATCAAATTAACTAGTAATTATTTACTATAACGCTCAAATTAAAGTGCACCAAAAAGTAGGCGATATGGAGGGAAATAAAAATAATGAGAAAAAATTAAATTTTGAATGATATATATAGGTCAGCAAAATCACAATATGCATACATAAATTGAAATAAATACTACTCCAAAGTAAATGTAAAAATGTATATGTATATAACATAAAAATTGATCACATAAAATCACATATTTAATATCAACCAATAAATAAACCAATAATTAACAAATATCACTCGTAAATGCAAGCATTAAGGTTACAAGAATATTCACCTACGTCAACTGCATATGATAGATAAGTCTATTACGAAATATTGCGTATGATACATTTAAATTTCTAAGCTCATTTGGCAATACATTATAGCTACGAGCTGCTCTTACTACTACTCTACTCTTGGGGATAAACAATTGGCTTCTACGAACGGAATGATAAAATTTAAAAGTTTCATATAGGAAACGCATGTACGCATGGTTAGAATATATTTTGAATATTTGAATATTTTCTGGGAAATGAACATCCCAGAAATTTAATCACAAATGGTGTTATCTGTACATGTCTCTGTTCAAAGATAATTGAAGAAGTTTCATATATTTTTGACTAGTAGCAGAGTATAACTCCAAGCAGTACACAATATTTGGCATAACTAGGGCATGAACCACCTGTTTTTTCACATACAGCGGGTTGGGTTGGTTGGTTGGGTTAGTTGTGTATAATTGCCTCAATGCACAGTTAACACTTAAAACAACGTGATTAATGTGCTTCTCAAAGCGCAGATTATCATCTAATAAGACTCCCAAACATTTCATGTCATGCACAAACTGTAAATTAGAACCATCATAAACTACTCGCATCAGAAGTCAATACATTGAATGAAAACCTAGCCTACTGATTAGAAATTCCAGATGAAAGATTGAATTTCGGAAAATCGGCCGACTTGCATGGAACTACCAAAAGGGATGAGGCAATGCTATCTATTTTCATGGGGAGATCTTACGTATACCAAATTTGACCAAATTTAATGTGACCATGCAATAGATTTGATGGGGTTCATTATAAACCGATGCGAGTGGAGGAAAACTGAATTTTGGAAAATTGGTTCATTTAAATTAAGAGCACAATTTTGAATGAACGCATTTACTTTAACAATTTATTTAAAATATAATATTTTTATATATTTGTTTTATATATATATATATATAATACTTCTATCTACGTCTATGTTAATGTGATTATAATTTAAGTAAACAGACTTCGTGTTTGCGTTGGTGGTTCTGCACGTGTTAAAGGAACTGGACTCGCCGTTACCAGACGCGACACTAATTGAACTGAGCCGTTAGCTTGAATTACGGGAATGGAATGCCATCTTAAAGCGGGATAAAGCACTTGAGTTGTGCCCAGACTTAGAACACATGACAGCCAACACACATAAACGAAAAACTATAAATGCGAATTATGAATTAAACATATGTTAATATTTATATACCACAATTACAAATGATTCGTACCCTCATATTTTCCTTTAGATAAAGTAGCAGTCACGGGCAAAGGTAAAACTGATGTGCATGAAATAACATCGAATCAACCGCCTTTTATTACAAGTGTTTTGACGTTGGCATTGTTGTGGAGTTCTTTCCCACGGAAATGCATCGGGGCATTTCGACAATGAGTGGTTCTTATTAAACGCCACATCTGTTCCAGTTCCGTTGACACGTGCAAACAAGTTTTTCAAGACTTTATTGAAAGTAACTGATTTCATGCCACTCAGTTTGTTTTTGGAATGAAAGTGCTCTCGTGCCGGTTAAGCAAACAACAGACTCTGTGCAATCTACAACAGCTGCGGGGGGGAAGTTTACAGATCTTTGCGCCTTCAATTGTTATTGCATGGCCTGAGTGGAAGTTTCCCGTATTCTGTGAGTTTAAATTATTTCATTTTAAGCCTCACTCACTTGCTGGCGGATATGATAACTGGTGCAAATCTTTATTACAAATTAATCGATTTTTCGAAATGCAATTCCTTTGCTGTAACTACTCATCCGTAATCTACAGCAATCAACTTTTTTTTGCCAATTGCATTGTTTTATAATTGTTGGTAGCATTTGAATAAATCTACGGATTAATTAAAGTACTTGGCTGCAGCAGTCTACATTTGTGTCCAATGAATTGTTTTACTATTCTCTACAATATGGAACGAAAATCGCCACGCCTCTTCTGGTACCTTCTATTCAAATGACCGATTTAACCCATATGTTCTTAGTTTCATATCTTTCAACTGATTCCAATAAATTCGATCATATTTTCCCCTTATTATGCATTTGGTAGTATGAGAACGTTGCACTCCCATTCTGGTGGCTCCCATAAAAATTGACTAATTTGTTAAAATTTGATTTTCCACTGTAATCCCTAATTGGTAGCCTTGCTGTACATGAGCCATGTATAACTGCTGCTTCGGTCCATATAACCTGAAGGATATAACGTAGTTCAATCTTCTCTCTGTAATTTCCAATTTCTAATTTCTGTAACTTAAATTTTTGTCCACCGCACGGCTTAATGTTTCATAAAATTTTGAAAAAATCAATCAAATAATCGGGTCCCGTCTTGTACCTGCCATACTAATGATCAATTTAGTCCATATTTCTCAAACATATACGAGTATATATTACAGTTAGTTGCTTAAAACTCAGCCACATTTAGCATACATCAAGCGTTTGGTAAACTTAGACCTGATAATAAAAATAGACCACGTGAAAATACCCCTTCCGGTACCTTACACAGAAATTGGTCGATTTTCCGAAATTCAATCTTTCCTTTATAATTTTGAACTTATAGACGACAGAAACCTGCATTATTGTCTACTGCAATGCTTTACGAGGTGTGTTCAAAAAAAGGTGAATTTTCAAATCTCGCTTGCTACGTACATTCGACTTTCGATTCTTTTTTTATGTTGGTCACACTCGTCTCGAAGATATGTTGACGGTTTTATCCATATAGCATGTTTAGTTTGTTTGTGAGAGGCATAAATACGACAAGTGTTTTGCGTGTTCGACGATTCTTTGCTATCGAAAAAAGATGGATCAAAGAAACTGCATCAAATTTTGTGTAAAAAATTGAATTAAGTGTTCAAAAACACTTGAAGTGTGGACAGTGGCATACGGTGAGAGTACCTGAGTCAAAGAAATGTTTACAGGTGGCACAAGCTTTTCACAGAAGGTCGAGACGATGTGAATCAACAACCGATGAAAATGTTGAGAAACTGAAGAAAACTGTTATGGAGAATCGCCGAATCACAATTAGAGAAGTTACTGAGGATGTCGACATATCGACTGGCTCATACCATGCAAACTTTTAGAAAATTTTGTGCATGAAGTGTGTGGCAGCGAAGTTCGTTTCAAAATTGCTGAATTTTAACCAAAAACAACGTCGCATGAGTATCGCTCAGGAATTGTTGAATGATGTCAACGATGATCCAGATTTGCTTAAAAGGGTCATAACTGGTGGCGGATCATGAGTACATGGTTATGACGTCGAAATCAATGCCCAATCGTCTCAATGGAAATGCCCAGAAGAGTCAAGACCAAAAAAAGCACGCCAAGTTCGATCAAATGTCACGGTTTTGCTCACAGTTTTCTTCGATTACTATAGCGTAGTGCATCAGGAGTTCTTACCACAAGGCCTTACGGTGAATAAGAAGTATTACCTTGAAGTTATGCGTCGTTTGCGTGAAGCAATACGAATTGTGATAATGCATGATAATGCACCTGCTCATTTATCTTTGCTTGTGAGAGATTATTTGGCCAAAAACAACACCGTTAGCATATCTCAGCCACCATATTCACCAGAATTAGCCCCCTGCGGCCTTTTCCTGTTCCCTAAATTAAACAGACCCATGAAAGTTCGGTGTTTTGCAACGATTGAGGAGATAAAAACCGAATCGCTGAGAGAGCTCAAGGACATACAAAAAAGTCCATATCAGAACTGCTTCGAGGATTGGAAAAAACGCTGGCACAAGTGTATTATATCTGAGGGGGACTACTTTGAAGAAGATGAAATAGAAATTGATGAATAAATAAATATTTTTTGAGAGAAATGAAAATTTACCCTTTTTTTGACCACATCTCGTATAACTGTTCGCAAAATTTGAAAAAAGTTAATACTTTTCGGTACTTCCCATACAAATGATCGATTGCATATATTTTTAGTATGACATCTTTCATTCAATTGCACTAATTTCAGTTAAACGTTGACACACGCAAGCGTTATTACAGAAAAAGTGATAAGGAAAATTGAGTGTACATCTTTCTTTGCAACGTCTTGCTATTCTTATTTGAGACCTCACAAAGTGTAATTAATATATTTCCGATTGCTGTAAAAATCAGTGTTTAAAAGCTGTATTACCTGATCAATTACCCTTTTCAGCTTCAGCTGTCGCTGTACACTCTTACATTTTCCAAAATAAAGCGCAAGAAAAGTTTTGATTTTAATAAAAAATGTGTAGTTATTGATGATTTGAATAGGTCCCTTTATATTGTTGGCTTCAGCTTTTCCGCCAGCATAACCAGCTAAACAAAACTTTTTTTTTTTGCTGCAGTTAAATAATTTGTAGCTTTCGTTTTATGATTTGAGCAGCTAAAAATGAAGCAATATGTTAATAAAAATTCGTTGGCTATAATGATTTCTGCTGCTAAAGAAAATAAAAAATTTCTCAAAATGCAAAAAAATTGCGCTCTTAATTTATTATAAAATTTTGCAGGGCAGCAAAAGAATTATTACAAAATATAATAGGATATATTTGATTACTCTTGTTCCTCGAGTAATGAAGAAATACCTAATGCGATATATTATATTATGCATGAGAAGATGACGCTCTCGTCCGATAAAGTGGTGCCACGTTTACGTGATTTGGACAGCGATGGGTGTACAAAATTTAAAAAACTTTGCTTATGACTTATGTATTTGAATGCCAATTTCCTCCATTACGAAATAAATTGAAACATACACGATTGATAACAGTTTTTAAAGTTTCAAAATGTCTGGCGTGAAGGCGTCAAAATAAACAACTGAAACGATATAATTATGTAAGTTTGTGATTGTACGAAATTAAACTATCAAGGATGTAGTGATGTCATTATCAGTAATTATACTTTATTTCTGTAATATTTAATCAAGTGCTTCTTTTTGAAATATTATTAGTATTTATTATATTATTCTTTTCAAATACACCAGGTTAGCCTTTTTGAGAGTTTTGTTATTGCCTATTTTCGTAATTTAGATTTTCGTAATTTATTACATTTATTGATTTGTGCCGCTGCATTGGCAATCCTGCCGAAAATTATTATAAAATAAACGAAGCAACAGCCCTGTAACATTTGCACTTTTGACCGAGTTTCTTTTCCTGAATATTACCTTTTCGCCATACATATATGGGTGATTGGATAAACGGTGGTTCGATGCTACTGATTATCTCAGTGGTTGAAAATCCGACAGTATATTGATTTCATTGCATTCAAAGAGATACGATTCAATAAAACAGAAGAAATATATTCAAAAAAACGGAACCATCAACAGCTATGTATAACAAACTATGAACTTTGGAACTTTGGCAGGAATAACTTAACATAGCGCATATCAATTTGAGGAAGCCTGAAAGACTTCCTCACTGTTTTTAAGAAAAGCTTTTCTAAAAACATATTAGTCGCTCGAATAACATGATGATTAAACATACTAGAATAATGAATTGATCATAAATTCAGATGTAACCGTCATTATATAACACCATTACGCTTATACCAGAACGCGGAACCGACTAATGATACGAATAATGTAGAGTATAGAGTAGTACTGAAGTTTGTGCTTCATCAGTAAAGTTGCCATCATTTTCCATAGAGGGAACACCCTAAAGCATGGTTTTCATACAGAAGTTATGTTTGGAAATAAAGGAATTCGTACCGATCATACAAAATATGAACATTTAATTATCTCACATCCGGAGGAATAAGAATATCTGTTATTCGTGTTGTTTAAAGTTCACCAGCGGATAATTGCTATGCAATGATTAAAAGTAAGCTAGAGCACAGAAAAATCTTCATAAACTTCTTCCTGACTCAGAAATAAAAGATTATAAACAATCAGAGTTTTATATAATAGGTCTCTTTTTCAATTACCTGGCCGTATCATAGATTCAAAATTATCTAAGGAAACTGCCTAGGACTCTTAACGTAGCATTGGATGGTTCCAATGTCGCTAATAATGACGATTTATTGAAATTAGCCAATAATATATGGGAAATGTCGATCAAATCGTGTACTCGTGTAGGATAAGCTTGTCAGACGATGTGGAGACCAATGTAAATATGACGCTGGTCGATAATTTGGTAAAAATTACATTTGTAATGCGCGAGCAATTTAACAAATTGACTGTAGAAATTTTGAAGCCTATTAAGGTCTTTCTTGAGAACTCCCTTACGCAATACAAGTCGTTCCATGGGACGTTCATCAATCGTCCCTGGTTTTGTCATTTCCATTTTCGGTTTGGAAGTAAGGCTCGGAAATATGTACCGAAATTAAATTTCACTTTTATTGAGATGGCTGATAACAAGGTGAGCAAATCAACACGTCATCTATTTGGCATGCCGGTTTTTGGTAATGATAATACAAACTGTAATATCCAATTGATAGTGGGCAGAAATATCAGTGCTACGTCCACTTAAATTTAAAGAATGCAAACGCTCATCAGACGCAGTTTGCGCTACCGAGGCACTTAGGAGTACTGCGCCTCCTAAACTAAATATTCAACCATACATAGAACAGAGACAAAAAGCGCCCTTAGGCGATTAGGTTGAATTACATATAAATAGGTGAGAGTGAGGAATTTATAGGTCTTTTTGTTTACTTGGCTTCACGACTTCACCTTGTAACAAAAGGAAAACATACGACTGGCATCCTTGCGGGATTACATAAGGTTAAACTGCGTTACAGTTCCCATTAGATACATTATTAGTTGCCAGTAAGAATAAAGCAGAACACTTGGAACATTTGCGACCGGTTTTCGATATCTTCTTTATTAATGGTTTCTTTGGAAATTCTGCCTTCCTTATCTTCACCTCTCAACTGTCGGTCACAAGAAGCGTTGATTATTCACTGTACCGTGGCTTGCGTATGCGCGGGCTTTCAAAACCAGTTGTTTTGCCGCCTTGTGTTAGGTACATCAGCTTTCCTTGTGCTTGTATACATACGCTCTCCGCTCTGGCCAATCTCTTGTGTGCCTTAGCTGTAACCAGGTGGTAATCCGAGACTGTGTTACCACATGACCAATCTGATTTCTCCGCATCGAAAGTAATCAATCTGAATTCAATATCATATAAAAATTCACTTTATTTCGACTTCAGTGTCGGAAATCAACAAAAAAGAGGTCAGCGTTGCCCCACGAGAAAATGTTCCTCGTAAAAAAGTATAGCTTCAAATTGAAGGACCATTTTTTTTATTTAGAGTCTTACCGTGAAAAGTTAGCACAGTAGCGAACCTTATTGCGGATTGTAGGAATTAAGCGGTAAGATAAGTTATCCAAGTCTCAGTATCTAAATTACATACCTTCCTGCAAAGCTGCTACAGTAGATGTCACAGTTTTATATTCCAACACATCGCACCAAATGGACTGTTGTACTGTCTGCTACATATTTGTTAAAGGCACCCGTCTATCGGACATGTAAGAGTATTGATTTTCCAGGTGCATATGTATCCTTAAGTCGTAGTTCTTATATAACAAATGTAATTTAAAAGTCATATATAAATACCGAATATTTTAAATTGGCGAGGAATCAATTCCAATAACAAGTCATCAGGGACCAAAAAAAGCTCACCATCGAGGACTATAACAGGCGACAATTGAGAAAAAAGAGGAAGAGCTGACAAGAATTCCTCCAACGCAGAAGCCAAAACACCGTCGAGCTGGGAAATTAGTGTCTTTAAGAAAAAAACTAGCCGATTTGAAATGAACGGTCAATGCTGATAATCGTCCACCATGGAACGTCGCATATTAGCTGTGGCTGAAGATTGATGACATCGAGAAACAACCAAAAACAATGTCGTAAACACAAACAAGAATTGATAAAACATGTAAAAAACACACACATTAACTTTTTTTTTAACATTTATTTACTTTTATTTGTAAAAAAAAATACGAATTAGAACACACAAAAAACATTTTCTTTTATAAATGTTTCGAGAGAAATTACCACTCACTCTTTTGGTTACAAACACAAACTTACTTGTACATACTCAAAACAATCCCTAAATTTTAAAACTATGATTACAACTTACTCAATACATTATGATCAGAATTAAACAGAATTGATATCATATCATAGAGAACAAATTTAAAATTTGTTGATACCAAAACCATTAAAATCTGAATAAAATTTATCGAATTGAATTTATAGCAGTGTATCATTATTGTATCATACGTACATACCATTTCTGCTATATAGTGCTTTTAAATGCGACTCTGTTTCGTTACACGTTTAAATACAACGCGGATAATGCCGACAGCATGACTATTGTCAATGTCATGTGCAATTGTCTCTTTCTTGCACATTAGTTGGTTGTTTGCTGTTATGCTATATAGAGCCGAGTCGCATCAGTAATTGTAATCATTGTGTTCTGACGATTGGTGAGGTAAGTTGGCTCTGTAATGGGGTCTGGCGGCGATAGTTGGGGTCTGGCGTTGGTTGCAAGTTCTATGGCCATAGTTGAGTGATTGTGTGTGTGGTAGCGTTGGTTGCCCTCGTACGATACGCTTTGCTATAGTTTTTATGTAAATTTAAACGTCACCAGCCATGGTATCGTTTGTATTTCAGATTTAAACATAACGGAACTATACTGTATTATATTACACTCAAACTTTTGTGAACTATGAAGAAATTGTAAAGCGACAAATAACCCTCGTTTTAAATTTTAATATTAACTTTATAATCGCACTCACACTAATCACTATAAAAGAAGATATATGAATATTGTAAACAAAAAAAAAAAAAAAAAACATGATCGCATTCACATGTTATACTGCTGCACAGGGTTGCACTTATGTAAACTATTACAGTGTATAACACTTAAATAAGGATTGCATTTTAGAATAAAAAAATATAATGTATTGTATTATGCAAAAAAAAAAAACGTAGATCCGTAGCAGAATTCAAAGCAAATATTTTTTTAAACCGAAATGAATATATTATTGCATGCGCGATACATGTAGAGGATTATATGCAATGAAAATTAATATACTTATGAATTATACGTTGAAGTTAAATTAAATATGTGAATGGAAATTTTAATTATGTTATCCATTTCTCTAATAATGAATGAACGAGTATTATTTATTATCTTTCAAATGGAAATTTAGAAAATTTGGAAAGATTAAAAACAAATCAAAAAAGAGTAAGAATAGAATTTATGAAAATAAATATGTTAAAAAGAAACTACTAAAAGAAGTTAAACAGTAAATTGAAAACATAGAAATTAAAGAAGATAAGGAAGTTGTCTAGGCAAAGTAAGAAATAAGTGAGATGTTAAAAGAACTTTATGTTACAATTGAAAATTTATCTATAAATACTGATAATTAAAAATCAAGTATGCCATCTTTCGATATAACATTAGTTGGCAAAAATTTGCAAATTTCTAAAGGAAATTTTTAGATGGTTTTCCTACGCAAACTGAATTATGGCATGATCTCATTAAGCTATAAGAAAGAAATATATTTATTAAGTACATCTACAATTTCAAACTAACAACTCAAGTGCGTAGTGTTTTGGGTAGATCTAATAAACCAACAACGTTTGCAGAACTAAATAAAGGCTTAGAAGATGCATATCCTAATCCAAAGACACTCCAGCAGGTTTTATTCGAATTGAGTAAGACGAAGCTGAAAAAAGTAGTAACACATTTATAAAAGGCGTTAATAGCGAATTCCAACAAATTTTATTCGGATGCATGACGGCGGAAGAAACTTTTTTTTCCGGAAGCAAATTCAATTTTTCAAATTAAAAATAAATACGGGAATCAAAGAAATTACAACAATAACAAAAATTATAATAACAAAAATTGCAATGATATTAAAAATTACAACAATTACGATAATAATGAAAATTGTAATAATTATAACAAAATTGTAATAATTGTAATAATAATAATAACAATAATAATAACAACCACGGGAGCAACGGATCGTAGTAACAATGTATGTAGCAACTGAAGTAATAGAAATTGCAATGGAAACAATAGTAAGCACAATGCAAACTATAGTAACAATAGATATAGAAGTAATGGAAATCAAAACTATAGCTACAACGAAAGAGGAGGTAAGTCAAAAAACAAAAAAAAAAAAAAAAACAGAAAAACAAAAAATTGGGTCTTTCCATGAATAACAAAAGTATTGCAAATAAATTTCATATAATTGAAAACGAATTTCCCATTGAGGCCGACGGCATTTTAGGAAGAGATATTTGGCAGAGTATATGTGCAAAATAGATTTTGAAACATTTACGATTACATTTAATATAAACGAAGAAGAAATTATATTACCGATGAACTCTAAACCAAAATCCAACGCAAATATTATTATACCAGCAAGAGCAGAATCAATTGTTCCATTTAGTTACAAATTAATGAAAACAACATAGTCTTAGATAAAGAAATACAAACAGGAGTTTACTTAGCAAATATCCATAATAATTCCATAATTCCAGCCGAGGGCATACCACGCGTAAAATTTTTAAATACAACGGAGAAAGATACTCATTTGGAGAGTTTGGATTGCAAACTACATCCACTTGCCAATTACAATATATATTGCGCAAATGTGAACAAATGCAATGATGGTAGACTCGAAAAATTATTAAAAACGCTTGAAATAGAAGAAAAGGACACTCATGCGAAAAGTTCGTTCATTGAAATTTGTAAGGAATATCAAAATATTTTTCACTTACAAGGAGATGAGTTAAGTGTAAACTCAACTCTCCTTTTATACGCAAGAAGTACAAGTAAATGATTCTACGCCAGTTTACGTAAAAAACTATAGACTACCGCGAACGCAAGTAATGAAAACATTATAGAACATTCAGTCAGTCATTACAATTCATCTTTGCTAGTAATACCGAAGAAATTTCCTCATGACAAAAGAATGATTATTGAAAGTTAAATGATGAAATTATCAACGACAAATTCTCTTTAACAGGATGCAAGGATGTATTGGAAAAACTAGGAAAAGCAAAATATTTTTAAACACTTACCTTTTGGATTAAAAATATATTTAAACAGTTCTCAAAGAATGCTAACAATAGCACTATGCGGATTAGATTTCGAAGCATTTTTATACGTCGATGACATAATTATATTTGAACGCAGCTTGATACATATATCATAGTGAGGGTTTTATTAAAGTATTTCAAAGATTAAGGAATTGCAATTTGAAGTTAAACGCAAACAAATGTAGCTTTTTAAAAGCAGCAGTCGTACATTTTGGTCATATTATAACGGATGAGGAAACAAAAACAGATCCAGCAAAGAATGAAATAATAAAAAATTACTCTGTATCCAAGAATGCGGACGAAGTAAAGAGATTTGCAGCATTTTGTAATTACTATAGACGTTTTATACATTTGAAAATTTGAAGCAAACAAACACGGATTTAGAAAAAATCAACAAATACATCTCAGATATTAAGCCTGACCAACTTTTTATTTGGGACTGTACATCAATAATGGATTTGAAAAATATGAAAAAATTAAAATTTATGGTGAAAGAAAGTATTAAGAAAACTATGATGGAAATAAATGGAAACGAAATTATAGTAAGGTGCAGTGATAATCCACAGAACACAATGCTGCTTTTGGAGAAGCTGACATCATACGTGCAAAAGTTAAAGATTAATGAGTTAACATTACATAAAAACGATGCAATATTTAAAAATGTGCCCGCACACAAACTAAAAACATTATTTGATAAATTACAAAAGAAGAATAATACTAATTTGAAAATAATTTTATACAATGAACGAGACACACAAATGAGATTAATTGATAAATATCATAATTCTACTCATTTAGGACACTTAGGAGTCAACTTTAAGATTGAAACAACAATGTATCTGGAAAAACATGAGAAAAATGATTAAACAACACATATGAAGTTAATATTAAGTGAAGCGAACAATGCAGAATGAATAAGCATAAGTTTCGAGGCGGTATCAATAGATAAAGTTGGGCCTATGAGATTGTCTTAACACTACCGATATATTTTGACTATGCAATATGATTTAACAAAATATGTTATCGCATACCCCATGGAGAAAGATGATAAAACTGTAGCAAGAACAATTGTTCTGCAATTAATATTAAAATATGGTAATTTCAAAGTCCTGAAATCAGACAGAGACCCAGAATTTACAAATGAGCTGCTTTATGAAGTATGTAAATTGCTGAATATAAAGCAAACTTTTAGCAAACCCTATCATCATGAAACACTAGGTTCAGTAGAAAGAAATCATAGAGTACTTAAAGAATTTTTATTAAATTTTTGTAAAGATGAATTATGGGACATCTGGTTTCCATATTTTGCATACGATACAATACTACACCACATGTAGATTCTGGTTATATACCATATGAATTTTTTGGAAAATTGTCATATTTACCAAATGATTTAGCAACAGTTGAAGGAAAAAGTTTATAATTAAGATGAATACAATATCGAATTACGCGCGAGATTAAAATCTTCTTGGAATAAAGCAATAGAATATTTAGAAAAATCAAAAGCCATACGAATAAAAAGATATGATAATCACAATATGTACATTAAACATAAATATAGGTAATTTAGTTTTGGTAAAATCTACAAACAGAAAGAAATATCAATTATTCTGAAATATTTTTTTTTTCTTAAGGGAGAGTGTGCATACTGTACCCTTTATGGTACTTTACCATCCTTTAAATCGTACCTTCCCTAAGATGAATTTCACTCTATTTAGGTGTGAGTGAATATGAATATTATGCATGAATATATCTATGCTCATGTTTACGAATGTGAAATTAGGACATATTTAAATATAAGCAGACGAAATTGGAAAATAAAATCAATTACTAAGCATACTTTAGCCGATATATTTGGCCAAGCTTTTTAATTTAAATATTAGCTTGCAAGACGACGCTGATTATTAATAGTTACCAGTGGCTTTGAATTACAAGAGCCGGTGGCTTTGAATTAAAAAATAAAATATTTTAAACAAAAATCCGCTAATCTAAACGCAAAGATAGATATTCTAAGTATTTGTTATTTACGCTTTAGTCGCTTTCAGCTGGATTTTTAAATAAAGATGTTATTTGCTTTGAAATTCAACATATTCGGATTCCAAAAAGCATTCCTACATTTATCATAGAATTGTGAAACGATAAGATATTCTTTCTAGGGTTAAGAAGTAAAATTATTCTCTTATAGAATAAAATATAATGAGTACAAATACAAAATTTAATAAATATTATGATGAAAAATTTATGGAGCAGCAGTTTGAAACATTTAAGAAATAATTGGGTGAACTGCGTAATATTTTGTTAGTTGAGAAAAAAATTAACTTTAATAATGACAAAATATTAATGGGTATTTATGTATACAAAAATTATTTCTGCGTGGAATGGATTTTGATCATAGAAATTCTTCTTTTCAAATCCTAACACGCGCTGTTTTGATTCAGCGATTTGGAAGAAAGCCGCACAAATAAGTAACAGGAGATATTAAAGGAGTTAGTGGGATCGCACGTTAATAGATTAATTTGACTGATTTGGACCACCTCTCCTCCGAATACGGCATATTGAACTCAAATAAGTGAACGTGCGTGAAGAACTTATGAATAGTTGAACAATTTTAGTGATGATTTTGTTCTGATTCTTTTCAGCAGGTAGGTGCGACAAATGTGGGTGCGACTGTTTCTGGCTCTTGATACTCACTCTTAGCGCTTATAATGCTATGTGTTCTCTTGATTATAACATTTTTACATATGTGAAGTGAACACAGCTGGTCGAACTGAACAATTAAATAGCGTATTACAGAACTTATAAACACTTATATTTATGGTTTCTGGACAGGACGTGTGCAATATTTCTTTTTAAGAACATTCATGCAATAAATAACTGAGCTAAAAACATATTTGATGATTGCATCTTGAACAAAAAAATATTGGCTTGCAATTTGGAAATGCGGAAAACAGTGAATCGAACATGGCAAAGCCAAATGTAATGATTTAAATGAATTCGTTCATAAGTAATTTTCTCAAAGGCCAGTTTTATAACATTATTAGTTAAATTAAAGCTTTGAAACAAATGTTTGAAATTTTGATTAACAGTTTTATGGCTGAAAATTAAATTACAAAAGGAGTCACCTTATTCTTATCTATTCCATTTTGTTGTCAAAGAATATTCCAGCTAGCTTGGCAACATTTTTGGCTTGATATTTCTTTGGTGTATTGAATGTTGTCCCCGAAAATGTACCAGCTTTACCTTCGAATGGAATTAGTGAATTGAAGTATGAACAACTATTCATTCTAAATACAACAATGCTGCAAAATTGCACCTTATTTTCCAAAAATGCTACCCTTATTAATAAGGGGTATCTGATGGAAAAGAATGGCTTTTAACGACGGGAATCCCTTTGAGCTCGACAAATTTCTGTCACAGGACAGAAGGGTCTGATTGTACTTTTAGTCTTCCTTTTTTATGTGAACGCCTCATAACGATGGATATGATTTAATTATTGTCAGACAGGGAT
Source organism: Philornis downsi (assembly GCA_019455685.1). Taxonomy (NCBI): domain Eukaryota; kingdom Metazoa; phylum Arthropoda; class Insecta; order Diptera; family Muscidae; genus Philornis; species Philornis downsi. The sequence goes on from JAHXMU010000549.1 coordinate 1,895,171, forward strand.
TATGTGAAAAGTATTTAAAACCGAAAACAGACAACGTACTTTTTAGTCCAAACCATTTCTTCACTCTAGCTAACTGAATTTGCAAAAGTTATGGAAATATCTATCTACAAAAGTGTTTTATGCTGAAAACGCCAAATCTGATGAAAATTGAAATTGAATTTGTCCTTGGTCCGATCAGTATGATGGTGGTCGTAGAAAAACACAAACATTTTCAGATCGGTGGAATCCTATATTTAAGTACCTCAGGTTGAAACCCTTCCAACCATAGACCAACTTCACGACACAACTGTGATTAATCACTTGTCTCATTTGTTTCCATGCCTACAGTAAACGCTGTAAAAATCTACAATATGATTTTTCTTTTAATTTTGTTTCATAGAGGAAACTCTAATAAAGTCGGACTAAGATTACATGTTTGAACTATTTGCAATAGCAATAGCTTTTACACCAGCTCAATTTTTTGAAATGTGCATGTCTGGAAGTTTCATCTTTTGCTATCTGATAGGCTTCTGAAATTTTGTTGTCGTCTACAGAAACATTAGTAAAAATCTATACCGACTTAAGCGTGTCCGTTCATTCGTGTAGTAAGAGTCTGAAATTTGGAACAAACATATCTTATACTAACAGTCAGGTTAAATTCAAAATTGGGCAAACTTCCCCCAATGGCAAAAAACCTACCATACAAATGATGAATTTACTTCTGGGAAAATGGGTACTCCAGGATTTTTTTGAAAACTTTATTATTAGTTTGTTGATTAAAAGAAATATACTGGTGTTTTATATACATTTTGGGTAAAATCATACCAAATCATATAATTTTTAAAGGGACCATCCATGATTATGACGTGGTTATCGTAAAGTACTAAATAATACCCATTTTCACTGAAAAACGGGCTGTGTCTACGTATACCGTACGATTAGAAGGACCTGCAACGCCTGTTACATTATAGATCGCAGATGGAACAAGTGGATGAAATTGGTCCAGTCATTTTTAGAAAAATGCTTATAACTCATTACAGTACAAAATTAGGGAATTTATTTCTCAAAACTAATATAATCCAAATTTAAACCCTCGCATTCACAGTGCCCATTTAAGTGTAAAGTCTGTCATTTCGAGATGGATAGGGAAACCGACAGGGAAGTCGGTTTATTGGCGTAAACTTTAGATTTGCGATAGCCCCACAATTTATATCATTTCTATTGGAGATGAATTTGTTAGGAACAAGTACATGAATATGTGGGTCGCAGGGACATGTTAGAGTTAGCTCCGCCCTGTTGGAATCATGTCCTGAATTCACCGTAACTGCATCTTCAGAAAAGTAACACCTAATCATTCCTCGCGACACCATCACATCCCATATTATCACTTTAGGCGAATGAAGGGCTTTCGCATTCTTTACAATCCAGTAGATCATGTTCTGCTTGTTTACGTGTCCATTAAGGAGAAAATGAGCCTCATCCGAAAGCAGGATTTAGTAAAGGTTGGAAAGCGCTTAATTGTCTGATTTACGAAATTAAATCTTTGATTGGCGTAATTGGTCTTTAATTCTTGCACCTGAATTGTAGGGATGTACCTTTGGGTCTTTGTGCAAAATGTGGTGTAATGATAGTCTGTGCCATTTAAAATACTTTTGCACTTTCAAATTGAAGGTTCAGATTGTTACGAACAGACTGATTAACATTCTTTGCGTCATTTCTAATGAACCTTGGTCGAACAGAATTTATTTTATCCAGTGTTGTTTCAGTCCATTAAATAAGAAGAATGCTTAGCACATCATTTAAGTGGCGAAAACCTTGAATATTAGAGTATCCTCTAATCGCTACAGCGCTCGAATCAACGTTTTTCAAAAAATCTCTCTCGCACAACGCAAAAGCCAGGCTACGGATTGATATACCCACCGAGCTTTCATTGCTTTCACTTAGTTGCTAAACAAATACAAACCTTTTTTTGAGACACCTTATATTAAAAATTTAGGAAACCTTGTGGGAAAAACGAGCAAAGACGATGTAATATGTATTATATAAGAAGGGCGTTTTAAGTTCGCTTGATCCTAAAAAAGTTTGATCATTTTCAGAATTATTCTTATATTTGACCACTTATTTAGGAGAATGAAAACGGACTTTCACTCTAAATCAGTAGTTGAAGCATTCTGCTCTTTAGGTAGTTATGATTTTGATTTTGATTAAGAATACGATTTTATATGCAACAGGGCAATGATAAACTAAATGGCATAAAAGCCTAACAATAGCAATTCACTGGACGCACAAAGGAAATGACAACCATATTTAGAACATATCGATCTACATATAAGACAAGAGACATATAAGTCAAGAGGCAGATAAGGAAAAATTAGACTAAACTGCAAACGATAACTGTTGCTGTTCTTGTAATAACGCTTATTGTGTCATTAGGATAAGCATATGAGGGACCATTTTATAGTAAGTATACAGTGTATGATAAACGGACGAATGACATAAATAATCCCAAACAAAGGCAATATACGAGAACGACGATTTAACACCGCATAAATATAGCATATTTAAAAACATTCACACATTAAAAAACAATAAAAGCTTGAAAGCTGCCAGTACTAGTCGCGACTTGGTATACGCCGAAAAGTTGGAATCAGACAAACCAGTCCCACGGAGTTTTTAGATCAACTTGATGTTCATTTTTGTGACTGAGTGCTGAATGAAACTGCTAAAACAATTTCTACTGATATTCCATATCAACCGTCAATGCGTTGCATAAGGTATAGTGAAAAGAAATTTATTGTTTTTTAAATAGATGGCTTTAGTAGTCTGTATCTCGCGTTGTATACGTGCGATAGAATTATGATAGATGGCGTTAGGAAGCAAAGATTTTGTAATCAAAACAAACACAAGCCAAGCGGCTGAAAATTTCAATAGTTCTGGTGGTCCTGATACTGTAACAATCAACCACGCACAATTTTAGTTTCGATTCCATTCCGGTAATCTTAATGTCAAGATGCACCACGCTCTGGAAGGCCGATTGCCGAAAATGCCAAACGAATAATCGTGTAAGCACTGTTTCGAGTACCAAGGTGTTGAAAGAAGCACAAGAGCCCGTTTGGAACCATTTGAAAAGCTGGATGCAAAAAGAAGCTTAATGTGTGGGTGCTACAGGAGTTATCGTAAAAAAAAAACACGAACAGAATTTCCATCGGCAAATCGCTGCTGAATCGCAACAAAAGCGACAACATTTCTGAAGCGATTGTTGACTGGCAATGAAAAGTGAGTCACAATAACATCAAGCGAAAACGGTCGTGGTTGCGGTGGGCCATAAATTGTGGACAATTGTGGATTGATGGTTAAGAAACTTTTGCTGTATGTTTGGTGGAATTGGAAGGGAATCGTTTCTTATGAGCTGCTAGCCTGTGGCCAAATTCTTAATTCGGACATATACACATATTGCCAATAATTGGTCCATCTGGAAGAGTGTATCGCCCAGAAGCGGCCAGCTTTGGCCAATAGAAGAGGAATTGTGTTCCATGAGAACAAAGACAGGTCCCATAAACCGACAACTACTCTCTGGATGCTCCGAGAATTTGGTTGGTTCTTATGCATCTACCTTATACTTTCGGCATGACACCAAGTGATTACCACCTGTTCCTACCCATGGTGAATGCTTTTGGTGGTGGAAAATTCACCTCAAGAAAAGCTTGTAAAAATCAACTGCACTAATTTTTTGCTAGTAGAAACAGGCCTGTATTAAATTTGGTTTCAAAACAAAAGTATACCAAATCTACTCAATGCTAGTGAATTTTACTTGAAACGAGTAAGCGAAACTTAAATTGGCAAAATTTTACTTTATTTGAGTAAGCGTGAAAATAGTACATGCTTATTTTGAGAAAGGAGGCAATATGGCCATATGAGATCAATTTTATCCAATTTGAGTTCGTTTTGATCTCCCTAAGGCGCCAAGTACCGCCTTACTCAAAATAAGTAAGAAAATTAATAAATTGTAAGTTAAATATTAATAAATTATAAGTTAATTAAAATTATGTTATTATATTATTCAGTTCATGCAGGTAGAGCTAGAATCATAAAATTTGGTGTCTGTACTTCCAGTGTAGGCAATTGCTTCTATAATGATTTTTCGAAATTCGTGCTTATAATGGCCAAAACGGCTAGAGCCAGAATCAAAGAAAATTGCTGTCTATACTTGTATTCTTCTTACAAACTGAATGAGCGATAACAAGTAAGTTTTTCAAACAGTGTAAATGTTAAATTGGTACCACTGGTTAGAGTAATCGGTTAAATTTAGAATTATGGAAATTGGTGTGCTGATCTTCCTTAAAAGTTAGATGCGAAGTTAGAACGACAACGATAATGAACGGCAGAAATTAGTTGGAGTTGCCCAACTAATTCGAAGAGTTTCGAAACTCTAATTTTCATAAAACAAAAACCGGTAGAAATTTAAGAAAATGCGTACCATCATCTAATACAGACGTCTGAAGCTAATTTCGTCAATATTATCGTGCAGATTCTTCCTACCAAATATATCTACGACAAGAAAAGATATTCTTACTTTTGCTAGTGATTACTGCAGAAAGGGACAAAAATGATACCTCAGTACAAATGCGTTTATCCTGCTTTTATAGCATAGTAGTACCCAAAAAGTGAATTTTTCTAAATGTATACTTTTAGAATGTAGAACAAGAAAAAAGAGTAGAAAATTGGTACCATCACAAAGAAAGGACGAAATAGCGAAGTTAGCATTACGAAATTGGGTGTGTGAATTTAGCTAACAGTACAGGCAAGAAATGAGAATGGATTTTCGAAAATTTGCGAAATATGGAATAATAACGATAAAAATGGTGCCATAGCCTAGGACAGGCTGATGTTGGAACCAACAGAATTATTATTATGATGTGAAAAAGTATTTCCGAAATCTGTACTTTTAAGGGATCAAACGGTTAGAAAAGGCACACTGGACGGGAACAAAGAGTTGAAGTTGAGTATGTAGATTCCCCTGTAGAGGTACGCAATTAAAAACACGGGAACCGTTAAAAAAGAACAATCACTAAGTGACAGCGGTCTATCCCTTTGTTCTTTCACAATACCTGTATTTTCTCTAGTGAGCACCAACCACTTATTCTTGCACTTGTTCGTGGTGCAAGCCCCAATTCACGAGCTCATTTATTTCTTTATTCTTGCACTTGTTCGCAGTGCAAGTCTCAATTTATTTACGTTAAACACGACTGCTTTAGTGTGATGTGAGTTAAGTTCTGATGTATTGAATGTGAATTTGGTCTTAACAATACCTCGGTTTTTTTTGTTTCCCATCTGTGCAATATGATGCGCAGATGCCTTTTCGTTAATATTTACAATTTTATAGCTTACAAATTTATTATTTCGTTCTCATCTCTTTCTAATTTCTTTTGCTAAAGTTTTTTAAATTATTACTTCATTCTCATGATCTCTAATTTTTGTTGACAAGTTTTACAAATTATCATTTCATTCACATGATCTTTAGTTTCCGTTGATAAAGTATACAGTTTATTACTTTATTCACATGATCTCTAATTTACGTTATTATTGTTCTTCATCGAATGCAATTCGATGCACTTTTCGTCTGCAAATTATGTGTCTATTTGATATTTTGATATTTGTGCTTTTAGAAAATACGCAAGAAAGAAAAGGGACACAAATGTAACAGCCCCCTGAGGAATATTCGACGTTTCAACTTCGAACAGGAAATAAATGGGACAACAATTCAACAGTAGACTAGATCGTAATCGTTAGACGAAACTCAAAAGAACCTGTGTTGTCCGAAATGGTATTTGCTAGCTGTGCAATCTGATGTAAGAGAAAAAAGTTGCTCCCCCTAATCAAATCACGAAATCAAACTCTTAAAATTGACAAGTAGAATTCTCCCAGCCGTGTTAAATAAATTGCAGAGGAGTACAAGTTCTAAACCCATTTTTTTAAGTATAGTATATGTATATATAGCAGGCTCTTGCTAGTATTAATTATAAAGCAGAAACAACATACATTTCGTTAGTTAGTTATGCTTACTCATGTCAACGAACAATAAATGAACGGATAATTTTGGGATCGAGGAGACCACAAGCATTTTTTTCTTGACGCACCAATTGCAATACAATAACAAATTTAAAAAAACTTTTTTAATCTATCTATTTCATTTATTTGTTTATTGTATAGAAAATTCAATTTTATTTTATACACCTAATTGGTTCTGAAGATGATAGATCGTAAATGACTTCTGCGCTCATTCACGCATATGCGACATATAATCAGAAAAGTATTTATTGCGGGATCGCCTTATTTATTATTTTAATGGACTGCTTTAATTCAGTCAAATTCCTTGGTTTCGTTTTGTACATAACTTGTTTCGTACGACCCTTTAAAAAAGGGGTAGGGCAGTCAGGTCAGGTGATATTGGGGGCCAGCGGAAGTAGAAATTCTGGATATTAATTTGTTTGGGTCCGCCATAACCGATCTGGCTATGTGTGCAGTTACTCCATCTTGCTGGAACCAAATGCTGTTGAAACGGATTCGCCTTCGGTGCAGTTCTGGGTAAAAAAACCCTTAAACATCTTTAAATACGGTCTCCAATTTGTGCGCCACCCTGTATTCGTGTCGTAACATAATACTTGTTGGGGATTTTAGTATCAGCGGGAGAAAAAATTGGCACGAAAGTATGTATGTGCATAACTCCATCACTTAGCTCCCATGTCTGGTTCAAGTAATTTGTCAAAAATGAGAAAGCTTTTTAACTATTCTCATCTGTTTTCTCCTACTTCGTTATGTGGCGCGATTATCCCGTTAGGATTTGTCATTCAGTGATCATTAAGTGATATCGATCACGAGTTAGTGAGCAGCTGTCCGTCACTTCACATCGCCGCATTGATCACAAAAAGTATTCAACAAGAATACAACCTACAACGTAGGCCGTTGAAATAATACATAGGATTTAAATCGAATTGCCACAAAAGTCTCTGAGTTACTTTAAGTTAAAATTTTTATGAATTCCCAACATTTGTATGCAAATGCCCAAAATTCCAAGATTATTTATTTAAAAAAAAAGAAACGCAGGAAGTTCATGTGCAACAATTTTTTATTCTTTATTTTAGATTTATTCTTTATTTCCACAATTTATTGTAGTTCCTGATTTTACATAAATTTGGAATTTCCAAAAATGTTGTCAAAATCCCCAAAATCGTAGCATTATTTATTATTGGGAAATCCACGTAGAATAAGCATTTGGAAGTATTTTTTTAAGTACGCTACTTTCTAGATTTCATTTAATTAGTTTGCAAAAAAGTGTTTACAGAAAAGTGTTGGTATCACATTCAATTGTCAGTGACCTTTTTAGTTTCCTTATATCCCAAATTTATTACGATTCTCATTCTTTTGCAAAAAAATATAAAATTCTTAAAATTTGTATATCACCGAAAACCCAAGATCAATTTCCTTAAGTAAAAACTACTTGGTTTGCGTTTAGGAATATTATTTTGAATTCCAAGTGCTATTTGAAGTTTGGAAGGGAAACAAAAAAATTCGGCAGAGAATTCCTAAATCAATCATAAGAAATTAAACGTAACATGGGACTATAATAGACATACACAAAACCGGAGAAAGTTCATTAAAAAAGTTAATCAATTACAAATCACTTACTCAAGTCAAGATTTCTCGCCCATTGTCTCTGGTGCGAAATACCGGATCTATGCCAGAAGGCAACTATTCTGCAATTTGAAAATTCTAGAACCAAAAATTTTTGCTTTTCAGCTGAAAAGCGAATGGTCGTATGTCCTCCGAATCTTTTGCAGAATATTTCTCTATAATATACATTCGCCATTTCAATTGCATTTTTTTCACTTTAATAACTAATAAGCGTAGAGTCATTGCAATATTCGAAACAAAAAACTTGTTATCGGAATTTAGCCAAACGTTGTCCATGTACTTAGCTAAATCAACCATATTCAATATGTGCCATTTAGGTTCATGTTTTAATACGTCACTCATATAAATGGACCGATCAAGCTTTCAGAAGCAACAGATTTTATTGTCCTTTCATTATATTTACCACGTATAATGTGAATGACAACAGTTCATATTTGTCCTTTTTTTTGATACAGCCCGCGTTCAAATGCAGGATCCAAGTTTAATTTTATTGCTCCCAAAGACCTTAGTTTAAACTGGATTTTCTTCAATTTTGCTTTTTTATAACAAATTACATTTTTAAGGCAATCTTAACTATATTTGGTCTCAGCGGTACCTTTCGTATAATAAGTCCACCTTTATTATTTCGGACTTCTGTTCATTTAATGCAGTCGAAATCGCTAAGATAAGAACTTCAAGGGGACCAAACAAAATACGTCGTTATGATCAGTGGTTGTCATAACCAATATAAATCACTTGGAATATTTTCTTTTGATTTATATTTAATTAAACTCAGGGACCACAAATAACAGCTATTAGGTCGATTTTTAATTAAAAAACTATCGAGAAATATATGAAAATGTTTGTGTTTCAATGCACTTTATAAATATGCCACAAACTTACATAAATCAACAGAACAGAAATTTCAGTCGTGTAAACTAACTTATATAAGAGTATACCCTCACTCGACATCACTTTGCGTTGTTGCAAAAGCGTGTGGAGTGTCAAATGAGGCATAGTAAATAGTCAGGTCCTTATTGGAAAATAATCTGAATTAATGCTCTATAGGTAATTTGCCAAATTGGGCAATTTGTATGGCCGTGTTAACTGGTCAATTTTTTTACAGCTTCCAAACTTTGTATTAAACACTATTGACTAAAATCTAAGTCAATAAGGTCCATTTTTATTTTCAGGTGTTATCGATTTACGGTTGATTTTTGGGAAATCTGCCAATTTGTATTGAAGGCACATGGAAGGAACGTGATAAAGCAGTCCATTTTCATTCGTACACTTTCTTAACAAGCCCTTAACGTATACAAAATTTTATAGAATTTCATGCAATTATGTACAAGATATAAACTGATGAATATTTAAGTATGAAGGTACCTGAAAGGGCACGATTAACCGATCTACGAATCGGGAGTTGCAATGAAAAATTTCATTTTAGAAGATCGATCAATGTGTATGTGAGGTACTAGAAGTGGTGGTACGAAATTTTTAGATTCACAACGATTTACAATAGTTTTTGCGCCCGACAACCAGACAGGCGGATATCGCTCATTCGACTTAAAAAGTCATTAAACACATTTGGTTCCTTCCTTCTGATTGGTCCTTGTGGATGTTACATAGTTTTCGTATCAAACATATACTTTCATTCCTCAGGGTGAAGGTATAAAAATACTCCAGGCTCTAATACCCATCATGATATCCACATTTTCTTTCAAAAACATATAACCAAAATTTTGATTTATATTTTCATGATTGAGAAAATTAAAATTAATAAGTGATTTTTATTTTTGATTTTTTAAAATAAAAATCAATTCTAACAAAAATCAATCAATCAATTACAATTTTTATAATTAAAATCAAAAATAATAATTATTTTTTTTAGTTGCAGTACACTGTCCAGCTATGAAAGGCAGCCATAACAAGTTTAATTAATCGAAAACCAATTCATTGAAATGACACTTTTGTAATACTTCTGGATCTCCATGTGCCCTAGGTATGAATATATATACAAATTATATTTCATCATTGATTTCATCGGAATCAATTTCACATTTCATGTTCGCTAATAATGACAAAATATCGTCCTCATTGCATTCTTTTTCTGTGGCCAAATTGTGATCAACATCAACCAGTTTAGTTTAGTTTTCATTAAGGCTCCCCATTTGTTGACTTCTGCAATAGATATGGGGGGCATTCGAATGGGCACGATACTGCAGTCGATTTTTAGTTTCAGAACGTATATCAAATTCATGACGTATTGCAAATTTATCTGAATTCGGTGCAATTCGTTCATTTGTATGCGAAGTTCCAGAAGGAGCATAATTACTGGTCCATGTTTCTCAAATTATGCCAGGTACTATAAATCAATACGATCTTTTACAAAAAAAATAGAGATTAAAACAATGAACAAAA
>JAHXMU010000549.1:1915241-1968092 GCA_019455685.1 Philornis downsi
AAAAATAAATTCTAAACCTCTAAATAACATATATTTTCATTTCTCCTGTTTGTTTTGAACACCGCGAATCCATTATACATTTTTATATGGAAACGTTTTATACACGGGTTTAAAAAACATTACAGCATTTCTGTGGCAAAGTGTAGTGAACGTAAAGAACACAAACAAATGAGAATCCCATTCGGAGAGCGCACCAAAAGGAAACATGATTTTCCGTACATTTTTCCTCTTGGACTTTGCGGTCCGTGGCAGACTACCATTTAATTTAGTTCTTCTCCGAGCGTGCTAACGTTTACAACGAAAACTGTGGAATCCGCGAATCTGCACCGTGCGATAGAAACGACCTATACATACAGCGAGAGTGAAAGGGATAAATATAGTTTCACTAAAAAGTTATTAAGAAATCATATTGTGAAAAATATATAAATTAAGCAGTTTTATTTTATTTTGGAAGTTGAAGAAATCTCGTACATATTTTTTTTTGTTCAAACAACTCGGTAAACTCAGCGGATGTCTAGAAATATTTTAAAGAAAATCGAATAAATATCTGTTGGAACACGACAAAAACTTCTATTGAATGTCTTGCAATTTTAAAGAATGTGTTCTATTTTTATAACACAGCTAATTTTTTCAACGAACGCAATATTTTTGGTAATAATTCCAAAATAAATTTAGTTTCCACACCGTATTCATCTCGCCTAAGTACGTAAATCGACCATTTAAAAGAGCCAACTAATTGAAAAGGAAAGGGCAACGGCCAAAAATGCAAAAAAAAATACATTCGCATATCGGTTCCAGGTCTAGACAGAAGAGTGATTGAAAATCTGTATTGCTAGTAAATTGTTAAATCGAATCAAGTCGAAGCGAATTGAGAGGTGGCAGTGCATTCACACGACGATTGAAGAAAAATACACTGAAAGAAAGTGTTACGCAACTAGTTCTTTATAAAACGAAGCAAAAAGTAGCCGCAACCACCAACGGCACAAGTAGCTAGCAACTATAGTTTAGCTTGCGATCTTGTTCGCCCATCATCATTCTTTCGATTTCGCCCGGGCCATAAGCACTTAGGTTGTGGCACACAAAGAACTTCCTGCAGTTAGCCGCGACAGCTGAGCACGCCAACCAACCAGCAGACAGCGGGACAGACAGCTAGGCGAAAGAGCACATCATTCTTCAACGTCATTCTCGAGCGCACTTGCATGCATTTCCCCCAATTAAGCAGATATTCTCGTAAGTACCTCTTATGTATTTTCCACATTTTACGCGTGGAGCCGCCAGTAACATACTCGTATATACATATATGTGTGTAAGTATGTAATACTGTATATTTCGGCTGATGTTTTTATTGTTCTAAACGCATGCCGATTTTTATGGCACTCCTGAATAACCCATGTCTACACAGTATACGTGTGGACTTTTTTTTAATAGATAAATATTTATATTTTCCTCATTGCGTTCTTGGAAGTGGGAGAACAAAAATAGGTTAACTGGGCGGACGCCGTTTGTGAGATCTTCTTTCTCAATTCTCTCCTTTACACTAACGTAAATGGCAGCATCTCCTGAATTCTCAATTGTAAACATTGAGAGTGCGCATGTTCATTAAAAACATGCGCACTTTTATAGCGGAAACAATGCGCGTCGAAATACAACAGTTGCGATTTATGTGAAAAGTCAAACAGAGAAGTGCCAATCAAAACAGAATTAAGAGTTGACATATTTAAAACCATTTGGAAACAGGTGAAATGGAAAACAAGTCTGTTAATTCTACTGCGGACATGCGGACATTATTTTTTAAACACTTGTCAGTACGATATGTTTCTACATACGGATATTGCGTATGCAGCTGGAATGTTTGCTGTCGTTATGTTTTGTGTTTCACACCTAATCCATTCCAGTTGTGTATTACAATTCACTTTGGTGTGAAATACAACATTATTTAATATATAATTTATTATTATTACACCTATAATTTTCGTGAATTTTATAATAATATACCTATAATATTAATTGACAGTTTCGAAATGGTAAAAGTTTCCTTTGCAGAAAACTTTGCAGCATGTTTTTATTTGATATACCTCTAAAAGTTGGTTAATTCTATTGAATAAATATATATCTGTACTAATGTGGAGTTAGTACAAAGTTGAACTTATTTGTTATTTTTGTGTCCAATTCTGTTTTGAATTGCAAAATCCGGATTTAATAGATAAAAAAAGTACTGATTTTTGAAAATTGCGCCGTAATTTTGCGGATATTAAATCCTTTATTATGCTTATGCTCTTTTTATATCCTACCCTATATCATGGTACTGAATTAGTGCTGGTGTTAGATTTAGTGCCGACTTATCTACCTTTATCCGAACTGATTTTATTGTACTATTTTGTTGCCGGTGTGCAATGGTGATCCTTTGACAAATCCTTTTTTAGTGGAGATTTCAGTTAAAAGCGTGCGGTCAGTCCGAGGTCTTTTTGCTTTGATTTATTTGAATTTCTTGCTAAGGATTAAAACGGGTTTATTCTTTTAACGGGGTTTAAATCAGGTTACTTGTTGCCTATTTAGTGGTCTCGAGAGCATCGGATTTCATATTCGTAGAGAATTGAACAAAGAGCGAATTTATAGACCCTTTGTTCAATTTGATCAATTTAACTAAAACTCCAACGGAACATAGCGACTACAGACCAGGTGGTGATGATTCCTCAATTTCATGAGAATATTGGTATGCAAGCGTCTGTCCAAGAGAACAAGACTTGTTTTTAAATAACTCGTTTTTTATTTGATTCGATATATCCTTTTTCTTCGTTATTGTATGCAAATGGTTAGTAGAAAATTTGGGCTCACAGACGTCACAATCAGACAAACCTCCAAATAGGAACTGTTTTCCATTAACAATTTGCATTACAAATAAAAATGTTTCAAGCGTCAGATGTATCAAAATTTATAGTATTTCTGAATATGGAGTTCGATTTTTATGTTATTGTATAGGAAACTGTAAAAGACATCAGAAAATATACTTCCTTTTTTCCTACAAGTTTTCTAGTGGAACTATTTCACTCACGCTTTTCTGATGAGAGGGGAGGATAAAGGTAGGCAGCGTGTAAATCAGTTTTTTTCTTTCTACCTGCCTATGCAGTGATATCTATTTTGCCAATATTTTAAAGAAATTTATTTATTTATAACTGTTTATAATTATATAATTAATTAATTAATTATATAATTATATTATATAATTAAACAAATTTTCTCACGATATTTTGGTGATAGGAGACAGCGTATAAATCAACCCAAATACACGGAACACGCGGCATAAATTGCCGAAAGGAAAATTATATATGTAAAGCATAATCAGATCTATATAAAACATATCTGAATATGTCGGACAGATTTTCAAATTGGGGGCCAGTTTGTGGTAAGAAGTTCTATTGCAAATAATACGGAATTTATAATTCGATAAAAGAGAAGAACCTGTAGTTCAATTTTCAATCCCAGTCTGGTTAATTGCAGACTTAAACATTTATGCTATAACAGTTGTAAATTGTTTTGTTTTTTTTTTGTAACGGATTAGTAATGTTTTGCTTTGCATGAAAGCTTCGATTCGACATTAATAATTAATGTGACGAAACCACCTCGTGAATTTTTTTTAAATGAATCCGAGTTTGAATTTTTTGAATACTATGGAGAAATTATTATAAATATTTTGGAGATGAAGTCTGATGCCTCCATATCTCTCTAAATCAACTTACTTACTAAATTACGCACACATTGATGGATTTCATGAATCGAAAAGTAAATAACTCTATAATGATAATTATAAAACCGTTTTTCTAAGTTGGTTCCAGCTTTCAAGTTATTACGATGCAAAATGTGGAAAAGCTCTAGTTTTTATGAACATTTCATTGTTTTTAACAAAGCCTGCTGTAGTGATATTTTATTTTACAGCGTGATACGAATATAAGTTTACTTTTGAAATTTTAGAGATAAATTGGAAAAAACTTTTTTGAGATATTTCATAAACCAGAACCACATAGATTTTCAGCAAGCAAAAATTTGTAATGTTTATGAGTTGACTTTGTTGTGAAGTTTAAAAAATAGATTTACATTTTGAAGCTGAAGTACTTCTTCATATCCATTGAATAATTTTTTTCTTTCTTTTTTCAAAATGAACTTAAACGCATTCTATTTTTAGGCTCACTTAACGGCACATACAGTTTAATGACGATTCCGAACGCCACACTCGATCGCTCGAAGTGTTCGTCAGACACATCAAGGTGATCGCCGCTCAAGTAATGATAGGGGTCTGTGTGCGGGGTTGAACTTGGGATCATGCGAACGATAGTCGCGTATAACTATCGCGCAACCAACCTTTCACTTGAATAATTTTATTAATTTAAGTTGTAGAAATTAAGACTGCTCAGAATGACAAGTGGTAGCGATATCATTATTCGAATTCTTTACGATCATTATCTCAAAACCAAAAATCGTATTTTTATAGCTTCACCAGAAAAAGCTGAATAAGCATATCATTTGATATTGCAAAGAACTAAGACTCAAAAGGAAGCGTTTAAAGCAAAAACTATCTTTTGACCAAATGTGTGTCATAACTTTTTTAGTCGATCGGACGATGTTTGTATGGCTGGCTGGTGGACACGATTATTGCCATAAATCTGTCGATCTGTCGCTCCTGGTACCTCGCATATTTGGTCGATTTAACCCAGATATTCATGACTTTATATCTTCGCATCGGTTGCACTAAATTTAGTCAAATTTGGCACACGTTGTGCGGTCTCAGAATGGAAATGGATCAAATTGGCACACTTAATCTGGTACCTGCCATTCAAATTGACTGTAGTATCTTGAACATTGTCTTTTACATTGTTTTGCAATTCTCTAGAATATCGGTGAAAAATCGATCGAGCAACCATGCCTTTTCTGGCACCTCCTGAACACTCACTTATTATATGTATATAACTAAAGTTCCGTCAGGTGAGCTTACTTAAAATACTCTTATCCTATGTCCTTTATCGAACTTTATCTGTATATTTAGAGAACTATCGAACATATTTCATATTTCATTTCATATTTGATTTCCATTTAGTTTGACTGGTGGTAAAAATTAAAGAAAATTAGCCCAGATTCTCAAATTACGTTAAGCTCTACAATATACTGAATTCGAAATTATAAGAAAAAAGTGATTTTGTATGAGACGCACTAGAATGGCCTGCATTCATATTTGCAGTCCTAAACTTTAGCGAAGGAAAAATAGCCAAATTTTAGCGACTTTTGTGGATATGTCTAAAGTTGTGGCTAAAACAACATTTTACAGTTAAGCTTTATTAGTGTGGAGGTATGTATGTGAAGGGGTACAAACTAGTTGTTTTAAGCAGTTCTAAGTTCGAGTGTTGGAAAATATGACGGTGTTCAGATTTTTAATAGATTCGTGACAACACAAAATTTATGACAAAAACATTGTTCGTCGGGTTAAAGTAATTTGTGTGAAGAATGTCATACATGAAGGATGGAGCTCCAATGTCGTTATCTATCATTATAGTTCAATATTGGCAGTCCATATTTTTGTATGGGAAATGCCAAAAAAGGCGTATGGCCCATCGTACAAAATTTTAGTTGATGCGGGTGAAAAAAACAGTATTTTAGGGTTTAAGACAAGTTTGAGACAGGTTTAAACTGGCAACAGCTAAAGTTTTTCTTTAAGAATTATATTTGATTATTTTTTTATCGCTCCAAGGATAATACAGGGTGTCCGTCGGGAAGATATACTACTTTGTTTTGTCGCCATCCTACGAATATCACACAGATAAAAAAATGCGCTTAACAACCCGGTCTATTCAATTTGAAGACAAATTTATTTCTGAAGTTTTTCGAATAACTATTCACAAATTATAACAAAACTAAAACACACTTATAATATATAAAACAAATTAAAACAAGTATTCTGTAAACAAAGTGGGAAATTAGGTATATTGTACGCCACTACAACAGTTCATATTTGGCAGTAGTAAAGTAGAGACGTGGCAAATTTTTTATGGAAAAATATCCAATAAACCAACGTGTTTTAATCGTTAAAACATTTTATCAAAATCAATCATTGATTACTGTGATGATGAGAAAGTAACGTGAAATTTTTGGGAGAAGTAACATGCCAACAAGACGCACTATTTATCGTGTAGTGAATGATTTCGAAGAAAGAGGGTCTGTAGCTGATAGGGCCAAGCATGGACCACAATGTACTGCAAGATCGGCTGGAAACATTACTGCCGCTCAAGAAAGTGTTCAAAACAATCCATCAACCTCAATTCGACGCCGTGCTCAGGAGTTTGGTCTTCAAAGAACAATTTTGGCCATAATTTTGCACAAGGATTTGCATTTATTTCCATTTAAATTTCAGTTCAGCTTTTTTTCACAAAACCATTTACGCCGCTGTACATATGCCAATAGGATTTACAGCTCGCCCATGACAACCCCGATTTTTATGAAAAAATCATAATGAGTGACGAGGCACATTTTCATTTAAATGGATATGTGAATAAACAGAATAGTCGGTTCTGGGCAAAAGAAAACCCTCAAATTATTCATCAGTCACCTTTACATCCATTAAAAGTGACAGTCTGGTGTGCAATTTAGTCAGGAGGAATCATTGGACCTTACATCTTTTAGACTGAAAAACGGTATCGTGATATGATTGAGCTTTGATTAACATGTGGTATCAACAAGACGGTGCCACATCGCATACAGCCAGGATTACAATGGAATTACTGCGAGACCACTTTCCACAACAAGTTATTTCAAGAAATGGTGATGTTGATTGGTCTCCACGGTCGCCGGATTTAACAGCTCCGGACTACTTTTTGTGGGGACATCTGAAAAGCAAGGTTTATGCAAACAACCCCCAAACGCTTGAGCAACTCAAATAAAATATTCGTGATGAAATTAATGAAATAGCGCGTGAAATGTGTCAGAATGTTATGAAAAATGTGCTCAAAAGGGCTTGCATTTGTGATGCTAACAGAGGCGGGCATTTATCTGATATTGTATTCCATACATAATTGCCGATATTAAATAAAACATTTATCAATATAAGACTCATTCTCTTTCATTTAATCAAAAATTATAAACAAACAAAGTAGTATACCTTCCCGACGGGCACCCTGTACTTATTTTTGATTTTTACAACATCTCTCCGATACCAATATCAATCAATCAGAAAAAAACTTATGTTGGGTATATGTAATACGAATCCGAAATACCGTTTATAATAATAAAAATCAAATCGATATAAAATAATCAAAAGAACTCTTGTAAATAATTTTTGCCACAAAAATTGAAAACAAAAAGTTTATTGTGAAATTAGATAGATAGAACGATTACCTCTGTTTTGGGATGCTTAAAGTAACTCTAGCACAATTCTGCTCCTGTGATTTATTTTAGTTCAAAATTCCATTAATAACAGTTATTTTCGGCGTCTGGTTCTAGATCGACCCCTGGGTAGTAAAAGGGTTGGGTTACATTTCTTCAACTCCATTAACCTATATAAAATTGTACGGCTTGCTAAACTGAACGTCAATCAGGCGTGCTAATTCCAAATTTTCATAAAGAAGTGACTTTGACAAAAGTCTGTCATTTTGTGCGGCAAATACCAGAAAAGGTGTGAAATTTTTTTATATTTTCATTACAGTTCATGGTTGTGCAATTAGTACTGTTGACAAAATTTCATCAGGATCGGCATAGACCAAGCCATTCAGTTGATTAACCGGATAGCCATATACAAAATCCTTAGTCTAGCCTAATCTACCTTAACTTTTCTGAGCTATTTCATTGCTTTATTGTTTGAAGGACAAACTGCAATTCAATGCACTCCCAATTCATATCCCACAACTCAGTTTCTTGAACATTAAGCAGAAATTATAAGGAACTGAGTTGAATGCAATTTGGCCATATTAAGTACGCAAGCAGTGGGAGCAATAAGAAACAACTGAAACAAAGATCGGCTTGCTTTGAACTTGTTGTGAAATGATTTTGTTCTTTCTCTAGCACATTATATGGCGTTTAATCTGTGAAGTTAATCGCAATTATAAGGCTTTTACTGGAAAACAGCGTAGAAGAAACGGAGATACGAGGGCGGTCCCAAAACTAGCCGGCAAATAGTACTATTGGTTAAACAACAAAGCAGACGCAAAAACGTTGGGAAACATTTTCTTAATTTTTCGACATAATCTCTTGGGCTTAATGCACTTTTTCCAGCGATATTCAATAGCATCTATAGTAAGGACTGTCAAATTCCTTAAAATAGCCATCAAGCGTAGACTCCAGCTCTTCATTGTTGGCAAATCTTTTACTACCGATTCAATTTTTTTCAAGTTTGGAAATAAAAAATAGTCCAAAGGAGCTAAATCTGGCGAATAAGGTGCGTGATGAAGCAATACGAGTTTTAATTAATTAATTTTGGCCAGACAACACTTTCTTTTTCGCCAGTTGTGGCCTCGTTTAAACTCCGCTATCCAATATTTTACAGCCGTAAACCAAGAAGCAGACTCGCCCAGAGTAGAATCTAGCTCGACTTTAACATTGGTTGGACTGAGACCTTTCAAATAGAAATAATGAATTACACAACGGTGACCAATTTTTTCCATGTTTGCAAATTCACTGAGATCATGTACGTGATGGCTAAAATAAAAATACTAAACAACGTGGAGCCCTGAAACTTAAAACATACATATATTTTATAAGGTTGCCACTTTTCAGCAAAATATTTTTTTTTTCAAACTACTGTCAGGCTGACTAGTTTTGGAACCGATCTCGTATATATAATTTGAAACGGAGAAAATTTAACACCCAGAAAAAAGTCCATATAGTACCAGTTATCTTTTGACCAAAAGCGTTTCATGACTTTTAAGTCTGTCTGGTTGGCGGACTATCTGGTGGATACGATAACTGCCGTAAATGTTAATATAACTTTTTTAAAGTTAGCACATTCCTATTTTTCCTAGATCGTATCGGGAATTGTAAACGGGCTGTGTTGGCCTACCTCCTCTGGTATTTCCCATAAAAATTTACCCATTTTCCAAAATTCAATTTCCTCCATGCAACTCATTCGAAACCTGAAGCAACCGAAATGTTTGTCCGCTTTATTGCTTCATAATACTAGTAAAATTTGAAAAAATCAACCGGTTAACCTAATCCGTTCTTGTAACCGAATTAACCCATATGTTCTTGTGTTTATACCTTCCAATCGTTTACCCGATATTTATACATATTTGGAAAACATTAAGTGTTTGCCAAAATAGGGTCTCAAAATGGAAACGGGGCACTCCCATCCTGGTATATCACATACAAATTAAACTATTTTTCGAAATGCAATCAATCCCCTGCCATTTCTAATCAGTAGTAGTGGTTTAGATTTTTATCCATTATATTGTTTTATAGATCTCTACAATACCGGAGAAAAATTGAAAAAGTTATCATCTGCCACACAAATGAACGCTCTATATCTTCCAAGAGTTTGTATAAAATTCGACATACGAGTATATCAATATATTATGCTTTTGGTAATCTAACTTCTGAGAACGAAAATGAGCAATGTTGTTACTTCCATTCTGGTATCTCCCATACAAATTGACCGATTTATCGAAATTTGATTTTCCACTGTAATTCGTAGTTCGTAGTTTGAAGTTACTTGAATTATCATCAATAAATATTGCATTATAGTAATGGATGAAATGTAAAAAATGACCATGTCCTCTCTGGTACCTCCCATACAGATTACTAAGCGAATTTGACCATGCCCTCTCTGGTACCTCCCATACAAATTACTGAGAGAATTTGTGACATTTGCGAGATATGGCGCCGTGGACGACGTATAGCCAGATCAGTAGATGTGTCGGAAACACCGTCATATCATAGGTATATCACATATCGACTTAACCGGTTTAAATTTTTTGTATTTATAGGTTAATATTTTTCATTCAATTGCACTATATTTATTATAATTGAACTCATTTCAGGCATTCGGTGCTGCGAATTGCAATGCCACGCTCCTTATGATACCACATGTATAAATTAGTCGATTCGGGAAGAATCGATGGTCCTTCAGACTTCAGAAAGTTTAAAATTTTGCTTCTTTTATTGTGCTTTAATTCAGAGTAATGTTTGCAACAACACAAAAGGTCGTTTTCAAATCCTTGGGATTTGTGGAAACCCCACTAAAATGCTTTGGACAAATTCTAAAAGTGGAAAACAACTCTGGAAAGGCATTGCCAATCATGTTTTCTTTACACGTAATACTCACACTAATGCATACATGTTGGCTGGAATACATGTGCAACACACACATTGCTAGGGTGCTATACGAGTGTAAACATAATTATTGTCTCTATGAATATTTCAAATGGGGCAACATATTAATTTATTACGAATTAAAATGTAAGCTATTTCTGTTTATAATACAGTAATCCTCTCTAAAGATCACATACTGAAAAAACGAATTCTTTTTTGTTTGTAAACAACAAACTGTCAAATAAAACAAAAACATCTCAGTTGCATCACTTTAGAGGATTTTGATATCCCAACACAGATAAGCTCGATTTATATTTTGATGTTAATGTCATTCAAATGGACTGTTAAAATTGGTATAATTGTTTTCACAAAGCATAATTTTCATCGCAATTTATTCACATTTTACCTTATGAGGGGATTCCATTGCGGGAGTATCCACACTTTTTATAGACACTTTCGTACACTTTTTGTAAAGAAAAGTATCTTGAAAGGCACTTTTTATAGACAATATTATGATTAAGTAACGTTCTAAAATGTGTCTTCGTAATTGCTTCACGTATAGAAAAGTGTACTCATAGGAATTTTTCATATAAAAAGTGTCTTTCTTTGCATATGGAAAAGTGTCTTCATAAGAATTTCTCATATTGAATTGTGTATTCGTATGTACTTTTTCTACAGATAATTATCTTCGTGGATATTTTTTATTATTATTAGAAAAAAATCTTCGTATAAACTCTTCATAATATAAACTCCGCATAATTTTCACACGCAAATATGATTACATAAAATGTAATTGAGAAACTACTAAAATAACATTTCAATATATTTGCATTTTTTTGAAAATCCGCTGAAAATTTTTAAGTAAATATTCAACACAAGAATTTCTGCAAGCAAATTTAAACAAATAATCCGAGTGTCCAATTTGTGTCCACGCCCTTTGTCCAATCAAGACCTAATACGGCCTATGATTTCTTCCTGGGCGATACAAATATACTGTTATACTATTTCATGACAGCCGGTCCGTCCGTTCAGTCGCCTATTCGGAACAAAGATACGAATATACAAACACACAATTTTATTTACATATAGTATGTAAGGTGAGTTCGATATTTATAACGCCACCCATAAATTTGCTTTATTTGTGTAACGGTATTGTACATTTTTTGTTGTTGTGATGTTCTATCAAAATACTTAAATACGAAACAACTATGCTCAACAAATTTGGGATTTGCGCAAATAACGGTGCTTTTGGGATAATTCTGTTTTTAGCGTGTTTCGAAATTATAATGCCAAGTTCAATTAGTGAGTTTCTAAAGGTACAAGCGATAAGATCATTATTACTTTTACGAAGAAGTGGTAAAATTCAGTAATAAAAAAGACATGCCGCGAGGAAAAAGTTTGGCAGAACACGAAATAGTAAAATAATCGCTTACAAGGATGAAGGATGCAGTGGAAGAGTAATTGGGCGCAAAGTGGACCGGAGCCATAGTCTCATTCAAAATTTTTTACGAGATTTTGACGTGCCTAGTTAATGCATTGGTATATTGGCTGCCAAAGCACCATTACCAAACTTGGAAAACAAATTTCTGAATAACAGTTAACAAAAGTGAGCCAAGCGAGTCAACCACGATAGAAAGCCTAATGAGTGATTTTGTGAGAAAAAATAAGTTCTGAAGGAGGAAGGAGGTTTGAAAAAAGCCTGTCCGCATTGCAAAATTACATCGACCACATTTTCTGGAAGAAAAGAGAAATTAAAATTAAAATAATTCAATAACTCGAACATGCAAAAAATAGAATGTTGATTTAAGTTACGTTAAGTCAATGTGTGCGTCGTTTGTGCAGTCCAGAAATTAGTTGTTTGTCGTTTTTTTTTTGTGAAGTTAATAACTTCATCTGCAGTTTTTCGAATTTGTATTTTGTTTTTTTATACAACTGATGTTAGCAGTTAGTAGTGAAATTGTTAATAGAGTCTAAGTGAAAATAAAACAAATCAATAAATGTTGTATTCAATTTAGTGTGAAAAAATAATGTGGTAAAGTGATTGTTGGAGTAGGTTATTTGGAATGTAGGTGATTATATAATGTCGTGATGTGACTATCATGTGACTATCGGCACCAGGAAATCAAGGGCTGTGGATGGGTGGGCGAAGTATGGGAACCTCATATCAAGTTCCCATACCTAAATAAATGTGCTTAAATGTAGTTTTTATTTGTTTCTGTTTTTTATGTTCAATTATTTGTGTTCGTCCCTGAACTAAGGCTGAAAGTTATGGAACCGAGACAACTGAGCCGCTGGGAGATCAGCCTTACTCCTTACTTCCAAATATTATGAGCTTGAAATCGTATGCCCAAAACAAATAATAATCTGCAAATTTACGCAGTATTCCCATCCACATAATTCATAGCTTTTCGTAGCTTGACGTATCGAATTTGCAATTTCGAGTTTTTATATTTGTTTTCTTAACCGAACATTTGGAGAGCTTTATTCCAAACAACACCGATTGCAATTGAAAAAACTTCTCTTCAGTGTTCTTGCATTACGTAGTATAAAATTATGCAATGCTTTGCTTTGCAATTTACTTCTGAGAACGATACATGCTAGTTGTAATGTGATCTTCTTATGTATATGTTGTTTGCTACATAAATTATATAAAGTGCACACATCCCATAATTTGTATCTTTACGCTAAAATCATAGTAAATTGGCAATTGATCGTGACACGATTGGTAGACGGAACTATCGTGCATATGATTATGGTTTCGAACCCCGCGTGTTCGAATCAATAATATAACAATTCTAGTAAGAGCTTCCTAAAGTGGTGGCCGGAATCGCTGTTAAGCAGTAGACCGTTCAGGGTATCTAATAATACACTCGTTGAATGCGAGAAGCTCTTCCATATCCCACCCATGGAATGCCAGGAAATTTGTTTTAACTGGCAAAAATCTATAGAAAATATTTGTATTCACATTGGTAAGAAGAAACAAATTCGAATCAACACATCAATCAATAGAAATATTGTTACTACCAATAAGCACACTCCCCATCCTAAGATAATAAATTTCAGCAAGTTTTTTAGTGTGGCAATGCGAATTGCTTTCCATTCCGTTTCAATGCTGGGTTCTGTTGCTCATATTGCTTTGTGTATCTGTACTCATTAGCCAGGAGTGTAGAACAAAGATTCCTTATTTCCCAAAAAAAGCGGCCGATTTGGCAAACCGTGGTAGCGTCCATGGCAGGTACATCCGGTATTGCGAAATTTCAATTTTAGAAATATTGCACATGTTATAAATTATTTACAAAATTGAAAGCAGGAGACCGCATATTCATAACATCGGCGCCAGTTCTAAAAATGAGTATACTCAAAATATTCTTATGAGTTTTCGAACGAGGTGAACACTTGACTACCTAATTTAGAAACAGATGCTAAAAGCTCAATATTGCGCATCTTTCAAGTTAAACGAATTCAGTAGATCAAAAGATTAACTTTGAAGTCATATTTTTAAAATTATTTAAATGAATGGCATTTAAGCTTGATTTGAAAGTCAGCCAAAACCTTTTTGGATTTGCTAAACATAATGATATCCTCTATGTAAATTTTAATTACAATAACAAAATTGGTGTTTCTTTTGTCTTTAAAACTTTGTTACCTTGGAAAAGTGCTGCCATTGCTCTTTTTATATTCACTATCAAAGCACGAATATATTTTGAGGTTGGGAAATAATTACAAGCCTTAGGGCGTCGAACATTCCGGGCACAGTCGTTTCCAAATACATTAATTTTTGTTTCCTTGCTCCACAAAATGTTTCACCATTTTTTTCACCGTTTCCTCCGGACCAATTAGAATGACTTCTTGCAAACGCCAATCTAGCCTTTAAATTTTTGTGTCTAAGCAAAGGAACTCTTCTGGCTATCCGTCCTTGTAAATGTGCTTCTCGTAGTCTACGACGAACCGTTCGCGATGAAATTACATTTCAAATTTCTGCTGAAGTCGCTCTTGAAGACACAAACGGGTTCTTCTTCGCAAGTGTTTCAATACGAATATCTGCTGTTTTTGAAGTTTTTTTTGGTCTTCCGCGAGTTTCGACGGGCTTTTTAGGCTTTAACCAATTTTGTACAAAAAATAGCGACCGATTCATAGTTTCTGCTATAGAACGAAGACTTTGGCCACTTTATCTTAGTATTGAAACAATTGTTCTCTCCACCGGAGAACAATGACTTTTTCGACCCATGGCTGATATTTTTGCTATATATTTTGTTATAAATAAAGATAAACAACAGCAAAATAACATAAATCAAAAATAAGCAGGTGTACTTATTTTTTTGACCATATGTGTATATGAAATAAATATATTTAAGTGGTCGCATATGACTGATATTTCCAAAAGATGTTTCAAACACTTTGGAGCGGAAATGCATCACAGTCGATCTCAGGACATCAAATATTTTGTCTACTAATTGTAATATTGGAGTTAAATTTAGAGCATATAAAAACTAATTCTTCTCATATCTATTTTTAGATTCACTCAACAGGACCTACAGTTTAACTATAATTCCGAACGTCAGTTTGAGAAGCATTTATTAGAGTTATCGATTACTTGAAGTGTTCGTTAGACACATCGAGGTGATTCTCGCTAAAATAAAGCTAGTTGGTTGTATCGGGTCGTGTGTTGTTGCCTTCATGTCATTGTCGGTCACAATTAGAATGAAATATGAAGCCGAAAAACGGGAAACCGTTTTGAATTGGTTTGAACCATATGCCAGTTTTATCAGTTTTTATGATAAGTGTTTAAACCGGTTATTTTCGGTTTACTGGTTGTGATCCAAAATCAGAATGTTAATTGATTTGTCTATGGAAAATGTCAATATTCTGTTGTTTTTTGTTTAAATATTTTACCAAATAACAGTTTTTATAAGGAAATCAATTCCTCGTTTCCAAAAATTTATATTAAATACAATTTTCGTTCAGGGGATGAATTTTTCTGAAACAATAATTCCGCCAACTAAATTTGTCATATAGAAATAGTTGTTTAATTCAATTTTTTATTAATTGTAACAAATCGATGCGACTATTTTTCTTAACATAATAAACGTTTATGTTAAGAAAAATAGTCGCATCGATATTCTAAGGTCAAAGTTATATTAAATTATTAAAAATTTATATTAAGTTATTATTTTCTCAAAAATTAGTGAAAGAAAGTACAATTAAAAGGCTATCAAAGAATGATTCTGATATACAAATAATAATAATTTAAAGCCTTTTAAAAAATGTGTTTCGTCTCCTTCAAGGATGTAAAATTTTCTGAAAATAAACTTTTCTAAAAGTAGATTTTTTGAAAAAAATTGTATTAAATGTAATTTTTGTTTAAGAACTTTTTATTTATTTTGAAGAAATGTTTATTAAAACTTTGAAAAAGAGTTGATTTTTTTTTGAAAAAATTTTGTTTCTTTGTTTTTTTTTTAATATGGCTATTTAAAAAAAAGAAAAGTTTGAGAGAAATTGTTTTAATGTAAATTTTTTCATGAAAGATTATTTCTTTAAATTATTTTGTTAGAATATGCTTTAAATTTTTTTGAAGACGTTAAAAGCTGAGAGTTGGGAAAATTTTCCAGTAAAATCGGAGACGGTGTGTTTGCGTGCTTTAGGTATGATGGATCCGCTGGCCATTTGTATGGGAACTAACATCGTTACTTGCAAGCTTCAGGAATTGACACATCTTGAAGGTTCTCCGCCATTTCAAGACCCAACGCTTTTAAGTTCCAAACAAAAAAACTATAATTTTAAATTTAGTTTTTAGCAACTATATCATTGGATTTCAGAAAGTGAAGTTTATATTGACAGTATACCGATATTTGATAATTCCTACTTTGATACTGATTATTAAGCGGCACAGAAATTTCAGTCAGGTGAACTGACTTCTATATAAATTCACCCAACATATTTTTGTGTTGGTACAAAAAATACTCTGAACTCCCTCTTTCTGAACTCCTTCATTTGGAAAATGTAGAAGGAATGGCATGGCAGTGCAATCTATTTGCGCTCGTTCAGTCACACTGAAAATAGTGCAACTGAATAAAAGAGACGAAAAATATGTATAGGCTAAATAGGGTAATTTTTATGGGAGGTTCGAGAGAGGACGTGGTTATTTCGTCAATTTTTTTCACACTTTATGCAGTACTATAACGCGATGTAATTGATTTAAGAAATTTCAGTCTAAGAATT
This sequence comes from Philornis downsi, assembly GCA_019455685.1. Classification (NCBI taxonomy): domain Eukaryota; kingdom Metazoa; phylum Arthropoda; class Insecta; order Diptera; family Muscidae; genus Philornis; species Philornis downsi. The sequence continues at coordinate 1,931,742 of JAHXMU010000549.1, forward strand.
GAGGATTACACGGTAAATTACAAATTGTCGGGATGAAAGTTAATTTTCGATAAATCAGATAATTTTTATGGGAGGTATAAGAAACGGCGTGACAATGCTGTCCATTTTCATTCTCAAATCCTACTTTGGCAAAAACTTAACTCACACCAACTTCGTCTGAGTTAAACGAATTTGAATAAAAGATATGAACATAAGTCGGTCAGTTATAGGGGATGTATTAAAACTATTATCTTTTGTACCAGCCAGCCGCATAGATAGACGTCGCTCAATTGACTTACAAAATAATGGAACACATTTGGTCAGAAGAAATTTGATACTTTCAATGCTTCCTTCTGGATGTTACATCTGTGCCGTGAAAAATTATATCTGTGCTTACAAGAAAAAACGGCATAACTACAAATTTTCTGTTTTGTGACATAAAGCGTTTTTCAAGAAATCGCTATTATGGAGACTTTTTATTACTTTTAAAACATACAGAATATTGAAATCGTGCTTAGATCACAATATGTGTCTTAAAAACATGAACAGTGATAACAAAAAATGTGTTTTTACTAACATTAATAATTCGATATGTTAAGTAATTGATCAAAAACAGCTGTTTTGAAAAATTGTTATAACTTCTGAACTTTATTGAATTTTGCAATGGAAATTGGATATAAGTATGCACTAGAATACTAGTAATAATATAATAATAATATAATAATAATCATGATAATAATAGGAACTTTCATGATCACACATGCGCGGTGGAATTTAACAACGTGGTTTTTAAAAGGTGAAGTTTTAAAAGGACCTTTCCGTGCTCATAACAATAATTACACATACGGAAATGTTTGAATGTTCACCAACAAATTTCCCGCAGGTGGTAAAAACAATAGTGTAATAAAAATCACTTTTCTAACATAAAAGTATCGTGGAACACACTTTTCTTATTAAACTTTTGCACAAAATGCACGTTTCCTATAGAAAAGTATCATGAAAGTTACTTCTCTTTTACAATGGTGTAATTTAATTCACTTTACTTGTAGAACAGTGTCATAGAAGATACTTTTCTTATAGAATATTGTCATAGAAAACACTTTTCATACAGAAAATTGGCACGGGAACCACTTTTCATGGAAAAGTATCAACTTTTACATAGAAATAATTTATGGAAGACACTTTTCATGTAGAAAAATGGTAAAGTACGTTTAAGGACCTTTTTGACAACGAATTATAATTTTCAAAAAACGTTCGGTAAATGAAATTGTTTTGAGTGTCACTCTTCGTAGCAAAACATGGCTCTCACTCTTCACGCACAAACCGACTTGGAAGACATTCTTACTATACATATAAAACGTGTTCATTTTACATAAATAAGTTCGTCGTATGTAAAATGTCAGTTAAAAGTATAAAAAAGACTCTTTTTTTGTATACAAAGTGTTTTCCAATAACTGTTTTCACATGGAAAACTATTTAAGACACTTCTTACTGTCAAAAGTTCCTTCGAAGTCGCTTATTCATACGAAAAGTAACTTCTAAGACACTTTGCTTGAGTTTCAATGTCTGATTTCTATTTTATGTCATATTACCTCCCAAATGTTCCTCTGCGAAATTATTTGATGTATGTTTACATCCTGACAGTTTCCAAATGACAGGAAATTCTGTTTGCAATTCCATCAATAAAAAGTTTGATAGAAACTACTAAAATAATTGCCGGCAACTACGTAATTCATCACTGTAAAATTTCGCTGAAGAAGTGTAACCAATGGAAATAACTTATAGAAACATTTTTATTTGATTTTTAAATTTATTACTGACAACAAAGGATAGGATTGCCAAAACTTTGCCAGCCCGTAGAAAAAGTGTAACTTCACAGCCGTTTATTTTTTTTTCCGGAATTCCACTCTCCCAAAATTTGTGCTGCGCTGTGTAATAAATGTACTGGGAAAAACGTTAAGTGTGTAGAATGTGAAGTAATCGTGAAAATGGTTCACCGGATGGAATTGTTTTATTTCATTAGGCATTCACGTATCAGTGATATAACGATAACTTCAATTAGGTAAATCGTATGATTTACTCTGTTCCAACTCAGGGTAGATAACTGATTTTTTTACACTTTTCGAACGTGAAAAACAACGGTACCAAGAGAAGCGTTTAGTGCCTATTTTTGTAAATGATTTAATTTCCATCCAGAACCATCAACGTATCCTGAAAATGTTACTTGTGGTGACATTTATGAATCCTAAAAATAGGCCTAAAATAATAAAATAATGAAAACTTTTTCGTTTCAAAAATATATGTATATCATATCTAAGGGACTTTTGTTTTTAATGGAGTCATGGAAATGACATCCTGATTTTCTGTCAATTTATATCTTTTCTAGAAATTAACCTTCGAATTTTCTGCCAAGCTTGTGCAATATAATTCGGAGCTTTTTGGATGATGATCTTAAAATGCTTATGCTGGCCCTATGGTCGAAGTAATTGTTCATTTTTACTGAACTAAAATTCTTCCTATTCTTTATTTACTCATCCGTTATTCGGATATCAGTGATTGTACAATTCTATGTTCACACATATATATATATATATATCCAGGACAGGACATCATATAGCTAGCATATAGGAGCAAAGAGCTGATCATTTTGACATAACAACGTAGTATAAAACTTATGTTCTTAGCATCGTGTAGAAGAGTATTTTCTTCGGTAATGCTGTCCTGTTCTGGATGTTTTTCAGCCACGATGTTTCTCTTCTACCTCTACCACGTCTTTCTTTACTTTTTCCTTTAAGGAATCCTTGTAAAATGTTGTATTTATTGTTTCTCAATACGTGTTGTAAGTATGAAATTTTCCGCTTAATTTCTCTCGGAGTATGCGGTGTTACAAAATGCTTGAGGATGCACCGTAACCCTTCGCGAAACATATTGATTGGGATTATCACCATTATAATAAAATGCTGAACGCGACTTTTGTGGAACTATTCTAAATTATTTACTATATATAATTTAATAGAGATATCACTGGATACACCTATCCTCCGATAAGTGCAGAATCACATTTTTGTTTCATGTAATGCAAAAAAGAATCGTCCCTACATTTTCCCCTTCCATGTAATTCAAGACTCCCATAACACTTGACTGTGGAAAATACGCCAAGAGTTAGAAATTATTAGTTATTGTAATGATGTAATGATCATCACCTACAACGTTATTTTTTCTTTTTGTTCTTTCCCTTCGAACATTCAGCCTGTTTCCACAAAACGAATCCCTCAATTCATTCGAAAAGCGAGCTGTTAAGTAATAAGTTAAGTGTATGTCTTTGTAATTCGAATGGATTTTCGTTCTGAAGACATTTTCCAGACTATATTTGTCTGAACCAATACGATGAAATGGTGAAAAATTTACAACAGGAACATTATTTTTTGCAAAATTTGGTAGTTGACGAAGATTTCCGTACATTTCACGAAAACCCTGTTGACAATATTTTCGCTCATAGATGATTCGTTCGTTTACCATTATAAAAATTGTATGGAAATAGGATCATTATTTGCATTTCGTTATCTTTTAATGCGTTAATTTATTTATTTCCTCACCAGAGAGTTATCAAATTTCGCTTTCGGCCCAGTATTAATGGCAGATCAGACAGAAATTTAAGCTGTCTCATAAAAGCAAGCGATTGAGTACTTTTGATGATTAAAATACGAATGTTGCGGAAGTTGAAATTTTTAAAATATATACAAGTGAAAACAACAGAGAAGACAGACAATAGCCTGGCACGAGGAATCAATATATACGTAATAATAAAACTGTGAATAAGTTTTTGGGCGTTCCATTTAATGGCAATGATATTAATGAAACTAATATATAGCTTCCCCCAAATATAAACAGAATCAAATTTTTATTTTATTTGAAGCACTGCATCCGCAGAAAAATGTATTAATACATTTTATGAAAACATTTTATAGCGTAAAATATAACCAAAAAGAAAAATTAATGTTCTTATTTTATTTTGAAACACAGTTGCTGTGTTTCTGGAACGAATAGGAAATGTGTTAAAAGAGTCAATCAATGCATTCTACAAATAACCAGAACTGCGCCGAAGACGTATCCCTTTCAACAGCATTTGGTTTCAATAAGATGCTTCAACGAAAATTCCCAAACCCAAATTAATATCCATAAGCTCTATTCTACGCTGGCCTCGAAGGTCACCTAAACTGGCAGCACCAGACTTGTTTTTATGGGGTTGTGCCAAGCAATAGGTGTACAAAACGAAACCAATCAGTTTTACCGAATTGAAGCGGACCATTAAAATCATAATTGAGGCGATCCCACAATGAATAACTTTCTGACCAGGTGTCTCGTATGTGTGAATGAGCATGGAGGTCGTTTACGATCTATCATCTTCAAAACCAGTTAGTTATAATATATAAAATAAAATTAAATACATTGATTAAAAAAAAGTTATTTGAATTTTTCATTGTGCAAATTTCATTGTGTATTTACTTTACGCTCAAAAAATATTTTCGGGTAAATATTGTCAAACATTATGTTAAGCAAATGCGCCGAACGTCACACTCTTACGTCCGCTTTATCCGAATTTACTTTCATTTATGCTCAGCTTAAGAAATAATAAGCATAAAGATACAGGGGAAAAGATTTCAAAAATTAACGAAATATTCATAACAGAAAAAATTATGAAGAATATTTCTGGACACGAAATCAGAAAACATTATTAATAACAAATGGAATAGAATTTGGAGTGTTTGCCTCTGCACTGGCCAGTCAATTCGACTGCTGTTGGGTTACTGAACTCAGTTAATTTTTATAATTTTAAGTTGGTGCCCAATAGTCGAATTTTTTCCGGAAAATCAATTACTCCATTGATTCGGTTTGTATACTGCGGCTGATTAGTGCAAATCTAAAGCAGAACTAATGATTCAGTTGTCACAGTATCGCAAATTGTTTTATAGCAATTGCACTGTGTAGCAAAAACGAATTTTCTTTTTTGGTGCCGAAAAATCGAAAATTGCTTTTGAAATTTTGGTATGAAAGTTTTACAAATATATTCTTGTTTCTTAGGTAAACTCCAACATTTGAGATATTATGCAAATTGACCAATTTAAGTTTTGGTGATGAGAGATGGTTTCTAAAAAGTATCAGTACTTTCTACAGATCTACTACAATTCATGAGATATGTCAAAACAAACATGAAAGAGGCGCATGTGATTAAACTAGGTATACTTTGAAAGCCACTGTATTGGACCTCATATAAATGATTTTTTGCAGCGGCATGTATTATAACACAAACTGATTTCTGTTAAGGACCATTATTGGCATTTTTGAAAAGCTTGTTATGCATTAGGAAACAATACAATTGAAATTTGGTATTTGCATTTTGATACTGAACATTTGTTAATAATGAGGTGATAACTATTGACCTTGTTTTAATATTTGGTATTCAATATCTCACAAACTAAAGCCGACCGAGAGAAACCTAAAATTATTTTAAAGCCCTCCATTGACCAGTACAACTTCTTGGAAAGACTCCTGTATAATCCTTGCATATACTTGTATTAGCAACGTATTTTAATTGCATATTCAGGAAACCTGGGCAAACCGTATTTATGTCATTATATCCATTTTTCGTTTTCAAAAGTAAAGTTAAATAAAACACACATAAAGCTGTGATTTCGGTGAAACTTTTATTTCATTATAATGCTTGGACCTTGCCAACCTTTAGATTGGTTGCAGCAGTGGACCCTTTTAAGATAGTTTTCGACCACTTTTTCGCACATTTCGGGCGGTACCTCGGCAATAACTTGTCGAATGTTGGTTTTGAAATGCTCCGACTATTGGGGATTATCCGCGTAGACACGATCTTTGACGTAACCTTACAAAAAAGTCTAATGGCGTCAAATCGTGTGATCTTGGTGGCCAATTGTCATCGCCAAAACATACAACTACGCTTTGTGGAAACTTTTTATGCAGTAAAACCAAAATCTGTCATGTTGTGTGGCTCGTGGCACTCTCTTTTTGAAACCACATGTCGTCCAGTTCATAATCTTCAATTGCAGACCAAAATAGAACAGACCGAATAGATACTCAAATTATACGGCACGCTTGCACTTGCACAGACCCAACTACATCTGTAACGTTTCAAGCCTCTTAAAATTTCTTAATAATCTTGCCAATTCCTTGCACAGTAGCTCGATTATGACAACCATAATCACCCCGTAATGCACGAAAAGTGGCCACATTTGAATCACCACATTTACAGTAAGTTTCAATTATTTGAACGCGTTCTTTGGTTGTAAAACGATTCATATTCGTAAATAGCCTTTCACCTTTTACTACATATAAATAAATAACGCTTCAGATGACAGGTATTTGACAGCTGACAGTGATTTTGAAACCTTTAAATGAATAACGCTGTACAACTGGCATAAATGTAAATAACTAGGAAGTAGGGATTCCAACGAAAAATGTAGTTCCGATAAATCAGCCATTTTGTATGGGAGCTCCTAGAAGGGGTTTGGCAGTACATTTTCATTGCAAGACCCAATTTGACTAAGATCTAAGAATATATGGGCTAAATGGTCCATTTGTGTGGGACATACCAGAAGGAGCGTGGTTACAACATTGATTTTTTCAAATTCTGAGGAGCATTATAAGCCAACGCAATGGAATGAATTTCTCCAGTCTACTAATGTGGAGGAAATATTGAATTTCTGAAATTTGGTAAATTTGTGTGATAGGTATCAGAATAGCCATACTGCCAGATATACGGCTATGGCTCCATCGACTTGTTAAGTCGTGGAAAACATACGGTCAAGGGATGCTTGGCACTTTAGGCGCTCCCTTCTGAGTGTTACATTTTTGGGTGTATCAAATAATATGTACTTTTATTTCTTCGGGTGAAGGTATAAAAAAGTGGAAAATGTTCCCAAAAGATCTAGAATAAATACAAATTCAATTACGCAAAATAAAAACTCCAAATTGTTGTCATCATGGTTTCACTCAATTATTAATAAACCAAAATTTGTTCTCCGGCTATTTTCGTGAATGGCTTTCTCATGTTATTTGTGATAGATATACTCGTATATTTATGTTCAATATGCTAAAGTGAGTATTTCCACCAACCGTTCACTCTTCACGAATTAAAAAAAAAAATATTAATTTTTTCAAAATGAGTTCTTGGGCATTCCTTCAAGATGGCTCGGGAACTATAGGCAGAGTTAAAGAATGTTCCTTATTCACTGTTTGATATATTTACTGGCTAAATATAATACTATAATTCAGTTTTTAACAATGTTGTACCATATTTCAATAACCGCGAAACCCACTTAAAAAATCTTAAAACAAAAATGTTAAACGATTTTGTTGTTACACACTTTGTCAAAAAAAGTATTGGGAATCGGTCTATAATACACAGAATATTTATTATTCACCCAAATTTATTGTATCGCCTTCAAAGTAGGTCTATTCGGAAATTTAATAATATACTTCATTTCATTTCATTTTTCATTTATTAAACAGCTTTGTAATTTAAAGCCTTTTGGTCAATATTAAGCAAATTACTAAATACTACTGGAATTAGAAAACAAAAACTGAATATAACTTAGAATATAACATCAAATTAGCTAGTAACTATTAACTTATAACGTTCAAATTAAAGTGCGCTAAATATAGGCGAAATGGAGGGAAATAAAAATAATGAGAAAAAAATTAAATATTGTATAATATATATAGGTCAGCCCAAATTTGTTTTTTTTTTTTAACCAAGTTAACAATTTTACAGTTCCAAACTGGTTATTAAATCACAATATGCATAAATTGATATAAATACTACTTCAAAGTAAATGTAAAAATGTATATAAAATAAAAATTGATCACATAAAACCACATATTTAATATCAACCAATAATAATTAACAAATATCACTCGTAAATGCAAGCATTAGGACGTAAAAGAATATTCTCCTACTGCATATGATAGATAACTCCATTACGAAATATTGCGTACAAATATTTGGCATAAGTAGGGTATGAACCAGCTGTTTTTTCACATACAGCGGGTTGGGTTGGTTGGTTGGGTTAGTTGTGTATAATTGCCTCAATGCATAGTTAACACTTAAAACAACGTGATTAATGTGCTTCTCAAAACGCAGCTTAGCATCTAATAAGACTCCCAAACATATCATGTCATGCACAAACTACTCGCAAATCCCCTTAAGTTCGGTTAGAATAAAGCATAGCTTTGGACTTAGAAGAATTGGCACAAAGTCTGTTCTCCGACATCCATTCACGTAAACTATCAAGCACATAATTATTTTTCTCCGGAAGAACGTCTAGAAACTGGTAATCGCCTTTAAATATCAACTGGATATCATCAGTCAAGACATACGGTTTACACAGAGTATCGAATTTTGGAAAAAGACCGTTGATTTAAAGAGTGAAGAGAATTGGGCCTAAGACTGAACCTTGCGGCACCCCACTCTTTACGCTGAGCACATTACTATATCTACCATCGGCACAAACTTGTTGCTTCCTTCCTGAAATATAGGAGTAAATTAAACTACAAGCATTGTAAATAAAATAAAAAATATATAACTTATAAATCGAAAATGTATGATCACTCAATCAAACGCTTTTTCCAGATCCAATGACACCAATGTATATATTTTGCTCCCATTGAAATTTTTCCGAATACAATCAGTCAGACCCAGTAGCAAAGGAGTAGTGATTCTATCCTTGCTAAATCCGCATTGACTCAATTCAAAAAAGACTTAACCTCAAAATATTTGGTTAATTGGATCTTCAAAATATGCTCCACTATCTTTGACAAATTTGGCAAAATTGAAATTGGCTTATAACTAGTCACAGACTGTGTTGAGTCCTTTTTTACCACAGGAACTATTTTTGCTAATTTCCATGCTGATGGATACTCAGATGTAGTTAATATGGTGTTCAAAATACATAGAAAATGGGTTGAAATGTAAGAAAATTAGTATTATTATTAAAAATTTCAAAGGAAATCCGTCACAGCTGGTTACATTACACTTAATCATTGGAAACGCCTTCTCCAAGTACCACAGCTCAATACATTGAAGCGAAAAACCACTCTCCCGCTGCGGGAAATTCATAACATTATCACCATATGAATCCAATTGGTAGCTTACAAACAACTCATTGAGTTCATTAACATTCACGCCACTTGGAAAAGATTTGTCTGAAGAAAACCCATTAGTTGTTAATAAATTCCACAATTTTTTCGTAGATTCACACCTAAGTGCACTAAAATGTGCATTAATCGTTCCCTTTCTGATCACAGATTTAGCCTTATTCCTTGCCCTGCAAAATATTTTCCAATTAACTTCTGTTTTATCTTCAAAATATGCTTTATAAGCCAGATCGCGAATTGACGCATAATACGTTAAATTTGGGAATGAATAATCCAATTGTCAAAACCTTCCTCCAACGTCATTTCCGAAAAAGATTTTAGTTCTTGCCGCGAGTTGCCTTTTACGTTTTCTATTGCCTGGAAATGGGTGCTTCGAATTGGTAGTTTGAGTATTGGAAAGAGAAAAAATCTGCCGGAGCCACATCAGGTGAATACGGAGGTTGTGTAGATGACATTTGTAGCGTTTTTGGACTTCTTAGAAAACCTATAAGTTTTTTTTTCTATTCGCCTTTTCGGCGAATTTTCTCTTTTAAACGTCGCATAAAAAAGGAAAGGTAATATTCTCTATTTACAAATGGCAAAAATGTCGAGTTAGAAAAACACCGAAATAATAAAAGAAACCAGTCAAAAACAGTCAAACATTATGTTGACTTTTTTTTTATCGAGTTTGACGTGTGTCTGTTCAGTTTCTGTTCAGTTGGAAGGCGCCATTCCGAAGCCTGTTGACTGTTTTTCATGTAAAACTGTGAAACTGAAATAGGGGTTCGGAATTGACTCTTTCTGGAACATCTTTAGCGACCTAATAAAGGCGCCCTTTCTCCTTCCGAGAATATGAAACGTATCTCGACTGAACTCATACCCGGTTAAACCCATTTTAAACGGGTTTACTTTATAAAGTATTCAAAACAAGAAACGGTGGTGGCAAGAGAAATAAAATTCCAGTGTTCCTTCTCAGTTTCTAAAATCACAATTTTTAGTATAAAAAATTAAACATTTTGATTTTAAATCTCTCAAATTTATATAATATATAACAATATTTTTGTGATTTTTACCAATGGTTGTCCTCATTAAGAACTATATGATGGCATCCAAGGGTCTAATTGATGTTAATCTGCAGTGCTTTTTATAAAGGTTAAAAATTCATAAGTTTTCCATTTACTGGTTTTATATTCATGTTGTTGTACTGTCGCAGGAGTACAAAGTGGCAATCAAGGACCTTGTGCTTTTTTTGAGTACAAGATTCTCTAAATACTATATACAATAACATAAACATATAATAATAATATGTACATAATATATAATAAAAAAATACATATAGAATAAATAATGAACAATTTGGGATTGAACTGTCAACTCTTGGTGTGTGCGCTACTACTGCATTTTATGTTGTTTCGGAAATGCCTGTGAATGGTAGTGAAATGTATGAATGTATGAAAAAAACATTGTGCAAAACACATTAAACGAGGGCGGTCTCATAACTAGTCGACCTATCAAAGAAAACATAAAAAGTGGGGACCATGTTTCTATATTTTTCAACATAATCTCCTTTAACTCGATACATTTTTTTCAGCGATATTTAATAGCTTCTGTACCTTGATTATAGTAAAAACTGTCAAGCTCCTTAAAATAGCCATCAACTGCTGACTTTAACTCTTTATTGTTGTCAAATATTTTACCACAGAAGCATTTTTCCAAGTTTGAAAATAGAAAGTAGTCGGAGGGAGCTAAATCTGAAGATGATTGATGAGGCAATTCGAACTTTAATTCATTAATTTTGGCCATCGCAATAGTAGATTAGCGAACTGGAGTATTGTCTTGATGAAACAACACTTTCTTTTTCGCCAATGCGGCCTTTTTTATATAACTTCATCACCTAAACGCTGCAAATAAATTAGCATAATATTCGCTGCTGATTGATTTTCCTTTCTGAAGATAATCAATAGAAATGGGATTATTTCTCGCGCATCCCAAAAAACAGACTCCATGACTTTGCCTGTAGATAGAACCGTCTTCGCCTTCTTTGGATACAATTCTCCCATTCTAGTCCACTGCTTTGACTGTTCCTCTCACTGTTGTCTCAGGTGTGAAGTTGTGGACTCACGTCTCGTCCATGGTTATAAATCGTTAAAATTCTGTTACCCAATATTTTATAGTCCTAGACGAAGAAGCAGACTCCCCCAGAGTAGAATCTAGTTCGACTTTGATATTGGTTGACCTGAGACCTTTCAAATGGAAATATTGGATTACATAACTCTGACCAATTTTTTCCATGTTTGTAAAATCGCTGAAACGTAAAACAGATGTTTTATAAAGTTGCCACTTTTCACGAAAATATTGCTTTCTTCAATTTACTGGCACCATCTATATGTCAGTTCGGCTGGTTTTGGGACCGCCTCGTGTTACGGTATACCTCAGCCATACAGTTCTAGATTATGTACTATAACTGTACTATAACCGGAAGTACCAAATATGACCACCAGAAGTGAATGCTGGGTGGCGGTACTAGTTTTTAAAATTCAGCGCTCTAGATATTGATAGATACCGAATCTACTATGTTCTTGCAATTCGCTCAGTTAAATACTCTATTCAAATAATTTTTTTTTATTAGATTTTTTATTATATTAAATTTGTTTTTTTTATGTAGGCTACGTAGAAGATGAATTTAACTGAACATACTTTTTCGGAGTTAACCTTTAGGGTGTAAAACGAGGGATAAAGAAGTAACAAATTTGTAATAGGTTTGAATAAACGACTGAAGCTAAATTCATCAGAGTTAAGGTGTGCATTTCCACTATGGCGTAAGCGAGCGGTAGGAAGTGATTTTTAAAAATTTTAATTTTAGGTGTAGAAACGAAAACAGAAATGGTATAAAATCTAAAATAAATGCCTGAAGCTAAAATTATTATATCAAGAGCGTACAGTCGTCCATCGGAGAACGCGCGTGATCCGGGAAACTTTTTGGTAACTCTTATATTGGGGATACAGCAGGAGAAAAGGTGGTATAAATTGTACCATAGCCAAGAACGAAACGTGGATGCTAAAATCACTAATTTGCCCTTTTAGAGTGAAAAACATACACAAGTGGCGACAATAATTGCATAGACCAAAGCACTGCAGTCAAAACCATGCAATTTGGCAGGCAAACAAATTTTAAAACTTTATAAAATAGGTTTGGAGAAACTGAGCCTTTCATTTGTCTTCTGTTTAAGAAACCCAATATGTGACTTATGAATTTGCAGGCTCGTATTTTTAATTACATGTACACATATCCCGTTTTACACATTTATTTATTTATTTATTTCTGGCTTGCAATTTAAAGCCTTCCGGCCAATTGTAAGTAAATTACAATATGCAATAATTAATCATAATAAAAACTAAATATAAAATTTATAAAAGTATAATATGACGTATAATAATATAATATAACATTATGATCGTTGAAGACAAAAAAAAAGTATGGAAAAAAGACTAATTCAAAAGTTAGAAGTTAATCGGAATATAATCTTGAAATATAAGATAATCGGTATGTAATAAAGGCTGCCCACAGTTTAATTGAAAACAAAATTTTACAGTAAAGTCTGAAAGTGTTGTAGAATGTGCCTTTTGTGAGAATCAGGAAATAATTTAAAACTTTTTAAATAGCTTGGTAGTAAATTGTAAATTCGAGCTACTCTTACTACAAAAGCACGACCCATGAGTGTGGTTATTTTAGGAATAAGAAGCTGCTTATTACGAGTGGAATGTGAAAAATTAGATGAATTTAAAAGAATTTGAGGACTACACAATCGAACAGCTTTATAAAATAACAGCAAAGACCTAAAATCTACATAATTTTTAAAACTACAACCCAAGAAACGTTTAACATACGGTGTTATATGAACACGACGCCTCAGTGAGTATAAATATCTCATAACTCTATTAAACGCCATCTGAACTTTCCTCATATTATGTTTATTAGTGCCACTATATAACTCCAGACAATATAGAATACTAGGCATGATATAAGCATGAACCAATTTCTCCTTAATCGATCTGGGCAACACTAAGTCGGTATTATAAAAACTTCGCAGTGAATAATTTAAACGTCGGACTACATTATCCACATGATAGTTAAAACTTAGTTTGTTGTCTAAAACTAAAACATTTACATTCATTTGGTTGTTTTGTCTTTTACTATTTTCAGTATTTATGATTTAAAAGATTTTACCACGTTAAATGCATCATTTATATCCATCGCTCAAAGGAGATCAGTTATGTCCCTTGGGCTTCCATCCACAAACGAGGTATCCCACTAGATGTAAACGTTGCTTTCGAGATTACAAAGAGCATGGCGGAAGACGGGGCATTGACGACGTAGCAGCTTCATCCCCAAATCTTTCTGATGGCTTTAACTCAAGGTGAGTAGAGGTGTTGGTTGCAGGTTGCCACTAATCAGTGTGTTCCATTTCGCCTTAGGCCGTCGTCACGAACATGGACTTCCACCCAAAATCTCTCGTCCCTTAATGGCAGTAACAATGACATTGGTATGGAAATGGGAGGGCGAAGCCGCAATCCCATCCTAATATTTTGTTTTATCTTGGCACTTTTCTAAAATTCAATTAACTAATACTTACTATTCGATTAGAGTCGGTTGCATGATTATTCTAATATGTATTCGTATATGTATTTTTTCTAAGTAGTGTGTGGTGATTACATATTCACAGTTTGAATTCTATCGTTTCTACTTATGTCGTCCTTCATCATTTTACTTGTATCACTCTGTACTACTCTGTATTACCATTATTACTTGATCGTACTCGTACTACCACTCCTCGCCATAACTTCATGTACTGTATCTCGCTCTGTCTGAATGTGTCCACTTGGCCGTCCGCCATTGGTGGCGGCGTCGATCTTATTGTGATTGCGTCTGTGTTGTGGGAATTTGGATCTCCGGTTGATTGTCTAATAACATAATATTGGTTTGTTTTTGATGACTAATGACTACAAAATAAAACTGCACATTGCGGCCACTTGCAATTACTCACACGAACACGAACGTAACTTTGCCATGCATGCTTGAACATTTGCCGCTCCGATTACTCAACAAAAGTTGTACACTTCAATGTAGAGCTTAAGAAGCGTCCACAGTCATGGGCCTCAACTCCAGATATCGATGAACCCGACAACGAAGCCAAGGGCGGACCGCGTTCTAGCGGTAGGCCCGCAGCTGATGAAAACAGTGTCAATGTAACTATAAAATTGCCAACGCCGCAGAGGCGCCATACGACAACGCTAGACTTGAAGGAGGTGAGTAGGAGGGCGGGTAGCGATCGGTAAGATTATTGCTTTACTTACATTTTAGGTTGAGAATTCATTGCTGCAAACCTCTTCGGCTTCATCGTCGTCAAAAACTATTCCAGAAGATCTTGTCATACTATCGACCGATAGTTTGGCAGAAAGGGTGAGAAAAATGAATCTGTTAAAGAAGCAACGGAGTCAAAATTCCAGAGAATCGAGTCGTGAACGTTCCGTTCCAAGAAAGGCGGAGGGGTAACTACAAAACATACTAGCAATATATGCAATATATAGAAAATTTTCAAATTTTTTTTTTTCCAAATAGGGAGAGCAGCAATGGTGAAACAAAGAGCCCACCAGACCGACCCGAACGCACAAAGTCGTCCGCATCAGCTTCGTTATCAGCTGCCAGTAGCAATAAGGAAATGGAGACTGCAAAGCACGCATCGTTACCACCGAAAAAGACGGCGAGTACGACGTCTTCCATGCGACCAACGTCCGCACCCGTTAGTGAATCTAAATCATCATTACCACCCACACTTCCGAAAACCACACCAACAAAATTGAAACCGACATCGTCGACCTCTACCACAACTTCCACAGCGCCAACTTCCACATCTTCTTCCACCACGACGGCGACCCGTCGAAAGGAGGCAGAACGAACCAAAACAGCACAGGACGTCGAGTTTATGCTTAATATTAAAGATAACTCCAACAACAAAAAACCAGTGCATGAAAATATGTCCATGATGACCGAATCACCGGATGCTGACAGTCACAAGGAGGAGCTGAAGAATTTACGCAAAGAACTCGAAGCTATGAAGGTTCGTGCCGAGAAGGCTGAGCGAGAAAAAAGTGACATTCTATTGAGACGTCTGGCTTCAATTGACATGGCTCCAAACCGTACTGCGGCTTCTGAAGCCCTCATACTACAGCAAAAGGTGAACGAAATGAAGGATCAACTTGAAAAGGTTACGGAGGAAAAGCGCAAGCTGAATGCTAGAATGAAAGAGCTGGAAAATAATCCAAAAAGTGTAGAGTACGAATTACGGCGGAAACTCCAGGCCGCCGAACAAATTTGCGAGGAGTTGATGGAAGAAAACCAGGAAAACAAAAAAGAAATCATGAACCTACAGGCCGAAATGGACGAAATTCAAGATACATTTCGTGATGATGAAGTCAAGGCAAAAACCAGTCTTCAGAAGGAACTGGAGAAGACTACAAAAAATTGCCGAATACTTAGTTTTAAGTTGAAGAAATGCGAACGTAAAATCGAAACATTGGAGATGGAACGACAAAACGGTGGTAACGCGGAGCTGACTGCCCGAATTAAACAGCTGGAAGATGAACTGCGTTTCTCTCAAGAGTTGACAAAAAAATTACAGGTGGCCATGTTATATTTAATGGGTTTGCTAAACCTTTAACCTGGTTATCATTTCAGGCTGAATCAGAGGAACTGCGAAATCCAGGGAAGAAGAAGCCTCCTATGTTGGGAGTTTTGGGCAAATCGACATCTGCCGATTCAAGGATAACACGTGAATCTCTGACCAGAGGTGGCTCTCAGGAAGATCCTCAACAATTGTTACGAGATTTACAAGATTCCGCCGAAAGGGAGTCCGATCTTAAGGATCAACTTAAATTTGCTGAAGAAGAAGTAAGTTCACTGAATGGAAAATAGAGGCCATTAGGTTAAAACTATAGTGTTCAAATACCTGGCTTTTTAGCAAACCTGGTTTCGAGTTATTTGAAAAAAATACTTTTTCCAGATATCCGGGTTTTGAGTGTCAAACCAATTAAAAACCGAGTTAATCGATTTTTGCGAATTTTTTTAAGCAAAATTAAAAGGAACAAAATAATTATCATAATCAGATGGCTGATATGCGAGTCTATATGTGAAGACACTCATTGATATTTATTTATATGGACGAACAAGCGAAGGATGGTTTTGTTGAATATTACGGACAATTTTCGTAGTATCAAAATTGACGGCGCTGATGGGAGAAAAATCTAGTATAGAAATGCACGTAGTTGCATACGAGGTGTGTTCAAAAAATAAGGTGAATTTTCAAATTTCGCGGGCTACGTACATTCGACTTTCTATTATTATTTTTTTTATGTTGGTAAACTAGTCTCGAAGATATGTTGACGGTTTTATCCATGTAACATGTTTGGTTTGTTTGTAAGAGACATAAATAAGACAATGATTTTGTGCGTTCGACGATTTTCTGCTATCGAAAAAAATGGATCAAAATGGAATTAAGTGCTCGAAAACATTTGAAATGTTGACAGTGGCATACGGTGAGAGTACTCTTAGTCAAAAAAAAAAAAAAATGTTTACAAGTGGTACAAGCTTTTCACAGAAGGTCGAGAAGATGAAAATGTTGAGAAAGTGAAGAAAATTGTATGGAGAATCGTCGAATCACAATTAGAGAAGTTGCTGAGGATGTCGGCAGATCGGTTGGCTCATGACACGCAATCTTTTCGGAAATTTTGGGCATGAAGCGTGTGGCAGCGAAGTTCTTTCCAAAATTGCTGAATTTTGACCAAGAACAACGTTGCATGAGCATCGCTCAGGAATTGTTGAATGACGTCAACGATGACCCAGATTTGCTTAAAAAGGTTGTAACTGGTGACGAATCATAGCTACATATATGGTTATGACATCGAAAGGAAAGCCCAATCGTCCCAATGGAAGAGTCCAGCAGAGCCAAGACCAAAAAAGCACGACAAGTTCGATTAAATGTGAAGGATTTGCCCATTTTTCTTCGATTACTATAGCGTAGTGCACCAGGAGTTCTTACCACAAGGTCGTACGGCAAATAAGGAGTATTACCTTGAAGTTTGCGTAAAGCAATACGAAAAAACACCCGAAATTGTGGAAAAAAATCATGGCTTTTGCATCATGATAAGACACCTGCTCACTCATCTTTGCTTGTGAGAGATTATTTGGCAAAAAACAACACCGTTATCATGCCTCAGCCACTGAATTCACCAGATTTTGCCCCCTGAGACTTTTTCCTGTTCCCAAGAACAGGAAAGGACGGCGTTTTGCGACGATTGTGGAAATAACCGAACCGAACCGAACCTCTGGGAGAGCTCAAGCATATACCTAAAAGTACATATCAGAACTGCTTCGAGGATTGAAAAAACGCTGGCACAGGTGTATTATATCTGAGGGGGACTACTTTGAAGGAAATGAAATAGAAATTGATGAATAAATAAATATTTTTTGAAAAATATTAAAATTCACCATTTTTTTGAACAAACCTCATATATCTCAAGTACTTACAATAAACTCGTCCTTAATGTGTTCTATAAGTTTAAAATGATTCCTATAGGAAATCATGTGGAAGACATTGAATGACAACAGAAGACAGAAAATGGCAACATATAATGCAATCTGTTAATTTCGGAAGGCGACACTCGGAATCGGACCAGTATTTTACAAATTCAATTTAATGGGAACGACAGGAGTTAAATATGACTTGATGAATAAACGTGGGCTCACTTTTAATTTCATGTTGAAATTATTTTTTTTCGGCTTGAGGTCATACAAATAAAAAATCAAGGGTGCTGATTTTGTTTTTGACTCCATCAATCATCTTCATCTTAATATACTGAAGGCGATTGACGGAGTCAATTTAAATATTGGGCAAAATATTAAATAAAATAATAATAAACAATATCAACGAGCTTGTTTTTTCGTTTGTATGAACTGAAGCCGAAAAAAAAATTAAATTCAACATGAGCTGTAAAAAGGTCACTTGTGCAAACAATTTACATATCATTTATTTCATTCTGGAAACAATTTTTCAAATTATTACTTATTACTATTATAGAAATCTATTGTTCACTGGCGTTTATAACGACTGTACATCAAGTACGATCATTTTCGACATGAATATTTTTTGAATATAACGTCCCTTATACGTTGTCATTTGAATATTTTGTTACAAAGCTCTGCAAAATCTAAAATTTTCGAAAGTCATGGCTTTAATATTAATTTGCACGCAACGTACAATGTCTATGTATGTTCTATTCTCTTGATCATCTGACACAATATTGGTTCAAAATCATTAAATTTATTGTACTGAAATAGATAGAATTAAATTATGGTTGTTTTTATGCATTTTAAATTTTAGTTTGTTCAACTCAAAACCATTATTAAAACATTTTTGTAATTTTTCCGAAACCCGAAGCGAAAAATCGGTTATTCGAAAATGGAGATTTTGCAAAACACGGCGTACGGTTTCAGTGAAAGAAACCGGTCTGCCGGTTTTCAGTTTTGCTTTTGAAAACTCTATCTGAAACAGTAACTGTAACAGTAAGGGCAAAACGAGAATACAGGACGTAAACTTAAAATTTGAAAAGGTAAAATTTGTAGAAATAAGTTTAATCTAAAATTACTACAAAATTTAAAATAGTTAACTAAATCCGTTAAACATGTAGAAAACAGGTTGGCTCAAATATTAAACTGGATCTCTTAGAATTTGTAATTTTATTTAGTTATTTATCTATCTTCTTTACATACCTCAAAGTTAAACAGTCTGAGAACTTCACTGAAAAGATCATTGGCAAATAAAGGCGTTCAAACCGGAGAAGTCGAAGACATTTTGAAGTTTCCCAGGTCAACACAAACTGATGAGCTGTCTAATCGTACCTCCACTTCAATACAGACAGAGCTTGTAATTGTCACTGAAAGCGGTATTCAGACAAATAGTAACGATATGGTGACCGAGACTGCTGACGAAGAATCTCAAACTTCTAGTGTGATCGTACACAGTGAAGCGACCCAAACGGAGAAGGACCTGATTGAATCGATTGAAAACGGTATAGCTCCAAGAACTGCCGATGCCGCCACTCAAACTTCCGTTGTGGTACCGACATCAGAGAGTAAAGACGAAGAGACCCAAACTACGGAATTACTGGATAAGGAATCATCAACAATCACCAGCGCTGCTAAAATATCAGATATTTTTAAAAATTTGCAAGATTGCGAACGTTCGCCTTTTGCAGCCATCTTACCGTCGGTATCTACAGCGGCAACGCCTAATTCGTTACTATTTCCCAGTCTGATATCGCATGCCCTTATGTCTGGTGCTGGGGCAGGTACTGAATGTTCGAATATATTCATCCGTAGTGTCATTCCTCGTTAAGTTTACATGTTTCTCACTACTAATTATGTTGACAATTATTGTTATATAACCACCGAAGGAATCCGCCTACTGGTGGTACGATATCTTTCTTTCTGCAGCTTCTGCCATCATCCAACCCAATTGGAATATCGAAATTTTGTTTAGTGTTGCACTTTTCTATGTTATTGGCTAAAATATTGTTTTGTTTAATATTTGCAGGCCGAAAATTTAAGGAAAAAAGTTGCCCGCATGGAGGATGAAAATGATTCTCTAATGATGCAGTTGAAAAAAATGGCAACACGCTCTAGAAGTATGATAAGTTGTTTGGTTCTTGTTTCTCTAACAGAAAAATTTCTCATTGTCATTAAGAAAGTATTTCCAACTACTTCGTCGTTGTCGATCGGTTGCTCTCTCAAACTACAAACGCGAAAGTTGGAAGCACTTCCTTGCCACACAACCCATCGGCTTTAGCATTTGTTTATTAATATAGATTTGACTATTTTGATGTTAAATTTTATTTACCGCCATCCCCGTTTCCTGACTTAACTCCTTCCTACTAAACCTGCCGCATTGCCATTTTTTGCAGCTGCTCATACTGAAATTGATCGTTACAAAATTGAATCTCATAATCCTCTAAGATTATCAAATCATTCAGATCATAGTACATAATGATTTTCTTGTTTGTGCATGCACTTGCAGCAACAACGTCGAGAAAATTTCTAACACCCTTTTTTCGTTTTAACAGCTCGAAAACTCAGTCCGACGCCACATCGGTTAGCTCCCGAGGTTCAAGCTGAGCGCGATGAAGGTATTTCAGACGAAGATGATCCAGCCGAATTACGTATTTTGCTTGAATTGAATGAACAGGAAGCATCGATATTACGACAGAAGGTGGACGATCTGGAGAAACAAAATACAGAGATTAAAAAACAAGTGCGGGAACTACAAGACAAACTTACGGAAACAACAGGCAAAAAGTCTTCATTCTCTTCACTAGGCAATGCTACCGATAAAAGGGTGAAGGCTTTAAACGACGAATTGGATCAGATGCGCAGCAGAATTTCCACCTTGGAAGCCGACAATGAACGGATACAAAAGGAAAACAAACGACTTCAGTTGTCGTCATTGAAAAAGTCATCTTCAACTGAGAATGTATTAGAACTAAACAAACTTAAGCAAACGTTGGCGACGGTTGAAGCGGAAAGAGACGGCTTACAAACGAAGCTTAAGCGCATCCTAAAGGAAGCTGATGAAAAACTACCACCTAGAAACACAATTCGAGTCACCGATCTAACACCAAAGAATCAACTGAAGAAATGGGTTGAGGAATTGGACGATGAGATAACAGAAATGAGAGCTCTGGTAGCGAGTAGTGGTGCACACACAGTGAAGACCTTACAAAGCGAGAAAAATTCCCTGGAGGATGAATTGAATAGTTTAAAGGCGAAACTAATCCAAGCGGAGGCCGACTTGAGTAAGTATGTCACAGTTTACTAGGCATAAGTTTACCATACAGATGGTTAAGTAATCTATCGTAAAGCTTGAAAGTAACTGCAATTGATTGCATTGGTAAAAGGAAATGACAGCCTGTTTCCATAAAACGAAAGACTTTTAATTTCACTGTGTAGGGTTGCCATAAAATTATTATTTTTGTTTAAACCAATATGAGAAAATTTCGATAAAATATGTCATGGTAACAGTGTAGACGAAAAGTTTCATTTGTTTTGTAGCAATTTTCTTAAGAATACTTTCGTTCATATACGATTCGTTCGTCTACCATTTTGAACGTTTTATGGAAACAAGCTGCGGATGTGAGGGAAATGTGCTAGAAATATTTCAATTTAATTTATTTGAATACTCAACCTCTGTTTAACATATTTTTTTGATTAGTTTTAAGTTTTTGGTTTTTCTGATAAAATTTTAAATTTATTTTGGTGAGAGTCACCAGTTGACATACTATAAATTATCACAGGCAAACGACATTTTTGATTGAAACATACTATTTTCAAAGTAAATGAGATACGTAACTTATATGAAATGAATGTGTTGTGCTTTGATTAAGAGGCATTATGACCAATTTTCTAAGTAATTTTCTTTTTTGCTGGAAAGAATATTGTCAACGATTGTGAGAAACTTGGGAAAATCTGATAAAGTTGAGAAAACATGAGGTGAAGTTAAATTTGGAGCTTGTTTCCACAAAACGTTCGAAACGGTGAACGAATACGATCGTCGGAGAACAAAATCATTGGAAACAGTGTTTTTATAAAACGCATGAAAATTTTTGTTAACTATAAAATTTTTCAGAAAACAATGTTATCATTAAATATTTTTTCAATATTTAGTCTCAATACAAATAAAGGTTGTTCATAAACAAAGCTCTATTTGAACTAAAAAGCGCCAACAAATAGTTATTCGTTCGTTAAATTTATTTGGAAGACCTTCAGTCTTCTCATAATTCTTTGTCTCAAGTTTAAAGAAAGGTTGGATTTTGAAATACCGACCAGCATTTATGGGAGCCACCGGAAGAGGTGTCTATTTCATGCCTATTTTCATTCTCAGACCCAATTATACCAAACACTTACCAATTTTGATTAAATTACATTAGCATGAAAGATATAAACTTAAGATGATGAAAAAATAAATATGTGGGTTAATCGGTCATTTGTATGTGAGGTAGAGAACAGACATAATTAATCGATTTGTTGTCGATTTACTGCTGTTGACAAATTAGGAGTTACAGCGAAGAAATTGGGTTTCAGGAAATCAGCAAAGTTTCTTTCGCGAGGTTACGAGTTTGCGAAATATTAAGCTGTACCAAGTTTTAAGATATTTCTTGAAGATTTACGAAAGTTTTCGTATCTATCAGCCAGCCAAACGCTCAATAGACTTAAAAAATCAAATAAAATAAGCACATATAGTCGAAAGATACCTGATGCTTCAAAAGGTTCCTTTTGGGTGTTACACTTTTTCGTATTAAATTACATGTTGTTATCTGTCATATTGCCAGAACTTGGCGAAGAAAGCTAAAATAACCTAAAAAATCAGAAAAAAGATAAGTTCCTATAAGAAAATTATCGTAGTCTGAATTGGGGTACATTAATATTTATTGCGGCTTATACATATAAATTGAAACTTAACAGGTGAGGTCTTTATTCGGTTCTTAATTTTTTACCATTAAATTCTACTATATTAGTTAGACATTCTTAATTTGTAGAGTATTAAAACCAATAAAACAGCGTAATTTTTAGCTAATTAGTGAGTTATGTAATCGGTTAACAGCTTTAAAGTAATACAACTAACAATATTTCTGGTTCATCATCATTGATTCATCAAACATTCTTACCCGAAACGAATTTGTCTAAATTATTATACAAATTTAGAGTAAATGGTCATTTGGAAGAATTGGAAACGATTTTCCTGTTAAATATATTTCATCAAATTTTGAATATAATTCCAATGTGTATGGAATTAAAACTGAGTCCTTAGATGAAATCAATTAAAATACTAGCCTAACCAGAATTCAAACACCAAATTTGCCTCAATATATTGATCAAAAAGGCCAAACATTATATTGATTTTCTTAAAAATAAAAAAACAGATGATTATACATTTTTCTATTACTTTCATTTAATAGGGAAGATCCGAGTACAACAGACTTCAACGTTAACCGATCATTTAAGTAGGCTTTCTGTAGCGATTAGATTTTGATGCCACTCTTAAGACATTCGATTTTAAATTTGTTAACACATTTTTTTTTTGTTTAATTTTTCATACACAAAAATTTAAATGTTTCAATGGGGGTTCTGCTTTTCTAGAATTTGTTTGGATTTTTAATACGTGTGCAACCCCATTTTTCCAACGCCGCATGAACTTTTCGGTATCCTATAGTTGTCATAGATTACAACAACATATTCGTACATAGCAAACAAACCAAAAACGATCTAAAAAATATATGAAAAAAGATAGAGAGAAAGCTTAAAGCTAAATCCAAATTATTAATTAATTTCTTCAGATCCTTTTATCGCAAGTTTGCGTCTCACTCCCTTTCGAGTTCGAAGTTTGATAACAAAAGAAGTTCTTTCATTATTATCAGTTGATGCTTTCGAGGAAGAAGAATCTTTTAACGATGCATATGAATTAACTAAATTAAAATCTCTATGTGTATTTATGTGCTTTATCTGTATTATTAATGTAATAAAGCAAAAACAAGTGAATAAAACAATTACTATTAAATATTCATTAAAAATATTAACATTATTTTAATACTAAAAATGACTACATACGAATCTTTACATAAAAACTCACATAATAATTTTATTATATGATTAATTAGTTGTATTCAACGTAAATATTAGTATATACAGGGTGGGCCATAAGGGTGTTGGCGGTTTAAATATTCAATTAAAAAAAAAAAACTACGAAACATAAAAAAAATATATTTGTATTTTAAAAAGTAGAAGCATGGGAATTTTTAAGACTTAAAAATAATGTTGTCCAAATGGCTTCCCTCGGCTGCTTGACACTCTTGGAATCGAAGTCGGAAATTTTGGAAAACTCGTTGAAAAGTTGTTCTCGGTATTTTGTTACTTTCCTGAATAATGTTCCTCTTCAACTGCTCTAAATTGGTCGGATTATTCTCGTAGACTACCGATTTGAGGTAGCCCCATAGAAAATAATCGCATGGAGAGAGATCGGGGCTACGTGGGGGCCATTCAATATCCCCCCTTCTCGAAATGAGTTTTCCAGGAAAAACATTTTTCAGCAGCTCTATGGATACCCTAGCCGTATGACATGTGGCCCCATCCTGTTGAAACCACATCCTCGAAGTATTACCTTGAAGTTCTTGCAAAGCTGGCACCAAAAAGTCTGCTAGCATGTTGCAATAATTGTTCGCTCTAACCGTCATCGCATGCCCTCTTTCGTCCTCAAAAAAGTATGGTCCAATAATACCGGTTGACGTTATCCCAGTCCACACGACAAGCTTAGGGCTGTGAAGTGGACGTTCATGCAAGCGTCGGGGATTAGTCTCGGACCAGAACCGACAATTTTGCTTGTTCACATGGCCATTAAGGTGAAAATTGGCCTCATCACTAAAAATCACGTTGTTGAAATTGACAAAGGTAAGTCGGTTATTGGCATCATCGGGTTTTAATTCTTGGACTATCTGAATCTTATAACTCTTCAAATGCAAATCACGTTTCAAAATTCGTCGTAAAGTTGTTCTTTTGACATCCAAAGACTGACTTCTCTTACTTGTTGACTGTTGCGGATTTCGCTGAACTGAAAGACGAACACGCTCCACAATGTCGGCTGATCTTGCAGAAACTGGGCGACCACGAACCGTAATTGGTACTGTTGAGCCGGTTGTTTCGAACATTCTGATCCAATTTCGTATCACATTGGCGCTTGGAACTTCACTTAAATCGTGTAAACCGTGTTCATGCCGATACAAACGTCGTGCAGTAATCACTGATTTATTGTTTTCGTAATACGCTCGGACACAAAATGCACGCTGCACTCCCGTGTACGGCTCCATGGCGACTAAATTTCCAGGAAGCGGCGCAGCGAACAACATATCCAACCGCCACCCCGCGCCGCGCGTTACCGAGAAATTGAAAAATTAAATCGCCAACACTCATATGGCCCACCCTGTATATAACTACAAATAATCTCAGAGCATGTATTTAAGGAACCAATCTTTTATCTTAAAAATATATTTTTTGTTGTGTGAACTATTTACTTTTTGCGTCATTTTACTAAAAAACTTTTTTCTAAAAAATGTTGATCTTTTACAATCATTTATAAATTTGAACTCATTTTTTGTTTAATACATAAGTGAGAAGTGAAACCTACGCAATTTATTAATTTGGTCCAATTAGATTTGTGATCTACCAAACAGTGCAATGGCGGGAAAAAAAAAACACAAAATCCAACAAATGCACGGATATGAAAACGAAATCAAAATGGATACGTACGCGATCATATGCCTTTTGACATGGATTTAGTACTCACGCAAATAAAATATATGAATCGCTTATCGCTCGTGAGTCGAGAGTTACCTTTCAGGAAATCAACGCCCCACAACGTTTCATCACAGTCGGAGGAACAGTATGCAAGCCCATATCTAACACATATACACCAATAAAGTGTATACTTATGCTTCGTATATCCTCCCATACCATTCATTCTATTCTGCTGATAATTTGCTCGGTTATTTCCAGAATATATGCGATGGTTTCTGATACCTAATCCGATATGCAAGGAATAACTAGCCACAGTAACAATTGAGCGGCTGATATGTAAGACAGTTTGGGAGGATATTCAAACTTGTAACTTTGTAATAGCGGCCTGCACTTTGGATTTAAATACGTACATATATGTGGGCCGACATGAATCGATGTGGTTAAATCAATTCAGGAATTAGTTCTGTTGGGTTAACTCTTTCGGGTTTTCACCTTGTTTCACCCGTTGTTAATTTAAATTAATTTGCCCTCAGCTCACTCTGACAGAGAAATTCCATTGAAGGATCCTTATTAATGCTGTGAAATATGCAGACATTGTCTCAGTGGCTACCAAAGAATTTAACTTGGAGTAATCTTACAATTATTTGCATGCCAGTGAAGTAAAAGTATTTTTTTCACAAACAAAAAAGCCGTGTGCAGATATAACACGAAGGAAAAAAGGAATATATTATTTGCTACGACGAAAGTGTAACGCCCAGAAGAAAGCGTTTAACGCACCAAGTACCCAATGCGTTTCATAATCTTTTTAGTCTGTTGAGCGATGTCCGCCGGTCTGGCTGGCTCGGTATTGAGCACGATAACTGTCGTAAATCTTTATGAAACTTCTTAAAACTTGGCATAGACTAACATTTTTTCCAGATCGTAGCCGGTCATTGACCAAAATACAATTTTTGCCCATAACTCCTAATTCGTTGACTACAGTGATCAGAATTTTCATCCATTATTTTGGCTTATAACTCTCAATATAATAATTCATGGTAAAATTTGGAAAAAAAATTCATCGGTACCTCCAAAAAATGATCACTTTTACCCATATATTCTGAGAATAATATCTTCTACTCAGTTAAACTAAATTCAGTCAAATTTGATACAACATGAGCATCATAGAACGAAAATAGACGTAAACACGTAAACTGTATCGAACTGAACTTTTGTCCATTGTCTTGGCCTGTAACTCTGAAGAAATCGGCCGAATATTTATGCCCCTTCTGGTACCTCCCATTCACATATCGAATTCAAGCCACGTATTGTTAGGTTTCTGTGCCCATTACAGTCACATTAATTTCAGACAAAATTGAAACAAGTTGAAGTTCGTTAAAGTAGGGTTGCAGAATAAAAATGAATGGCATTGTCTTGCACCTCTTAGTATCTCCTATACAAATGTACCGATTTTCTGAAATTCAATTTCACCCTTTTTACTCCTAATTCGTAGACTCCTGCAATCCAATTTTTTGTTCATTATATCGTATAGTATCTGACGAAATTTGAGGAATATCGACCATGTAACCAAGCTTCTTCTGGTACCCCGCATAGAAGTTTACAGGTTTAGCGAAATTTGATTTTGCCCCTGTCACCTCTAACGCTAGACTGCAATAATTCACATCTTGTCAATGTCATTTGGTATAACGATAGATAAAATGTAAAAAAATCAATCGAAAGACACCGCCATTTCTGGTACCTCCTATATAAGTTACCTCATTTAACACTTTCACCCCCGAATTCGTGTATCTCATTCAGTTGCATTAGTTGCAGTATGACACATTAGTTGAAAACACTTATTGATAAGAATCTAGCGATTCACCACCCCCCTTCTGACACTCCGCACATCTTTGTACCAATCAAAAGGAAATTGGGTGTAGTTATATGTGGGTTAATTCACCTATAATTTCTATACTGCTTTTAAAATAAATTTTTTAATATATGTTTAGATTCATTTTTATTTTTGGCTTTTATTTATAAAGCTCGTTATCGGATTTTTACTTCTGATCTTCATTTCTAAAATTATTATTATTATATTATATTATATATATTATAAAATTATTATATTATAAATTATTATTATTTCAGGGGGATATAAAAAATACGAAAAAATCGTTAATATTGGAAACATGTTGTGAAAGTCAAAAATAACTATTATTCTCAGAGCGATATAATAAAAATCATAAATAAATCTTAAAGACGGACTTTTTGCATAAATTATAAATGCAGAGGCAACATGAATGGTTAGTGACCAATATCATTGAAAGCGAGAAGGAAAATGTTGGTGGTGTAATCGCGTGGAGGAATTCCTTTATGTCCGTCCCATGATGCGATAGATATTTGTTTGTTAGACATATTTTTAATGAATTAAGTCGGTAACCTAGCAACTGCATTATTTTAATATATAACTGGCCTAGTAAGCGTGTAGTTATTTCCCTATCGAGAGATTTTGAGTTGATCGGCAGCAAAGGATGGAAGTCTCTTTTTCACAAAATTTGTTTAGTTTAAAATTTCATCAGTAATAGTTATTTTTGGATCTTGCTTTCCAAGTTTGCAAAACTTTAAATATTATTTCGGTCACAATGATGATACTGATGCTGTTTTTCCAGAAATTTCTGACGAGCTCGCTGTAGTAAGATACTCAATTCAAATATTTTAAAGAATGACTAATTTCTGTGTATTTGAAAGTCAGTATTCTAAAGAACATTCCACGAATACATAATAACGACAGAAGAAGATTATTTCAAAAGTGCTTTTTGAATTATGCTGATAGTTATTTATTAAATTTGAATTTTTAAACCAGTTCAAAAATGGCTATTTAGTAGTATTTCTAAAATATTTTTAATTTATTTACAAAAATGTGGCAGTTAAAGTTCAGTTTAATAATAAAAAGTGAACATCAAATGTTGCTTTGTACCCGTTTTATATAGTGAAAACTAAGGAAGATACAATAAATGAAGCTTATATACCCTCTACGCCAGGCTCAGTTATAATCAGTTTGTTTTGTTATCTGCCAAATGTGTAAAATATTAGGTGCGCAACTACGTTCCAATAGATGGCACCAGCTGTAAGTGTCATAAGCCAAGCTTAGGCATATGGTAAACATACCGCCTCGACACAATAGTGATTTTGTTTTGACGTCATATTCTTTTGGTAGTGCGAATATGTATGATTTTGTGCCAAATAATCCTCATATGCGGGAAGTATTGATTTTCTTCTTTCAATCGAAGAA
Organism: Philornis downsi; assembly: GCA_019455685.1. Lineage (NCBI taxonomy): Eukaryota > Metazoa > Arthropoda > Insecta > Diptera > Muscidae > Philornis > Philornis downsi. The sequence goes on from JAHXMU010000549.1 coordinate 1,960,547, forward strand.
AACGGCAGTTGAAGCTCATCAGGAGCTTCAAAACGTTTACGGAAATACTACTTTAAGTGAAACAACGGGTTGAGATTGGTTCCGTCACTTTAAAGACGGTGATTTTAATGTTGTTACTTGATGGAGATCTGTGTCGAACGCAGGTAGATCTTGCTTCAGTATTAAGAGTTACCCGCCAAGCCATTTCCAAACGATGGAATGATTCAAAAGCAAGGAACTTGGGTTCCTTATGAGTTGAAGCTACGGGACGTTAAGCGTCGTTTTTTCGCCTGTGAACAATTGCTTCAGAGACAAAAAGAAATGGCTTTCTTCATCGTATTGTAACGGCTAATGAAAAGTGGATTCATTACAGCAATCCAAAGAAAAGAAAGTCATGGGGACTGCCCGGTGATGCTTCTACGTCATCGCATCTGCAGAATATGTACACTGCGAAGGTTATGCTCTGTATTTGATGGGACCAGGTCGGTGTTATTTATTACGAGATCTTGAAACCAAGCGAAACTATCACTGGGGATCGGCATCGACTGCGATTAAGCCGAGCTCTGCGCGAGAAACACCCACAATACGCGGAGAACCACGAAAAAGTAATTCGTCTGCATGGCAACGCTCGGCCTCACTTGGCCAAACCCGTTAAAACCAACATGATCAAACACATTTGCGGATAAATTGATAACAACGGACTGACAAATGTTGACACCGATTTGAGTATGAATAGATTAATACAGTTTTGAAGAGATTTTTACAACAATTCGCGGACATTTTCTATTTTTTAGGCTGGCTAAGTTCAATTTGTGACAAAATCATTTCAGGCTGAGATCAACTGTAAAGCAAAATTGACATTTTCAAGAATCTATTTAAACAATTTTACCACATACTTAAGTCGATAGAGTAACGTCGTTAGAACCTTTTTGGATGGGGCCAGAAGTGGGTGAAACCAGTAGCAAAAATTATCAAACATAAAGGCTGAACTCATCCCTAGAAAATTGGCATCTTTGGAAAATTTTCAACAATTTTAACATTTATTAATTTGTTAAAAGCAATATACGGTTTTAATTTATAGACATCGTGGTTATTAAAATACATCGTCGAAGACATCCATACTTATCTGCTTATGAATTAGCACATCGTCCACAACCCTGTGAACAGCAATAAATTTTATATAAACTTCTAGTCGACCGAACTTTTGTGTCTGTCCACCTGTGTTTTTGTTCAAATAACGTCAGGATGATGAAATTCATGTATTGACAACTTTGGTGGTTTATTTGATACCGTGTTGTGCACTTTGCCAATTTAATAAACGAATTAAGAAAACGTGATTTCGATTAAATTAATGGTAAAACTGAAGGCAGTTTGGTTTTAAAACGATACGAGTATATTTTTATGACCACATAAATGATTGAATTGAAATTAACAACGAAAAATGTTAACATTGTCCACAAATCGGATGGCTCAGAGTGTAATTGGAATATAGTCCCATTTTCGATATTACGTTATCTGAAATTCAATATCTACTTGCATAAACAAAAAAATTTTTGTTGTTAAGAACATTATTTTTTGCGGAAATTTAATCAAATTTCGTCAAGTGTATTCAAAAAATGGAAAACGGAAATTTTGTGCCGACACATAGATAAAGTAATAATATTGATTAGATGCTCTCATATGTTTTTTGAAGAAAACCATTTTATTGTTTTTTTTTTTTTTATTTTTGCCAAACTGTAAACATTATAACTGAGTCTTTATAATTACCATTTTTACATTTAAAGTACAGCACATTTAATATCGTTATTATTTTACAGAAAAAGCCAAGTCGTCTCCATCATCAAACTCAAAAACATCGGAACTGGAAAAACAACTTAAAAAGTCAGAAGATGAGTCAAAGCAATTAAATTCCAAATTAAAAGAATTGGAAGATAAGATTAAGAAGCAAGATTCTTTGGTAAATATATTTGTTATAGAGAGGAACTTCCTGAGACACGCATCAACATATTTTTTCGTAGATCAAACAAAGTGAAACTTCAAAGGTGTCCCTGGAACAACAAATGAAGTCTGAAAAAGAAAAGCTATCTAAACTTGAAAAGGACTTTGAAAAGGTACGGAAAGATCACGAAAAGCTGGAAAGCAAGCTAACCCAAAAAGAAACTGAACTTCAACAATCACGCAAAAATGCGGATAAAATGAAACTGACGCTGGAAAAGGAAGTTAAGGAGCTGAAAACAAAGTCATCTAAATCAGATTCAAAACAAGTGCAAGACTTAAAGAAACAAATGGAGGAAATGCAGGAATCCCTGAGCGGTGAAACCAAACGCTACAACGACCTCAACGTCCAGTGGGAAAAGCTATCGGAAGAGACAATACTGATGAGGGCCCAGCTGACTACAGAAAAGAACAGCCTGCAAACTGATTTAAACAACGCACATCAGAAAATATCCGAATTAGAGGCAATTCGTTTGAATCGTACCGAGTTAGCCAAAAAATTGAGTGAGGCTCAGAAGAAAATTCGGGACCTTGAGGAGAAAACTATGAAAAACAGCTCCAAGGAGTATGAAAAGACAATGCTGCAAAACAAACTTGACGAGAAATCACAGGAGTACGATCGGCTCAGGAGAGAGAACGAAATGAACATCGATTTGGTGTTCCAGCTAAGGAAGGACAATGATGATTTGAATCGCAAACTAAGCGATTTTAATCGCATTGAGCAGGCTCAATCGTCGATCAATGGACATAGTGCAAGTTTAGAAAATGAAATTAAATCACTCAAAATCAAGTAAGTACAGCCAATAGCCTTCGAATACTCTCGCCACTAACTCTTGCTTTGCAGATTGGAGAATGCCGAACTGCAATTGAAATCGGAAGTGGCTTCAACACGTCTCCGATATGAGCAACAGGTTAAGACCCTAAGTGGCGAGATAACCTCCATGCAGGTATTGTGGGCACTATTATTTCCGGTCATTTCCAGCCTAAACTACATCTCCATCTGTATTTTCAGCGACAATGTGAACGATTTAAAAAAGATAGGGATGCATTCAAACAAATGCTGGAGTCTGCTCAGAAGAAAATTGGCGATCTCAAGGCCAACAACGCCGGAAGACAAAGTCGAGGTTCCATGCATAGTAGTGATGAGGATGACAAGAGCAAGATTGCTTATTTGGAGCAGCAGGTATGTAAATGTAAGGAAATGAGTAACTCAAATTTTGCAATTAATTCGTATTTAGGTTGGATGCTTGGAAGACCAGCTGGTTGAAGCACGTCTGAATGTAAGCAAAGTAAAGACTGAATTAGTTTCGGAACGCAGTGCCAACGAAATCAAAATATCCGAAATGCAATCGAAACTCAATGAATTCGAGGAAGAGCGTGTCATTGGATCTGGCCGAACAAAAATTCCTGGCATGAAGACCAAACTAGAGCTATCATGGCAGAAAGAACGAGAGGACCAACAGCGCTTGTTGCAAGAGACTTCTACCCTCGCACGCGACTTACGCCAAACACTTTTTGAAGTCGAGCGCGAACGAGACAAGGAACGCTTGGAGTCAAAGAGGCGCATGGATCAACTGAAGCGCACCACCGAAGAAGAAATGGAGGAAGGCCGAAGAAAGATCGCTGAACTGCAGTGTGATTTGTTAGAATTACGTGACGTTCATGCTAAACTAAGAACATCCAACGAAAAACTTCGAAGAGAGCGGGAACGCTATGAGAAAGAGCTGGTAAAACGTCGTATGGAACAAGAAGGTGGTGATCGCAAGCTCGGAGTTCTTCTGCACACTGTGGATGAGTTGGTAAAAATAGCACCAGAGCTTGCCGGCACTAGAGTGGCAGCAACACCCAATGATTTGAGGCCCGAACCCTCAGCTCCTCGAAGAAATCGAAGCCCATCTCCATCAATGAACACAGGTCAAGTTTCTAGTGTATTGGCTCGCTTGGCAGAGGCTTCCGAAGAGTTGCGCAAATTCCAACGGATAAATGAAGAAGAACATGAACGATATCGTATGAGACGGAGCAATTTAAGACGAGCTGCATCGCAGGAAAACGATCCTCATGGTAGCCAGAGTTCTGTGGCCAGCGCAGCAAGCACCACGCGTAATGGAAACAAATTGTCACGTTCTGGACATAACGGCAGTTTGATAAGGAAGAGTCTCTCACTGGATCATTCAATACAAAAGGAGCAAGTAAGATGAAGAAAGACGATATGGACATACAATTTAGTTTATCAATCTCCTTAGAATATCTGGCGTCAAGACGACGGTAGCGTTTCTTCAATGCAGTCCATTGACTCCGAGTTGGGTGGTATGGTGCGTGACTCCAGCTATGATTCACGTTTGGATTCACGTTTGTCCGGAGGATCTACACAAAGTGATATACCACGGGGACCACGAAAGAAGAAGAAGAGTTTGATGGGAAAATTGAGAAGCCTTACAAAGAGCAGCCGAAATTCCGAGAGTGAAGTATCGGTATGGTTATCTTTCAATAGGGTCTCTACTTTATTTCTTATGAATGTCGTGCTATAACAGATTCAAGGTTCAGATTCAGACATTAGTGTGGCCAGCGATATGAGAGCCAGTAAAAAGGACTTACGAGGTCGCCTGTCTGGCATGTTTAAACGCTCCGGATCGACATCACGTAGTGGCAGTACAGAACACGTGTCTAGTGAACACAGGCCGGTAGCAGTCACAGTGGTTGGCGATGCGGATGGGCCCCAGCCCAGAGATCCGCCACCGGCCAACTCTCTGACACCTAAACCCATTCGATCGGTAAGATCTATCCGTTATCCCCACAGGCAATAACAATAATAACAATTTACGTTCATAGCTTGCCAAACCTCCAACGCCATCACCAACCACCCCGACGACCAAGCGAAAAATGGCAAAATGATGAACAATTTTAATTTGATTTTACAATGTATTGTTACATATTCACTATAATTTTGACATACCATAAATGATTAGAACTTTTTATCAATTAAATAATATGATATACAAGAAGAATGCGACATGCGTTTTCCAATTACGGGGCTTTCGTTTCCATGTTAAGATGTCAACTCTACGTCTTTCGATTTTGTATATATTTTTTATGTACCTTCACATTGGTTTCATTCCTTTGGCATATGGTTGTACCGCAAATCGGGAAACAAAAGTTTTAAAAGATATTTCTGATAACTCTACCCCTAAACAAGCTGTACCGCTACTTCTCTCGTAAGTGTTCCCCTTGTACGCATGTCGTTCTAAATTAGAAGTAACCTATCGGACATTGCATTCAAATTATTCTGCAAACTTTACTTGTACATGTAAACCAAAAATTCAAAAGATTTATATTTTTATCAGTTAGGTTCCGCATAATCATACTTTCACTAGTAGGAATGACGGCAAATTTCATTTGGTGTGGCAAAAATGTAAAACCCAGAAGGAATCATTTAGAACATTAAGTATCTTCTGACCAAATGTGTTTCGTAACCAGTCTGGCTGGCTGGTAGATACAATAACTGTCGTGAACCTTTATGGAACTTCCTAAAAGTAGACACAGCTTAATATTTAGCCCGATCTTAGCCAGGGATTGTAAATATGCTATATTCGGCTACTCCTTCTGGTAGTCTTTGTTTATTGTATTAGTTTCTTATGCATTGCAGAATTTGAAAAAAACGAGCAAGGGTATGGTTAATTAACCATATCCTTCTGGTACCTCCCATACAAATCACCGATTTCTTAGATTCATGTGATTTATTCAAATTTGATACACGTTGACCAAAGTAGGACCAGAGGAAGAAAACGTGTCCTACATGGTACCTCGCGCACAAAATTGAGCGAAATTCAATCATTCTCTTGTAATTTCTACTTCGTAGGTTGCAGTAGTCTGTGTCCACTACATTTCTTTATAATCCTCTATGAATCTAGAGAAAAATCATCCAAATAATCTCGAATTTTTCGTAACTTTTGGCACATTTCGGGCGGTGTCTCGCCGATAACTAGGAGATTATCCGCGTAAACACAATCTTTGACGAAGTCCCACAAAAAAGTCTAACAGCGCATGATTTTGGTGGCCAATTGACGTCGTAATACACGAAAAGTGCCCACGTTTGAATCACCACTTTTGCAGTATGTTTTAACTATTTTTACGCGTTCTTCAGTTGTTAAACAAAAACAAATAAATAACACTTCAGATGACAGGCACTATATAACAGCCTTGCCAGACCGGCGGCTTTGAAGCCACTAAATGGATAACCTTATGTATAAAATTGTTGCGTTACCGACTGATTGACTAACTGACTAATCGCCGCCTAGGCCAAATGTCTGAGATTGGAATCACAGAAATTGGGGTATACGTATGTACATATATGGTATGTGGCGATAAAAAAGGGATTTTCGGAAATTCGTACTTTTAAGGCTAATAACAGAGTAAAAAGTGACAAATCTGATGTCATCGCCCTTCTTAAATGGCTAGAGCTAGAATCAGGGAGATTGGTGTCCATAGCTGTACGATTCCAAGGGTAAATCAGATTAAAAACGTATACATTTGCTACTCAAATGGGTTTTGCCAAACTCAAATGGTTTTAGCATAATGAAATTTGTTGTCCATATTTCCTTTCCATAGTAGATATGCGATAACGACTTCTTCGAGAATTGTGCTTTTAAGGTAAAAAGGGTCAAATCCGATACAATTCCCCAGCACATACGGCTAGAACTAAGCTCACGAAAATTGGTGTTTATTGGTGTAGATTGATTGCCATTACCAGTATATGCTTGAGGAAGGATTTATACAAATTCGTATTAAGGGATAAAATAGGAAGAAAGGAGGACAAAAGATGTTGGAATGACAAAAATTAATAAATGAAACAAATAAGTGTAACAAACTGTTGAAGATAAAGTCATAAAATTGGGAATAAAGGTTTCTCTGTCAAGATATTTGAGCGATTATAGAAAAATCGACCCGTTAATTGTAGAGCGGAAAATAAAGGGGTCAATAGTGGTCCGTTCCATAAAAAATGACGGAATCTAAAACCATTAGTACATTCCTTTTAGGTCGTTCTAGAGCAATATTCAAGGATATTTTAAAAATCGTTATTTTAAGATATAAGCAAGGAAGGAAGGAGCCTTAAATTGCACAGCCGCCGGCTGTCAAATGAAAGAAAATGAAGTCATGAAATCATAAATACGCATTCTATCATGGAACATTCGAATTCGAACAGGAAATAAATAGGACAAAATTGGAAGTAGACTAGATCTAAAAGCTGAGAATGAAAGGCCAAAGTTGAGGAGTACCTGGGTCTTATTGTCTGTCCACACTTTAAAAATATATTTTACAAAATTCACATTTTCAGGGAAAACTCATTGACGAGAAGGAACAAAAACGGTGCCATCGTCCAGACTAAAGAGCTGTGGCAATAGGGTCGGCTGTATTGTCTAAAACATGAATTACTGGGAGCTCCGCTCCGCGAAATTGGCAAAGAGACTCTGCTGTCAGTGCTAAATAAATTCCAGAGGAATTCAGGTTCTGATTTAAACTTTAACTTAAAATACGACATCGCGCGTACGAAGTAGCAGGGACTTGCTAGTATTTA
>JAHXMU010000549.1:1968102-2004627 GCA_019455685.1 Philornis downsi
TCCCTGTTAGCGATTGTTTTACGTATCTCGTGTTCTGTCTAACTTTTTCCTTACGGCACGTCATTTTTATTATTGAATTTTACCACTTCTTCACAAAAATTATAATGATCTTATCGCATGCACTTTTAAAAACTCACTAATTGAACTTGGCATTATAATTATGAAACACGCAAAACAGTGAATTATAGCAAAAACAAAATTACCATTATCTGCACAAATCCAAAAGTTTCTATAGTATTGATATCGGGCGAGGATTGACCCTTAAGATTACTAATGAAATTAAAACTTAAAGGCGATACCAATGGAGTGTGGTAAATTTGTTGTGCTTAGTACGAAGTCCATCAAGAATTTGATTTATGCTCAGACGCAAATTGTGACGCGGCTCCATTGGAATTGTTGATTGGTAATCAGAAGTTCATTGCACCTCTCTTGAATTTGTATCCCCTCGAACTGAAATAATACGCATTTCTAAAATCAATTTTCTGCTCTCCATAACGTGATTCTGATTGCAGATAACTTGAAGACAGCTTTGTAATTATAGGTCCCAGTTAAGGCCAGACGTATTTTACGTAGACGTTCTCCGTCCGGCCCTTCTGAATCTCCAGTTCAAATTCCAAGAATTGAATTTTTGCTAAAATTATTCGAGTATTGGGTAAGATCAGTATCGCGTCAAATTTCTTGCACTGTTCTTGCGCTTTCAGGTGTACAATTAAGGCTGTCATAACGGTCGTTATTTGATTTTTCTTAGAGGAGTTGTAGGTGTGATTGAGAGTCATCGACATACAACAGTGGTTGCATTATCCGAAGTGAATGAGCGATCGCGGACCATTACTTAGAGATAAGCAAAGTTAGGAGCTGATGCTATAATTCTTGATAGGGAAACTGACGTCGACTCATTTGTGCAAGTTACAGACTTTGATGTTCAAGGAGTAGTTGGCCAAGATTTAGGGAAATTACAAGATTTCACAATGAGCATTAGGAATGCGTGACGTTTCAATCACAGATCTTGAGTGAACTTGGAATCAATTTTACAAAAAGCTAACCATTCGATCCGTTTTTCCGTTAATATTAATATTAAATTTTTAGAATCGCAGTACCGACTACAACAGAACCTGTGCAGTTGTCTTTTAACGGATATGGACACATTGTTGGCTTTGTTTTATTCTATTATACATCTAAGTTTGAATTTTGCATCCAAGAAAATCGTTATTTCCAATATAAAGATGAATTCTATTGACAAAAACGGGGATTACCAATGGGCTCCCCGGCATTACTAATACAGGGTTATCGATTAAGTTGTTTCAAAACCGTCGGCCTGGCTGTCGGCTGTTAAATACCTGCCATATGAATTGTTATTTATGTAGTGAAAGGTTTGCTATTTACGAATATGGCTCGCTTAAGAACCGTAGAACTCGTGAAAATAGTTAAAGCTTACTGCAAAAGTGGGGATTCAAAGTATTGCATCGGTATTGCAACGGTATACCGAAAATTTGCAAAATATTCAAACATTTAATAGAAGTTGAACATTTTCGGTCATCCAAAGCTGGTATGTATCAATGTATGTATTTATGTACATTCCAGTACGGCAAATATTATGCTGTGGAGAATCCAATTGGAAATATATTCCTTTTTAAACATGCAAATTGTGGAAAAAATCCGATTTAAAAATTGCATAATGAAATTATATTTGCCAATATATACGGAACAAGAAGGCATTATATTGTAATTGTACTTATAGGATTTTAAAAACACACATTTGGACACGACGCCAAATTTGCTTTAGCATTTATTATTTAAAAATGATCAAATCGTGCATTAAAAATTAACCTACAATACTCCTGGATATGTGCAATTATTACGAAAGAATTATTTGAAATTGGAATCGGCAAAAGTATGTAAGAGACCATCATCGTCATTTTCGCATTTGTTAGGTTCGATTTCTCATAAAGTAATTTGTTATTGGGAATTACCTAAAAAAATGGTTGCCAATAAATTGAGATAAATGAAGTAAGCATAAAGAAATTTATGTCAAATTATCATTAATTAACTACACTTACCCAAATGAAGAGTGGGCTTTGCTCTACTCTTCAACGTCTTCAACTCTATAACTAACAGTTGGAAATGTCGGCGGGAATAGGTATAAGGAGATTGTGTCACCACAATGGCTTGCCTTTTAGTGGAAAAGGAAACAATGTAATAGCATCGGAATCTCTTTCTGGATAGTTTTGTATTACGCAATACATATATTCCAGTATATGAACATAAATTTACAGATGAAAAACTGAATTTTTTAAATTCGGTCAATTTGTATGGGAGGTACCTGACCTTGCTTCGATCTGGCAAAATAATAGGCTGTGCCAAGTTTTGCGACCACCATCGTGTCCACTTGTTACACAGACAGACGGACATCGCCAATCGACTTAAAAGTTTCTGAAACGCAAAAGAAGCCTGGTACTTTAAATGCTTCCTCCTGAGTGTTACATTTTTGGCGCTATGAAATGATATATGTGTATCTTCATTTCTTCGGATGAAGGTGTAAAAATGTTTACGTACTGACGCTTGATTGTTAATTTTCGATAAGAATAATTATCATGGTATTAACTTAGTGCCGATTATGAATAAATAAAATAACTCTATATGTCATCCAAATTTAAAAAAAAAACTTCCATTGTATTGGTGGCATCAACGTATAAAAGGCGGAACGAGAAGTCTAAGTCATTTCATATCCGTTAGCCGAGAAACATAGATAAGCGTTTTAGGAAGACAGATATAAAGAATTCGAGATGTTTTAAGTTCTAACTAGTGGTGTTCACGTATGGCTCCACCCTGAAAAACACGAACGGTGTCCTGTCCCTTTACCACTTGTTTTGCGACATTACTTGATCGATTTGTTATTGTACCTTAATGCGATAATTCGAATGGTGAAGTCAACTGATATTGTTATTGTGAATATTGGTCATGACTTTAAGGGAAAAGAGGAATAGAAAAAACAACGGATTAGACAATGTATGTCGTTGTTGTTGGTTCCAAATTTGGCAAGAAAAAGAAGAATATGCGCAAACAGATTGGGCAAGTTTTTGAGATCAGTCGTTTAAAATTTGTCAACTGAAGAAGTTGGAGTCTTGTTAAAAACTAAAATTTTATACCTTCAATAAAGTCATTTGAGAAATTGTTAAAGTGCCGTGAACGAAAGAATTTTGTGGTTTTATTAGATCAGTCATGTGAAGGAATATTATTGTCCCGGAATACATAAAACAAGTAGATTTTCAATTGTAGTGACCCAATACACAGTTTCTTAATTTTAAACATTATTTCATTCATTCGCAAATTATAGATTTCGTTACATTCGAGATTTTACACATTGTTCTGGGTGAATGACATTTAATCAATTCTTTCACTACAACATTTATTTGAAGTCAGATAAATCGGACAAATGTTGGCAGTCCTAAAAAAAATATTGCAGAAGAAATTGCAAATTTGCTGCTTGCAATATTGAGAAAAGTGATGGGAAATGTCAACGGTGAGCAATCATGGCTAATCTTAATTGATCGTGATTTTCAACTCTGATAACCCTGATGCAATTATTTACCTTTCTCTTCGAGTACTCGAGTAATTGGAAACTGTAGTAATCGGCATTAAGCAATAAGTCCCTTGCAGTGAGTTCTGAGATAGAATGCGTGTAAGCTCAGTGAATGTAAGAAGCTCGCACGATATTATTTTTTCTGCTTAACGGTTCACTAATATAAAATGCAAATTACTTCACTTCTGTCGCAAACAAACCAATGCATTAGAATGTAAAAAACAGCTATTTAGAGTTCGTAAACCAACAATAAATAAATCATACATGGGGAAATTTCATTACCAATGTTTTGAATATCAAAACTTGAAATATTTTTGTTACCATTAATTGATTTTGAAACATTTTCAACTACTATTATTTGGAGACATTATTTAAGATGTTAGTTTTAATTGGATCAAAAAGCATTTGCCGAAATCAAATATTATGCCAAATAGCGAAATCGCTTTCTACATGGAATGGGAGATGTCGGTTGCAATGTGGAAGTAAGAAGTTTGAGTAAAATCCAACTCGAATGACGTAGTGTTGATAATGATTATTTTTCATTAAACAACTAGTTTACAAGTATTACCAATAACTAAAGTGAAGATAGTTGAAAAAAATCCATTACAATTGGTGTCTAACAATCGTCAATACTAAATGCATACTAAGTTAAAGAAAAATGTGCAAAAACAAATTTTCTTACATCGAATCAATTTCAATTCACAAAGTCAGTAGTTAACAATTAGGTTAGAAAATTCCATATTGATTAACTTTTGCTATTACTCAGCCCCTTGGTAGCGCTTTCTAATTCTTTAAACTGAACCAATATGACCATATAGGTGAATACGGACGACACAACCTGAAATTACGAAAAATGCAATTTATTAGTTAATCAATTATAATTACATGAGTCGATTATAACTTCTGTTCAGTCATAATAATTTGATACTAACATTAAATAAGGTGATTCTGTTGTATGAAAAGAATCCATGTGCGGTAAATAATGGTTTCCTTCGAAAATTTTTCAGAAGAAAATTGCTTATCTGGAAAAATATAACAACAATTATAGTAAAATAAGTCAAACATATAGATTTAACAAATACAAATAGATACTTAATTGATTAAACTAACAGAATAAAAGTTCGTAAAAATTAGCAAAAGCAATTACAACTGCAAGCATTATAATGCAATTCGACTGACAAAATTGAAAATTACTAGAGTTTACAAGTAAAATTTCGAGAATTCGGAAAATTTCTGAGGTACATGGAGAAAAGTGGAATTCGGTTAATTTTCAACCTCATTATTAAGTTCATTAAGCATGTAAGTATAAAAATTGCCAACAGCTTCAAAGATATGTAGCTAAGAAAATACGAGTATATGTTTTAAATCGTTCATTCGTACGGGAAGGGGTTACTTAACAATGAATATATGGATAAATACAATAGAAAAAAATCTACGTTACTGCAGCCTGCTCATTTAATATTACAGAAAAGAGCCAAGCGTAATAAAGCAGTATAATGGACAAAAATTAAAGCTACAACAATCTACAGAATACGAGTTACAGGGAGTAACTGAATTTCGGAAATTATTAATCAATCAATTATTACCATTAATCGATCAATTTACATCCAGAAGCGGATAACGTATTTTATTATTTTTTTTTTATTATAATAATTTATATTATTAGAATTAAGTGAAAATACATTTTATAAATCAATAAATTAAATTAATTACTTGTAAAGTAATCAGTGCTGTTACGATCGACACCAAGTATATCCACTACGTTTAAGGTTTTCGTTACTGTTTTCTTTATTTCTGAGAGAAGAAAATCAGGGGAATTCGTTAAGTAAAGGAATATACCTTCATTGTGTAAGGTCCTGAGCTTATTGAGCTTGCCTGAAATTTCGATAATTTACATAGTGGAAGGATATTGCCATCTACAATACTTTATCTGTGACAAATAACTTATGTACTGTTAATGCAAATCTTTCGCCGAAAAACGCTACTATATATATATGGAATAATGTTAATAGAATGTTGAATTTATTTATTCATTTAGTCCTGTAAACTGAAAACCTAGTCCAAAGTCTCCGAGGAATTTTCTTGTCGAAAAGTCGTTTATCAGACTTTATAAAGTCAGAATACTCTTTATAAGCATCTTGTGTCTGGATTTTACACAAGCTCTCATTTGATACCATTTCTTCATGTCGTAATTTCTGCTTAGATTGCGTCTTGTAGTGGTAAAATTTTGCATTCTTCTCCAAGTTAATCCCTACGCAAGTTATACGGCTTAGCCATTTTAATGAGTACTTTTGCTATTTTTCTCTATGTCACCTTATGCGTAAGCGTTACTGAGAGTTCCCAATACTATCTTTGTGGTTGCTTTGTGGATTTCTGAGGAAATTTCAGTTTGTAAACATTAATTTTCTAACTAACGAATTTTATATATACGAAATTATGAAATTTTATAATTTTCAATGTTTCCGCATTAGTTCATTGATTCTTAATTATTTCCATCTAAAGGTTTCGATTATTCGCATGATGCAAATCGTTCTTATTTGACGATGATGATGAATTTAATAAAACCATTTTCACAATTAAGTGGTTTGTGCAATACGTAATTGTTTTTACATTAGTAGGCATCCCGCAGTATTCAAATTGAACCAGGTACATCTAAAATATGTTATATGTATTTAGTACATTATATTAATTTTGACAATAATATTAAAATGTTATAACTCTCAAACAACTTATTCCGATATATTTGAACAAATGATCATCTCTCATCTCATCTCTTTCCCAAAATTTTAAGAAATTATTAACAAACTTTGAAAATAGACAATCAAAATATTTTGTAATTGTCTTCTTACGGTTAATGTATTAGACCATTGGCTTTCCAAAACACGTTTCCTATGCTATGGGATGTAACAGCTTTAGATGCAATTTTTTTTTAATTTTGTTCTTATAGAATAAACAATAGGATCTGATGATAATTAAATATTCGATCCGGTCCAAATTTAGCTTAATTTGGCTCTTCCAAAGGCAACATTGTGTTGTAGAATTTTATGTGTCGCTGGTGTAATTGTATTTCCTTGCCAACTATTGGAAATTTTGCTTTTTCCAAAACTAAAAAGTACAATAAATTTGAGCAATTTGCGGCACTTTGTCGATAGAAAGTGTATTTTCGTCGAAATCTGCTTTAGGAGCAGCCATTTCGGAGACTTAAGAAAGGTCTCGGTGTAATGTGATGAATATTTCTAGTAAATGCTTCCCAAACTGTGACGTTCAGAATCGTCTTTAAACTGTAGGTACCGTTCAGTGAGTCTAAATATAGAATACGTGTAAGCTCACTGCATATGAGAAACTCTCTCAGGTCTCATTCATGAGATGTAAGTGAATTTGTCTGTTGAGAAGATTGTAATGCAATATTTTTCTTTTTCCATTTTATTCCCGAGATTTTTTTAAATTTGTTAATTTAAGCAAAGCTAAGACCGGTTTAGAATGAAAGACGCATTTTGGAAAATCAGCAGATTAACTGTAAATAGAATTGTATGCAGATCTCTCCTACGGGGCAGAAGCGGCGAAGTGGCACTGCATATGTTATACGAATACGAGTATATGATCTACCGTGGCGGATGGTTATTACACGCGACTATAGTTCGCATAATCGCGGATTCAACCCTGATGCAGCCGCATATCACAATTTGAGCGGTTGTCACCTCCACTAGTCTGGCGAACAATTCACGTAGTCGAGCAGCCAGGAAGCCTTGTGAATGCTTCTCAAACTGCGACGTTCAGAATCATGGTTAAACTGTAGTAAAGCTCAGTGAATCCACAAATACCCATGAAGTCAAGTCTGAATGTGAAAATGTTTTCTATGTTTCCATAAATACATTTCCGATTAAAAACATTTACAGTTTTACTAAATTTAGAAAAATAAAAATGTAATACATTTTCTAAATTTTACATAGAACTTATATACATAATTTAGAAAGCTTATTGTTTGTTAATTATCTTATAGGCAGTGATTCCATATACACCTTTTGAGATAATTATAATTACGTTTCTTACGAGGAAAGTGTTGACGACCGATTCCTGTTTTAATGGTTGTTTCTTCTAAAAAGTCTAGGTTTTGTTGCGAACAAATAAAAGAAGCCAATTAAAGTTAAAATATTTTATTTTATAATATATGTGAAAATATTATAAATTACAGGTTTGCTAATTCCAGCAGTATACTACAATTCGTTTAATGGATTCGAGTAAAACTCGGCAACGTCTAAAATTTTGTACCAGTTAATATAACTTTTGATATAGGAATTACTTGCTTGCCTTCTAATACTTTCCATACAAGTTGACCGATTTTCCGAAATTCAAAATGTTCTCTGTAACTCCTAATTCGTAATTTGCTGTAAGCACAATTCGTAGCTCCCATACCAATTGTCGATTTAACTCAATACTTATATTTAGGTTCTTATATTTTAGTTGCAATAAATTCAGTTAAATTTGGTACAAATTAGTACATTGCTAATATTGGTCTGAAAATGAAAATGGGCTCCAAATTACCCGAGTTTTTGAAATTCAATCTTTTCCTTGTTAATTTCTAATAAGTAGCATGCACTAACTAGATTTATATATATTCTATTGGGTTGTAATGCTCGAAAATTTTTTGAAGAAATCGATCAAGCAACCATATGCTCCATGTGACTGGTTTAACCCATTTATCCCTAGGTTCTTATATTTGCAATAAAAAAAAAACAAATTTCAGTAACATTACATACATTTATAATATAATTTCACTTAAGTGGCAACTCTGCCACCTTCTCGCTTGTTTTCTTTCTACTCGCTTGCTTGATAACAACCAACAGTGGGAGATTCGTCCCCTCTTGTTATTATTACGAGTTCCTTGCGTAAATACGTAGTTATTTTCTTACTCTCTTCTTCTAAGTAGTTTTTTCGGTGTGTGCTTTTCGATATGAAAAGTATAAATAAACATGTTTTTGTGTACGAAAAGTGTCAACTACTTCTCCACATAGAAGAGAAGCGTCAATGAAAATTGTTTTCTATATGAAAGTATTAATAAAATAGTTTTCTGTGAAAAAAGTTTTTGGTGGTGGGTGTAAAAAATCAATCAATTGGATTTCGTTTGTAAGAAATATAAATGACCCATAGGTTTGTGACCGACCCATTTTTTAAGTTTATAAGTCCCACACAGGTTCCTTTAGCCATATGCCCCTTCTTCCTTTCACTATTTTCCTGTTTTTAAAGTCCATCTAACTATTTCATATATAAGAGTATTGTGGGAATTGCATAGCTTATTTGTTGCTTCATTGTCTTGTGCAAGCCAAACAAAATTCCAAGTGTAAATCTAAATTGTTTTGTATAATAGCCTATTTATACCAACATGATCCAACAAAACATATCTAAATGTTAAATTGTATTTGTAGTTTTTATGCGTGTATCTTAGATGACAGCGGCTCGGCAAGGACGTTTTTGTCAGAGCCTTTGTGTTTATAAACATAAATAAATTAAATAAACAAAGAAAAATTATAACTTTGAGTAAAATTTCAATGTTAAATAGCGACACGCTACAGATTTTGTTGTAAATTGTTGTAAATTATAAGTTATTAATGAAATATGATTTACAGAAAAAGTAGGCAGTGATACAATTATTCCATATTTCTAGATTTTAATCTGGAAGTGCGTAATTATACAAAGTCTGGAAACTTTTATATAGTTTGGTGAACCTCTTATTTAATTTTAGAAGTTATGTTGAGAAAATTTTTTTAATTTCTGCTAACATCTGGAAATATTGGAGAATTGGTACAAGACTGGGAACTTTCTAGATAATTTTTTTAATAACTTTTCTTTAGTCAGGAAATTTTCAGATTTGAATATTTATACATACCTCGTAAAACTTAATATTATTAAATATTTATGATAATGCCTTTAATAGCAATGAAGTGCTTTTTGTAGGGATGTAAGGCGGATTAAATTTAAAATTCTAGATCAAAATAAAAAAGGAATCGAGTTGAAAACAAAATTCACCTCTAGGAATGTTTTGAATTCCAACTTCCAAAAGATAGTTTCAATGTATTGTTATTATCCACGAAATAAAGAACTTACCATATGATCTATCCCAATATTTTTCCGTAGTGAATTCGACAGAATTTTAGAAGTTTTTTTGACCTAGAAAATTAAGAAAATTTTGAGTGAGAATACAATGAAATATTTATAGTTTTTTTTTTATTTATATATATTCGAGATCGATTTCGAATAAACCCGTATTCAGAAGCGTACGTACGTTTGTCCGATGTATGACTTACAGGCCTTAATGGCGCCGTTGTTTTCATTAATTATGTCATGGAAAGTAGAAAGTAATAAAATAAATTGAAAGCATTCAATAATGGCCACTATCCAAAATAGCCTAAAAAACGATGCTAATATTTTTTATGGGGGTAAGCTTTTTTTTGGAAATAATTCAAAGTATATTTTTCCGTATGTGAGTTTATACTAAATAATATTTGTTAATTGAATTTGGCTTATAAATAGTTCAGAAAAGACTATTTGCAAATTTGTTATTATCTTTATTTTGCACTGGTAACTGATGAAAAACTGTTAGCTCATCAGTATGCATTAGAAGAAGAATAGCGTGTTACCAACTTTGCGAGCAGTCTGAATCTGATTTTTACTATTGCAGTCTCGTCGCCAAATGCATTGGTAAATGCTTGTATCGCCGAATATGATCAAAATATGAAATCATGTTAAAGCTTTTTTCAAGCAGTCGGCGAACTTAGGTACTTTCGCATGTTAAGCCGTTTCTTTCTGTTCAACAGCTGATTTTACATGTCAGAAATGTTAAAAGGACCGAGCTATTAATTTAGTTACAAAACTTAACTTTTTTTGTTATATTCTTACAAGAATTGTTCGTAGCATTGATTTGCTGTTCATAAAGTTTTGTGTTAAAATTTTTTATAACAATTTGATTAATTAAAAAATAAAATCGTCATATTTTATTAAAAATATTGAGTCCATTTAAATGCCTTGCTTCAAATTAATTCAGAATATAAACATGGTAAACTAAAATATTTGTACACAATTTTTTTTATGTATTTTTTGTCGATTACTTTAATGCAGTCTAAAGTTAAGACAAATCGCTTGGGCAAATTGTAAAATAGGTCTCTTTTGTGAATGAAGTATTAAAAATTATGTGTCCAATTTTTTTCTGCAATTGCATTGCACAGATGTGGGAACAGCGTTAAGCAAATATTGCCAATTGTCGATTGCCGTTCTAAAATTTTCATCGGCAAAATCACTTTGAAACCGTCACGATTCGCGACAAATCGCCAAATCTGACAACACTGGTCTAAATATTTGAATTGTCACCAATGGGCTCTGAACAGCTTCATTAACTTAAATATTCTTCGACTCTTTTCTATTTAGTACTTACGGTATGATTCCAGTTTAAAACGCATACGTTTTTGAAAATTTTCTGATAGCCGCCCTGCCACAGTGCATAAAAGTAAACAACGAGTTATTTTCAATACAATTACACATTAATTAAATGCATTATTTGGCGTAGGTTTTTTGTTTCCTCACGCACCTGTTGCTTAATATTGAAAATCCACTTAACGCCTGAAACTTTTACATCTACAGAGCACGTAAGTGCAACAACATTTGGCTATAAAACTATTGCTATTACTACTATTACTATGTATATGTTATTATTACTAAAACTATTGTGCTGTAAAAAATTATTGCTCTAACGCAATATTTTAAATAACTCAAAACTAATACAACATATAATATATATAGTGTATATGTAATATAATATAAAATATATATATAGCATAGTATATAATATATATGTATTATAATGAAATATATAATATAACATAATATTTATTGAAGGTTTATAAAACAAGCTTTCGGATGCTTGAGATCGGTATTAACATATTTTGCGTTTTTCTCCGTTTTTCGAGTATTCCGATGGGGCCAAACACTCCAAGACGATATTATGCCGGTTATCAGAATCAACTCTCTAATTGTTGCAAGAGGAATGCCAAACACATATTCGAATGTGGATATAAATTGTGTGGTTAATTATTTATTATTTTAAGGGTAGTTTAGCTATCTTTTTCACCTCCTTGGTGGGGATAAATTAATTAGTTAAATTAAATTAATTAGTTAAATCGAGTATCTTACTGTTACAGAAATAATCTGAAATCAAAATTTTTGGCTTAAAAAGAGGCTTTAGACACTTTTTAACATTATCAAAACAACGAAAACAACTGATTCCACCGATTTGTTTGAAATATTTGAAAATAGTTTTTGAAGGGAATAACGATTTTTTGGAAACCTGCTGTTATTTTTCACTAATAGAGATTTGCTATATTGTTTTTAGATTTGGAGACATAATATAATGGGATTTGCAAAACTGATGAGGTTTTCCAGAATTTTTTAAAACAAATAATATTTTATATTATATATGTAATATTAATATTTTTAATATTAATATTTTTATTATTAATCGAAAAATATTTTATGTTGAGTGTGAACAGTGTAGTAAGATCTGCCGATGTGTCACCAAACATGGTTACTTAATAGCGTTTTCAGCTATGAAAATTTTAGAATTGCTGGGCGGTTTTTAAATACATACTTGGCGATATTTTTGGCATTGTTTTTTACCAGAAAATTTCATATATAATCTGCTTATCGATATAATTTTTCGCGAACCAGAATTAAGTTGGCGTGAGTCCAGCTTAACAGGCCTTTTGAGACTTTTGTACAAAATATGTTCAGGCGGCGTTATTAAATGCATTTTGTACATTGCTTTGAAACCTAAAAAAATGTCAAATGGTAGTTCAAAAGAGGCATTGAAATAAATACATACTGACAGTGACTAAAAGTCAAGAATGTAAAATATAAATATAAAACATAATAATAAATATAAAATATAATATAATGTAATATATAAATAAAGTGGCTCAAATAGTCTAATATTACTTTTTTAAGCGAAAGTTTTATGTTTCTTTTAATTGATTAAATTGAAGTGAAGTTCTCAAATATATATATATATATATATATCTATATATATATATATATATTGATATATATGTATTTTTATTTATATGTATATGTATATATATGTATATTTATATACTATATATATTTATATAAGTTTCAAGTGGTTATTTGACACTTTAAGTATTTTTCCGTTGTTTTGGTGAAATGCTACAACTCCGTTCATCTGTTGCTTCATAGTTTTAAGCAAGATATATTTTTGGTAAAATAAAGAATTCATTATCATTACAACAGCTCAGCTGAAGAGTTCATATTTTATTTACATATACATATAACATAATAACATAATATTAGTTAACGATGATCTTTCTTAGAGGCATTTCGATCAGGGGGTATCGTTGCGCATACCAGGAGCTGTAAGTCATGCTACGTGTATGGCAAAAGCAATTTTAGCATTTAAGATACATCTGTTTCAAGATCAATTAGAGTTATCTCGTAGGGAGAAGAAATCTTTAAGAAGAATATATAATTTTCTTGCTCGAGTGTATGTTTGATCTTGGTTTCCTCCTCAGCAGCAATTAAAGCACCTTATCATGATTTACTCTTCATGCAACAACTGATAAATTATCAGGACATTGATATTGAAATTAGTAAGGTTACTGTGAAAAGATTTTCCAAACATCTCTGGTATTTAGTTCTAGAAACTGTGGTTCTATCCTTATTGGATGACAATGTTCCAACAGTGGTTAAGGCACGTATGGCTCTAACTATGCTGAAACAGATAAAAGCGAAGAAGATGAAGAAGATAAGAATCAACTAAATAGGTACATTCTGCACCAAAAAGATTTTTCCTCCTTTGTAACTCCCAGTTAAAAAACTTTCTTCACGAGATTTTCTCTCAGAAATTTATAGAAATTATTGTTGTAACTAAAAATGCATTATTCTTATACATAGAAGTAATATACGTTATTATAGCAAGCCAATTGTTTTAGTTTTTCAAGTTATATGTGGAATTTGTTAAATTATTTTTTTGAGAAATTTGATTCAGAATGTTTTAAACAATTGCTGGGATAGCCTGGATGTGTCCACATAAATTTTTCTAATAAAAAAAAAATAATAATAAAATCGAGCGATATAGGGAAGGAAGATCATACCGTATTTTTATAGGAATTAATCATAGTGTTACTATGTTACAACTTTAAGTCATTTGGGGGTCGCCCTAAAGTTAACCGATTAAGCTGAAATTTTGTACAGAACATTTTTTTGTTAATTTTATAATAAATATAATTATTATAATTATAATAATAATTATATTTTGTAATTAATTAACTGGCTTCGAAAACGGTTGCCACGTATGCCAACTGGATTTACATATGTATTTCTTGGCAGCTTGCCCAAAATGTTAACATTTAGCGCATTGTTTTCGAATCAAATATTTACATTGGAATTTGCGACGCTCAAAATTCGAAGGCAATCCTGGAATGTAAATACTCATATCGCTATATATTTATTATTAACTCTCAGTTCTAGTAAGCGAAATTATTTTGCTTCAAAATAACTGGAAAGGTATTATCTATCCATAATTATACTTGAATAATTTCCGAAGAAGCAGTAAAGAAATGGTATAAGGTGTGCGGAGTGTTGGAAAGGGCATGGCATATTAAATATCCTTCTGAATTAATACACAATAAACGAATCAAAACTATAATTTCCTATTTTGTAATCATATACGAATTATAGATTTTTGTAAAATATGTCAATTTCTAAGGAAGGTGTCCTCAGGAGTATGGCAATATAGTCCATGTACATTCTGAGAACTAACTTTACTTAAAGTCTGATGTGTGCTAAATTATGCTGAACTCAGTGCAATTGTGGGATGAGTGGATAAAAAGCATTATAAAGTAGTACAATGACCTAAATTAATGGGGCTTAACATTAACTTCAACTTCAACTTCAAAATGGAAGTTGATCAATTTATGTGGGGGGTACCAGAAGGAATATGGCTATGCTTTTGGATGCCTTTTACAGAACTAAACTAATCAAATTCGTGACCTGTGGTAAAATTTGAGTGAAAATTGCGCAATTTAATGGAATGGATGAACCCAGGGACATATGTGTTAAATCGGTTAATTTTGTAAGTATTATAGCCCAACAGTCGAAAGACTGTATTTCCAACAAATTATAAATCTTACGAATGGTATCCACATAACATTGTCGGCTTGACAATGCAGCTCATTTCCATTCTCAGAGTTTGCCAAGCACTTGGCATTGCCTCACTGCATTCCGTTTTAGTCTGTGAAACGCATGAGGGTGGTAACTGTGACTTTATTCTGTGCAACTGCTTGATAAGAATATGTGGGTTAAATTGGTCATTTGTATGGGAGGTACCAGAAAGGGAATGGTTCATAGGTCGATACCCTTTTTATATTTTGCTGACCATTACACAGATATATATATAATATATATATATATATATATAATAATGGCCGAAAAGTCAGGTTATTGCGGTCAATAGATTGGGAACTGTACGAAAATAATTGAACTTCCGAAAATAAGTTAATTTGTAGAATATTACCAGAAGGTTAGAGCGATATTGCCCATTTACAATCCTCAGCTCCAATCTGGCAAAATGTTAGGTAGTGTTTAGTTTTAAGAAGATTTATAAAGATTTGCGCCGGTTATCGTATTCGCCAGCCAGGCAACCAGACAGGCAGTCTTTGTCCAATCAACTTAAAAAGTCGTGAAACACATCGAAAGATACTTGTTACTTTAGACGCTTTCTTTCGGATGTTACATTTTTTGCCGTATCAAATGCTGTACATTTTCATTCCTTCTGGTGAAAGTATACATAATTACCTGTTTACATTCATGCTTTAGTTTAGATTCATGCCTTACCTTTATACCTTCACACGAGAGAATGAAGGTATACACATATAATTTGATACTATTGAAAATATCACATCAAAAAGAAAGTGTTTGAATTATCAAAAATTAATTTTGACTAAATGTGTTTCAGTCTAAGATAACCGCCGTAAATCGTTATGAACCTTTTTAAAACTTAATCCAACTAATTTTTTTGCCAGATGGTAGCTGACGATTGAAACGACAGGCCCCAATTGGTACCTTTCGAAGATATATATGTATATATATATATATATATATATATATCTTTTCCATTGTATTACTTTGTAATGCTCGACAAAGTTTACAAAAAATCGAATCATGAACTATGTGCACTAAATGTAGTCTGCATGGCAGCTGTACTAGATGCCACAGTTTTTATGCCGAATGCTTCCTTGTCTTGTCCATCGCATCTCCTGGGTGGCGGTGGTGTCAGCGTTTTATTTTTCAGGAACATCCGCCATTTGAATAGAGACACTTTCTCTGAAAGAGTGCGGATGTTCCAAGTAGATATCCTTCAATCACACTTCTTATAAAGTTTGCAGTAAATGATGTAGTAAATTTTCACAAGCTTCTCTCGCAGCGAATTTTTTACCAGCAAAATTATTTGCCATAGACAGGCACAGATGCCAAGCGCCAATTCCCATTCCGCCAATTCCTCTCCAATTGGCTAAAGCTTCTTTCAGACGATTTGGTCGATTTTGTTGCGATTCAACTGCTTTCCGCAGTTCATGAGATTTTTATGCGTGGTGCATTCTTGACATTAAAATTGCCGGAAAGGAATTGAAGAAACCAAAATAGCGCTTAATTGGCTGTTACAGTATCGCATAAGCATGATTCACATTTTCAATTGGGCGACTTATTAATTTTAATTTTTTATGTGCTCAAACAATACTGAATCAAGTAATCACAAAGTTGTCTGAGTAGTTTTTTGAGTATGAACTCTTATCTTTCTAACGTCGTCTAGAGTAACTCGAAATCAAAGTTGCGCTTAATTGGCTATAACAGAATCGGGTCTATTAGCTTTATTCACATTTAAATCGGCCGACTTGGTTTAATTTTTTATGTGCTCAAACAATACTGAATCAAGTAATTTTCTATCGCCTTCTTGAGTAATTCGTATTACACAATGAAAGATAGAGATTACTAAAAAATAAAGGATGTGGATACAGGGATACAATGGATACATAAACATTTGTATGTCTTTGCAGGAAGATTACAGATATATGTATATGACTTCAGATCGGAAGTAAATAAACAAAGGCTTTAATTTAGAGACAAATCCTTGAGCAGTTTCGGCCTATTATTATAATTTTGATTGGTTTGATTTACCTGTTTCTCAATTTTGCAATTCAAAAACATGAAGAGTAAGATTAACCATGGCACATTCCAATACACTGTCGCTACAAATTCCACAATTTTCTTTGGGACATTGTTGAAGTCAGTGTTAACTATTACAGTTACAAAGTAGTAAGGTCCCGATGGTCCAGAAAATATGATGAAAGCTATTACGGCTATATTTAATGGAGCAAACCTTTTGCTCACTTCCTGTCGACACAGATCGATCAATGATTCCCGTTTTGTCATTAAGACTCTTAGTAGATCGATATTCTCATGTACTTTTCTTTCATGCAAAATCTCATCAATTTCGATATTAATATGCACCAGAAAACAGCTCATAGTCTTCGTAAAGCATACGTGCGAGAAAACCACAATACCACATAGCACGAAGCTCATATTGCATGCGAACTGATAGAGTATCCAGACCACAATTTCCAAGTGGAAGTCTACAAATGTTACGTATACATTTATAAAGTTCGTTGTCACCAGAAACACATATAAGGCGTATAACCGTCTGGGAGACCATCCGGGCCAGCTTCGATAGTGCGAAAAGTCGTCCTTGTAATATTTCAGTAGCAACTCAAGGAGCCGTAAGTAATAATGCTGGCAAATGTAGAAATACAAATAGATTATCGACATCAGGAAGCAAAATAACTCCAAATTTAGGTTTATGTAGATATTTCCTGTGGAGTTGAAACCTTTGAGATTGAAGTTGCCGTCGAAGAGAATCAAATAAGTCAACATAGATCCGCTTGCTATCTGAGATAAGCAAAGTATAACAAAAGAACGCAATTTATGGTAACGCGTCACTCGGAAATATCCTTGCGAGACATTTTTATTGAAGCCACAACTCAAAAGACCCAAACCGTTCATGGTCAATATTAATGGTTTTAGTTCCAGCTCCCTACACATATTTTGTGCAACTGATGCATGCAATATCGTTAGTCTTTCAACTGCCCTATTGAAAGTACATTAATACTAATTAATACTGATGAATGATGGCCATGTTTGCGTGCTGATAATCAGAATCAAACTATAGATTAGCATCAGAGCAATGTTCTTGTTGTTATATAAAAGTATTTATATGAATGTTCACGAACTAAGAGGCGGGTGAATACGAGTACATTTCCATTTCTGAGAATACCGCTGTCACGGTGTTTTGTTGACAGCTTATAAACAATAATATAAAAGGAATTTATTTCCATTACAAATTTGGCAGACTCATGGCTTCTTTCCAAAATGTTATATCTTTTGGGTGTAATTGTGAACGTTGGTTTTTCTAACCAATTCTATTGGGATTTTGCTGAAAATATAAAACATTGAAATGTAATCATTTTCGATTTTTATTATCAGATATTATTGGGTTGTATTGAAATTTGTATTATATTATATTATATCAATCCAAACATAAGAGTTCTTTTGGTTTTTATTTTTTCAGTCTTCCAATAATTGTTACTGACGACACTTTGAAATTTAAGAGTTATTGAGTGATTTTCAATCTATTACACAAAAAATAAAGTCTCGTAAATACTTTTTTTCGAACATATAAAAAATCGTTTGCTTTATTCGGATTCCTTGATTTGTTCGACAAAATGACTTAATCCAGCAAAAAAAAAAAAAAAAAAGGAAGGCGATGAGGGGCATACGCCTTTTTCTACACAGGAATAATTTACAGTCTTGGGGTTAGGAAAATGTGCATCCACTTGGTACAGAAAAAGGCATGGCAAAAGCTCGCTCATGGTTAACTCCATCGTTTGTTCTAAAAAATAAGCAGAAACCCGCACTTATCCCTAGATCATGGGAAGGAAATCTTGATATGGACATGTACTCACTTCATTGCAAACAAACCAAATGTACTCGTATGTTTCGCATGCAACTCACGTGATGTCGGCAGAAGATACATTTTGGGTAAACAAAAAAAAAAAGATGAGGGAAGACATAGTTCTCTTCCTCCTAATATTTGATGACATTCGTGTTGTAGAATGTCGAGCAATAAAACACGTCTGCGCTCTTCAACGTTCACTTTATTAAGTCCCGTCATCTTTTCAAACAATTCTTATGAGCTATGTTTGGTATGCGTGCATGTGTGAGAAAGATAGATGTACGAGTATGTGTATAGAGTATTCTAGAAATTATGTGCAATAGAGAGTGTGTAAAGAAAGAGGATATATAGTGACACATGCATGCAAACTACAACTGTCCAAATTACAATTAGAAAAACTAGGAGTAATGACAGTTACACTCTAAATAATGTGTATCCTGTGTGTAACACGATCACATTGCTACAATGCTAAATCAACTGGTTTTTTATTAACAGAACTTAACCCTCGAAATAAGAGTGTATTTTTTCGTTAGTAACATTTAATGATTTAAAATATTCTTCGGCATGTAAAATTTTTTACATGAATGAAAATACTCTTTGAATTTTTTTTATTTGATGACTTTATGCTTATTATTTTTTAAGGTAGGCACAAGTAAAGGTATATTCTGATAAAAGAGAAATGATGAGCGAAATGTTGACACATCACCTTAGTGTATTGTTTAACATCAGCAGTTTCCATCAGTTTGGTAAAATAACTAAAGTTTTTATAATAATGGTAAACAATGTGTAACAGTGCAAACAATCTGTGTGCAAAATGACGTGTCTCGGTCAGCTTATCTGATGTAGACAATATGTCATGTCCGTCACATCCCAACTATCCCCGACTTTTAATTTCATATAGGAGACAGTCACGTAAAACATGCATCATTTCCAATTTGAGCTTGAAATTGCTCTTTTATGTGGTTCTTTTGTATATTACTCACAGATGGCTACTTGATGAAAATCGTGACCGACATCCTTAAAGACCATCCCACTAGGAAGACCATCCCACTGTCCGAGAAATAACTTTCCCAAATCCTAATCTCATGGCAGTTGGCTTCCCTTAATTTACATAGAACAGGATTCCATTCAAAATAATCAACGCCAATGAAAAATCTTTCAGCACCTTGAGGAAGGTATCGTGAATTTTCGTGATCCTAAAAACATTAAAAAAAAAAAAATGTAGGGCAAACACTTTGGCGGACGACCAAGGATTGTTCTAGTATAGAGGAGCACACGAATCGTGTTACTGTCAATAGGGACCATTACTTAAAGATATTGAAAGTTATTTGAATTTCTTATTGTACTGCAATTGGTGTGCCACCCTGTATTTCGTGCGATAGTCGCGACGGTCACTAGAGAAGTGAAATCACACATCAAAATCTAAAAACAATAAAACATAAATATTAAAACAAGTTTTAAAAACTTAAAACAGCAGTTTGAAAAAATAACAGTAGTAATCGTGCCGGTCATCACGAACATTTACAAACAACAACCACACAATACCTGCAAACAATCAAACAAAAATTGTTCTCAATAAATTGTAGCAACTTTGTAGTGATTGCATCTTATGCCGCAGATCACTGCAGGAAAGTAGAGATACCCATTGCAATTACGCAACCGACGCTATCGCCTAAAACTTACTCTCCGCTCCGTTTGTTGGAATTACTTCAATCTTTAAAAAAAAATAAGACAAAAATTTGATAAATTAATTAAAATTTGTGGTTTGATGTGGTTGTGTGTTTAATAACTTCCACAGTTCTGTGACAGATGAAATAAGTGATTATATTGGTTATTTTTGAGAAATACTCGGTTTTTTATGTTCCAGTTGGCAACACCGTGCCATTACCAATTGCGGAGTAGGAAAAATTAAAATACGTTCCGTCCGATTTAGCGGTAAAGTATCTATTGATCGCAATAGGTATCATAATTATTTCCGGTGATCGAAATTTAATTAAGTTGATTACTTGAATTCAAATTCATCCCGCATTATCTTTTTGGAGATTATTATACCTATACAATTTTAAGCTCATAGGAAAATTTTAAGAGAAAGTTTGAAATTGTTAAGATTTTAATTTTTACTCCTAATATGTGTATAACCAAATTTACGACGGCTGTGCCCTGTCTTGGTTAGCGGCCTTTCGAAAAACCTCAAGTAACATTTTATCTAGCCCCCCCTAACTTGGCTCTTTTCAACGGAGCATAGAAAATTGTGAATCCCTTGCCTATATTCTCTTTTTTTCAACACAGGCAGTCTGGTATGTATCTCTGTTAGTGGTTTAGGTATTGTTTTTTTTTTTAGTCGAAAAAACTACATTTCCGTCCGGTCCCTATCAATCTTGTATCCGTGCCTCGTCTGGTAATGCCTTCACTAATACAATTTCCGGCCAGTTAATCAATCAACGATGAATTGAATTTTAAGTAGCTGCATGCTTTGCCCGACGCTACAAAATTGCGATTATATGAACATATCTATGCTGAGTAGCAAACTTCCGCCACTCTGTCTGCATTTATAAGCATTTGCTTATACTCGTTAAGCCCGGCTCTGCACAAAAACCTGAAGTGATCCAAGTCAGCGGCATCTGCCCATCTACCCCTCTGGAAATATTCCCCGAGGAAAGCACAAATACCCCATTCCGAGCTAATAACTTCTGTACAGTCTAAGCTAAAACCATTGACAATAACTGCAGCTTTTAGTCTGGCGTCAGGAAAAATCCACATAAAAGCAGGTAACCCACGCACTGCCTTATGGGCTACATGTGGCTCCTGTACACAATTAAAAAGCTTTGTAAACAAGTTACCGCAAGTCACTTCAATAATCAGTACTGTGGCATAGCCTCTAACGACTTGTTTACAACTTTAGAAAAACTCGTAAACAAGTTGCCGTTGCTTTGCAACAATAACGCAAGTCCAAGCAAAAGCAACTTCAAAAAATGCACTGGAAAAAATTAGCTAACGATGAGCAAACTTGTCCGATCACTCTAAGACCACTGAGCTGAACGACTTTAGGTGGGGAGCACTATGGGATTATACAAGTATACAAAACCGCAGCAAATATACTTTGTAGGCAAAACATCAGTCAACGCAACAACTGAGGAAAAAAGAAGGTACAAGTTGACTGTCCAATGCGTTAAACAATAAATGGATGGTGGAATCTAAATTAAACTTTAATTTTAACCTCTTTTTATTATTGCCCTTAAACCAAAATTAATGGAAAAAAACAAAATATGTGGGATTTTATTTTTCAAAATATGAAGAAATTTAAAAAATATTCATAAAATTCATAAAAATGTTTCGAATTTTTTTTAGATGTTAAAATAATAAATAAAAAATAGAAAAATGAATAAAAATAAGATATTGTAAAAAATAAACAATAAAAAATCTAATTAAGTTAAAGAAATAGTCTCCCATGCGAAAAGCATTCATAAATCGCTGTACTGGAAAGCATAAACTTGTTTATAAATGCGAAGTGGAGCATCCAATAGTAAAATTTAATTCCAATATTTAATTATGTTATGTCTTAATTTGTACATAATAATAAAAATACTAAAATACAAATACATATATATTTTGCAATTAGGCAACTGTTTATCGAAATTACTTAGAAACCTGTGAAATAGAAGTTTTTTTTGCGATAAGGCAGACCATTGCCCAACGTTTTAGTGATCGTTTATTTAAGCGCGTTTTTTTTAAGTTTGGGAAACCATGTTACAGGCACTATGCACTGCCTCCGTCAGAGGTCACAAATTTAATTATTTTAACGAATGAACACGCTGTTTCCAAGTTATCGATAGATTTATATTTATGTTTATTTATGTAATGATTTTTTATTTAAGAGATTTTTTTTAAATCTTAAGCTTAAGTTGCAGAAAGGTTAAGTTTTTTTTGACGATAAAAAGCTCCATTCCAGATAGATTTGTTTGTATTTTAGCGACTTTTTTAAAATATAAAAATATTTTTTTTAAAATTTTTGGAGACATAAATTGGCATTATAGAAATTTTGATTCCAATCACATTTAAGTGGAGTTTTTTCCGATTTCCTATCTTTGAACTACCAAAAACTGGCGCACCAAATGCAAACGACTAACATTGGCCGTTGCTGTGACTGTTAATACATTAGTTTAGACTTTCATAGTCAACATTTTTTTTCCTCAAAAAGAGTGATATCGTCAGGTACATTTTGTTGTTTTTGTTTGTCATATTCGGCAGCAAATTTGGACAACGTAACATTACGTTCAATTCATCCCACAGCGCCCATTTAATCTTTGAGAAGTAGTTAGGTCGTCTCGACCCTAAGGCCTCTAATCATTTGCTTTAAGATAAGATTATTTTATATTATTTTTAAATTCACAAAACCATCCTAAGGTACGTTTGCAGAATAATTTCATTTGGTTTTGATTATTCTCATAGTCAAAATCGTCTGCAGCACTGGTTAATTTTTGATTGCTGATGCTAATTTTTGGGGAACAATTTAAACCCTGGACATATCTGTTTTAAAAGTTATAAAAAACCAGTACAGAAATTTCATTTAAGTGAACTGACTTGTATAAGGTTATCCACTTTTTGTTTTCAAGTAAGGTTAAATAAAATACATATTAAGCTATGATTGCGATAAACTTTTATTTTATTATAATGCTTCGACCTAACATTTCAGATTACAGGTATTTTAATTTCCGTTTTCATTCTAATAACCCACATTTACGCACACCAAACGTTTACTAAATTTGATTAAATTTTGTGCAACTAAAAGATATGACTCTATCGGTTATTTGGGTTATTTGTATGGAATGGAATAGAAGGAATTTTTTGGAATTCGAATTTTACGCGGAATTATGAAACAACGTGGCATACAAAAATTTGAGTAGTTGCCGGTCATGGGTAAAGACTTACAGGAAAAAAAAATTAAATTTAGGAAATCGGTCAATTTGTACGGGAGATACTAGAAGCAGTGGGCCCATATAGCTCATTTAATAGCCCCAGCTATGATCTGGGAAAATGCGAAGAAGTATATTAAGATTATCTTTTTTCACCGAATACAAAATACATTTTTAAAAATAGAGCAAACATAATTTGCCAAGGAACTAGTCAATATTTTTGTTTAATTGTTCTAAGTTGCCAAATCCTTTAAAATGAGCCAGATAAACAAATATGATGAAATGTGTACAACGCAATTATATTTATTGATTCGTACTTAAAATATAATCGCAATTTTTACTACTAAATACGACTGTTGCATAAACTTTACTAGAAAAAAAAGTTCAAGGAAATATGTTCGAGAAAAATAAATTCAATCAAAACCAGGAAAACAATGGTAAGAGTATTTACTGAGTTACGAATCAGCTGTTATCTAGTTTTGCAAGAGTGTTATAAAGTGGCTTAAAAAAGGTGCAACAAACACTTACCTGGTTTGGTATTGCCGGCTTGTATTATTTGCTAAACAAAACTCTATACTTATATCTTGCAGGCATTCAATAATTTCCTACTTTTAGATACAAATTGCAAATGAAATATATAATATTTTTATCAAGCCTGTTACGTGCTTCCTTACTGCGCTTCGTCTAGCATCGCCGACAACCTGGATTCTCAGGAGTTCGAAACCATACGGTTTCAGTTCAGGTGGCGAACAAATAGTATGAGAAATATTAATACGCGGATTACGAAACACGACGCATAGCACGCCGTTTGGAAGAGAAAGCTTGGTGCTCTTACGTTACGCAGTAGAGATCGTGGAAAGCATGACGCTTGTCAGATCTTGTAAGTCACCCGGTATGGACGGAATAACCGGAGAGATGCGTAAAAGCATCTGGAAGGCTATTCCGGACTACCTCGAGGCTTTGTATAGGCAGTGTGTACATGTTGGCTATTTTCCGCGTCAGTGGAAAACAGCCAATGTCATTGTTCTCCTAAAATCGACCGATAAGGTCAGGAGCAATCCTCGTTCTTATAGGGGTATTAGCCTGCTTCCAGTGCTTGGAAAAGTACTGGAAAGAATAATGGTGCAAAGACTGAGTGAGAGAGTCATTGACGGCATGTGCCCTTATCAATATGACTTCATAAGGGGTCGTAGTGTTGAGGACGCCTGGATCCACGTTCAGAGGTGCGTGAGCGAATCCACTGAGAAGTATGTTCTCGGTGTATTCGTGGACTTCAAGGGCGCTTTCGATTACCTGTTGTGGGTGAGGGTGTTGGAAAGGCTTCAGAAGGTAGGGTGCCAGGAGTTGCGCCTTTGGCGTAGTTACTTCTGTGGCAGCTAGAGTAGTTGGGGCAAATAGTGCGGTGGAACTCGATGTTGTTTGTGGCTGCCCGCAGGGTTCCATCTGCGGTCCATTTATATGGAAACTAATGATGGGCCCGTTATTACGGCAGCTAAGTGATCAGTGCAAAGTTTGCGCATATGCTGATGACCTACTCATCGTGGTTGAGGTTCCCTCTCATTTTCAGGTGAAACAGAGGGTTCTGGCCATGATGACGATAGTTAGGCAATGGTCGGAACATGTCGGCGTAGATGTTGCTGTCGATAAGACCAACATGATGCTCTTGCAGGGTAGATTATCTGGCAAGCCTCTTGTTCGTTTGCCTGATGGGTCTGCGCTCAGGTGCGTCACCGAGGTGAAGTACTTGGGTGTTGCCATGGGAGAGCGAATGAACTATTTGCCTCAGTTGGATAGGCTGAGAGGGAAGCTGGTTAGCGCTGTCGGCCAGCTTAGACGAGTGCCGAGGAGTGACTGAGGGCTTAGCAGACGAGCTTTTCGTATCGTCTATCAGGGGCTGTTTGTTGCTATGGCAACTTACGCTTCCCCTGTGTGGTACGGATCGGTGAAGTCTGCAGCCGGGTACCGTAAGATCCTCTCTTGTCAGAGAGTGGTGTTATTGGCTTGCATGCCTGTGTGTCGTACGGTTTCGACAGAGACCCTTCAAGTACTGATGGGTGCTGCCCCGCTGGATCTTGTTGTTATCCGTCGCGCGACGGAATTCAAGGCCAGGAAAAGGTATGCACTTATGGGGACGGACTGGCCCATTGAGGGGGTAGAGAGCATGAGTAGGGCTGAGTATAGGGGGCTCATGGACGAATGTGTCTTGTCGAGATGGCAAACACGTTGGGAAGAGAGTCAGAACGGACGTGCAACATTTAGGTTTTTGCCAGACGTTAGGTTCGTTGGAAGAAACCCTGACTTTGGTTTTAACCTCTGCCTTGGTTTCTTGCTGACGGGGCATGGGTCACTCAATGCCTTCCTGCATAAGAGAGCCCTGTCCGAGCGCAAGTCGTGCAATTGTGGTGCACCAGTCGAAGACTGGCGGCACGTTTTTTGCGAACGTGCTTTACATGCAGATATAAGGGACATCCAGGGATTAGCGATAACAAGGTCTGGGGATGACTGGGTGGTTAGCAATATGCTCTCTACACAGGGTGGTTTGGCTAGAGCAACGGTGTTTGCTTCCAGAGCGTTTGGTAGGC
Source organism: Philornis downsi (assembly GCA_019455685.1). Taxonomy (NCBI): domain Eukaryota; kingdom Metazoa; phylum Arthropoda; class Insecta; order Diptera; family Muscidae; genus Philornis; species Philornis downsi. The sequence goes on from JAHXMU010000549.1 coordinate 1,994,242, forward strand.
GTAGGGCCACTGCGACGTTATTGTGGCGAGTGGGTCTGCTGACCTTTTCAAGGCAGTCTGATTTGAGGGTTGAGGGGCTTCGAGACTGTTCGGATCATGCTGATCACACAAACCCATTCAGTTTGATAGTCGACAGCTGTGTGCTCGTTTGCGAGGGCACCAGTCGCTGGGCCGCAAGGGGTTGAAACTGGAAGTAGATTTTCTACAGAGTTAGATTATCTACGAAGTTTGACCAGAGGCATTGTCTGGTACCGGGGGTGATAGGTATACACACGGGCAGGTCTAGGGTTCGTGCCCTGTCATCTGTATCTTTTTGATCTCTCGGGGGGTACGGACAGGCATCGGGTTTTCCCTATGTCTATATTTCATGGTTGCCGTTCACCGTCGCCGAACGGAAGGGTTTTGGAGTTTTCCCCGCCACCCACCGGTGAGGATACTGCATCTTTGCAATGTAGTATCGACCGTTCCATCTGCCTGGGGTCCGTGCCTGCAGGTATGTAAAAATGTCCAGTCGGTACTCTTTTGCCATAGGGCGACCAATCCCGTGAAGTATGGTATATAAATCACGACTTGGTAGTAGCTTTGCTACGCAGCTCCAACCGGTGAGTTTGGCCGGTAGCGTGGGGATCAGGAGGCCCCGGGACTGAGTTCCCGCCTGTTCATTTGGTGTTGGATCCCTAGTGGGAGCATCACGCGGGTTGTGGTTGATACCAAAATCGCTGGTAGAGATTTTGTGCTCGAATGTGGAGTTACATTGCAACCGGGTGCTACAGACCCATAGAGTAGCAGAGGTGGTAAGATAGGCCTCACCTCCGCCAATGGGGATTATGTTCCATACTAGCATAATCAATTTGGTATCTCCTGGCTGCGAAGAAAGGGCTAACAATATGTGTTAATAGCACAATTGTCAGCCCCTTTTCCTAGATAGCCCAAGTTTTTACTTGGCTATCCCAGGGGGGCGTTGGCAATCGCATTGTAATATGCCCAGTGTGTCGCACACCGTGGGTAAGGCCTTCACGGCGAGACTCACGTTAAACCCTCGACCCTACCTTGACTCACGATTTTCATTCTGATAAAGTTTCATGAACCAATCTCTTTTATCACAAATATCTTTTAATCCATTGCTCCCATAATTTTTTTTTCTACGTACTCAATAATTATTTATTTCTTTTTAAATTATCATCAATTACAATTTTACTTTTGTTCATTCATTTCAGACAGCCCAACCCAGCGGTCTGGAATCAGTTATCGTTTCTGATCATACTTGTTTTCGATGGTGGTTGCCTCAAATCTGCGATCCAGCGCTACTCACCGTCAGTGTCGAAATTTATTGGTGTCCAGTGAGAAACTTGTCCCGGCTTCCTTTTGGTGGATGACTCTCAGTAGTACTGCTATTGGAAATATCTGTCACCTCATTTTAAACATATTTTTACTTTTTTGTTTAATCATATAATGACTGCAATATTATATTTCGCGAAGATCTGCCCCAATCTGAGCTCGGCTTGAAAGTTCTATATGTTCTCGTTCTAACTTCTTTGTAACCCTTACTTTTTCACTCTTAATCCGGGCTTTCGAAGTTTTCTCATTTAATCATCTCTACTGTACTACCATCAACGTTTTTTGTTTCATTTTATGTTTCCGGCGCTTGTAATATGTTGTCTACGTGGATCACTTGGGTGTATAAAATTCAATCATCGGCGACGTTCTTTCTGCCTTAACACAATCTTGATAACCCAGTGACTTCCCCTTTTCACATTTACAGAAAAAACGTCACCGATGACTGAATTTTATACACCCAAGTGAGCAACGTTGACAACATATTACAAGCGCCAGAAAAGTTCATTTTGTTCAGCTTACAGTATTTTCATAATGAATCCTGCTTATAATATTTCTATTTTTCAGGTACAATACTCAGGATCATATTCAGTCATAGGAGTGTGTGTGTACTTGTGTGTATGACAATGGTCATTTGCATACGTGACACAAAACCTGCACCATATGATTGAGAATAATAGGAGAAGGCAGCTGTAAACGGCCTGAAATATTTATTTGTTCAGTTAATAAACATGTTTTAAAGGGTTGGTTACAGGTATGCCATTTTTTTTATAATCTATTATAGCCCCTGCGGTTGAAATTCCGATGTCAGGTATATATCGTATGTGTAATTGTTTATACTGATCACGCATGCCCACGGTAAAAAAATATCGTCACGCACAAAAAATGTATTCCTTCTCATGTTGAAATGAATACTAGCAGTGGAGCAAGACGGTATATTGAGAAAAAGCTTAGCCAAATCTTTAAACAATGGAATATCATCTGCATTTTTCCAAAATTTTGGAATATGGCAATTAGATATAATTCTTGTTTTGATATAAATCCGTCTTCAACGACATCGTTGTCAGTTTTTGCATGTATTTATGCAAAGTCGAAACAAGGATTCTTCGGGAGCAATCCTTAAACGTCTGAAAAAATATTATAAGAGATAAAAAAAGAAATCAATTGATGAAATTTTATGGATTTCGTATATTCCTTGTAAAATTATTTGAATTTCCGTCTTTATTTCAATAATGCTCTTTAAAAGTTTTGCTCGACTTAATGTTTAAAGTATCCGACTAACTTTCTGCACGCTCCTACCAAATTAATGGTTATTTAACTAAAATTAAACTCGTTCTGAAAATATACTTAATGTTATTATGTAGGGTGATTTTTTAAGATTTAAGTTTTTCAGGTTGGCAGCACTGGTTGGCAATGGCGTCCAAACGTCATCTGTCAGAGTGAAAAGTGTACAGTATACTCTGCCATTTCACCATGGAATGGCGAATGACCTACCACAACGTCTAATTTTTGGTGAATGGGCCTTGCAAAAGCTCAATGAAAATCCGCTGTTTTATCGAAAAATTGTGTTCAGCGATGAGGCTCATTTCTTGCTGAACGGATACGTAAACCAGCAAAACTATCGGATCTGGAGTGATGAACAGTCACATGCCATACATGAATTACCGATGCATCCCGAAAAAGTGACAGTCTGGTGTGGTTTATGGACTGGTGGCATGATCGGCCCATTTTTCTTCAAAGACGACCGTGGAAGAAACGTTATCGTCAACGGCGAACGATATCGAGCCATGATACGCGATTTTTTTTTTTTTTTTGCCCCAATTGGCTGAGTTGAACTTGGTTGACATGTGGTTTCATCAGGACGGTGCAACATGCCACACTGCTCGTGAAACAATGGGTATGTTGAGGGATGAATTTGGTGAGCAGCTTATCTGTCGATTGGGCCCTGTGAGTTGGCCCCCAAGAGTTTGGGTTTTAACGCCTCTTGATTATTTCTTGTGGGGTTATGTCAAGTCGTTAGTCTGTGTGGGCAAGTCGAACACTATTGAAGCCTTACAGGATAACATAACACGCGTTATTCGTGGAAAACAGACCGAAATTCTCGAAAAAGTGACGAAAAATTGGACCTTCAGAATGGACATTTTGAGACGGAGCCGCGGACAACATTTACATGAAATTATCTTTAAAAATTAAATGGCAAAGACCAATTTATCGATTCCAATAACAAATTTTAATATATGATGCAAATTTGAGTGTTTTATTTGATTTTTAAAAAAAACTACGATTAAAAAATCGCTCTTTATTTTATCGCGCAAAAGTATTATTTTCTGCTACATTTAATGACCTCAGATTTTTAACAATGAAATTTAATTATTGCTTATGGAAATTTTCTTTGATATAGTCTGGTATATTTTTCTTCTTTACAAAATATTGTCCAATGGTATGTGATTGATAAATATGGCACTCCTGCTTGTATCCGCTCTCGTGGGATGATGCCAGCAGCTTACAGCAACAACGGCATTGTGCAAATTCTTGAACCTCACCTTTTGCCTTTTTATAAATTGAAAAAAAAAAAACTCCCTCTCTCTCTCTCTCTCTTTTTCTTATAATTGTTATTTTCCATGCACACACACGTTCACGTGATTGATGTTATGTTTAATCACGATCACGTGTGCATTGTGCGAGACGCGAACAGATCGTGATAAAAGCATACTTCTGGTTTATAGTACGGATTTAAAATTCGCCAGAAGCCTCATATTCGCTTTAAAGCCGGGTATAGTTAGTTCTTTTCAGGAGGAAAAAATTCCACTGGACATTCTTTTTTCGTGAAATATTTAGCAGCATTGGCAGCTTTGCTCCAATTGATTTCCAACACCAAAATCGGACACAACGTTTTGCATCATAATATGTTCAATAATATATTGGCAAATTATAAAATTGTGTCCTTTTTTACTAATATTTCATTTCCCAAGACTCTAAATGTATTATCGAATATATTATGATGCAAAAATGTAAGTTATTCCAATTTCATTGTTGGAAACCAACAACAGAAGATTGGCGTTGCCACTTAAGAAAATTTTTTACGCGAAAAAATAGTACTATCTGGTGGAAAAATTTATCTCTAAATTTCACGACCATTTCTTATGTAGTATCATAGCGAAAAGTCAACATAGTACCAGCCTTAAAGTTTCTTTTAATGTAACATTTTTTTAGATTTTACTGTGAATTGAAGCAAACTTCAAACTCCTTTAAATCTGAAAATATATATGTTCCATTATAATTTCATTACTAATTTTTTGTGTTACAAATAAAAATTGTTTTTGCAGCAAAATGACATGATGGCACACATTTGTCAACATATTTAAAAAATAATTTTTTATGTAAAAGAAAAAAAGAGAGTTTTGATTGTCAAAAGTGATAAAAGAATATTAAAAAATAATTTTATTAGCAGTAAATTTTACTATGCAAATTATCGATTTCTGGAGGCTAATGGAGATAAATAGCATGCAAAACATATTATCATTTGAACTCCGATAATATTTTTTAATGACGGTGGTAGTTTTTGATTATGAATTTTTAACTGAATCAATCGAACAAATTTCCATATTTGACACACTTCTGATGTAAGTCATACAAATATTGTATATAGATGAAATGATATATTTAATATTTTAATTGAAATCAACTTTAAATTTTTTTAAATTCCTTGTAAAATAAAATAAAGTGATATATATATATATAATAACGCAATATTGGTTAATAGTAGCGAATGCGAACGTTTAGGAACGACCTGCGCGTTGGAGCACTTATTTATTTTCATCCTTTTACATCATTTAAATATACTTATTGAAACTTCATATAACCCAGATTGGCCTTCGTATTTTCTGCGACATTTAATTCAAATCATATTAACGGTTTAGATCCTACAGCTTTTTTACTGCAACTGTGTATTCGATGGCCATTATGTGTACCAGCCCTTTTGGATTATATATATCACTGCGCATGACCTCCCAGTAAATGTATTTTTTCCATTAAACATAAATGTTAATTTTCTATCAGCATACCCATCGAATGAATATAAAATAATCATGATATTCGAAAATATTTAATTCGGATTTTTTAATTTTTATAAGGTTACATTTGTCGGATTTATAATATAAAAATGCATACAAACGTATCACACCTAATATAGTATTTCTACTGGAAGGTAAGCGTTTTTCTGCTTAGCTAACAGGCAAGTCATATTTGCGTTTAATTTCCTGTCTTATAGATAACTGTTTTATTTGTTAGCAAGTGTTAGGTATCCACAGTATGAGCGCTGAGGCAATTTGAGGTCGACATTAAGACGCTGTTTTATTTAATAATTTATATTATACAAGCTGTTGGAATATAATTGTATCTGTCTAATCTTTTCAGCATTATTTTCTTTTTTATCTAATATCTTCTCAGATTCTAAAATCAATGATTGTTAAAAATATATGTCGATATTCGATATTCAATTGTACGCTAAAATCTTATAACGATAATTGCAAATACCTAAATTTATATCTTATTCTATCAAATATGAGCTACAAATTTTTGTTTTATTTTCGTGGCTCCTTTTTGAGTCCGCCAAACCAAATTGCCTCCCAATGTTGATAAAACAGCGATCGACTTTGTGAGCGATCTCACCGTTCTCTACTTTATTTTTGCGACTAATTGGAAATCGTATCACAATCAATACATAAAACTCAAATTATTTGAACACTCTCGATTTCCCTAACGTACACTAAACATATATTAACATATATTGGCATAAAATGTACTACTAAAAGTTAAATTTTCTAGACGATTTTGTTTTCAGAGATTTTTTCTTTTTATCAAATAATTTAATTTTTCTGTGAATTTCTTTATGATTGTTATGGTTTAAATTTTTGTTTGCGTTGCAACGATTTCGTGGTTGTGAAAGCATCTACGCACAAACTTGGTTTTGTCGGGTTTTGGTACAGATTTGCATTACAGTTTTACCGATTTCTTATTTAGTTAGTTGGAAACTTAATTTCGAATTGCTGGCGGCAGAGGTATACAGTTATGCTTTTGGTGCCCAGGAATGTTAAATGTGTGCTAATTTTCTATCGCTTGAAATACAGCGAATTGGTTGAATCCTACCTTATTTCCCTCACAGATTCTGTGGGCTTGCATTTAATCATTTATTTCCATCCACACGTATTTCCCATCCACTTGTTGGCCAGGGTATCACTTTATACAAAATCCGAACAAAATCAAATGTCGATAGTTCGTTTACCGGATTCACAGACGACTTGTCCTGAAAAATGAATATGAATTTGTTACAGTAATTTCAATATTTTTCAGACTAAAAAATAAGCTTACTTTTTTCAGAAAAAAATCGTTTATTAATTCTTCCTCTACGAACGGTTTCCAACCGCAGTCAAAATTTTACAATCTTTGCAAATCACTGCCGACTTGTCAGTACCGACACTATTTATGTAAGTTAACACAAACAAAATTGTAAATTCATTTAGTTAACATAAACACAATTACATATTAATATTTTTGACTTATTAACGTTCATTGACCTAAGATTGGCAATAATTGCAAGATCAGCGTCTGCAATTAATGCCAATTCAAAATTATTATTAAATCACGCCACTATGTAAAGGCATTATGATAAGAATATAATATAAGAATTTTGTTAGTTTAAGGTCAGTTTAAGAAATTTAACTCAATAAACACAACGGTCGTAAAGACCAATAAAAAAACCAATTTTTTTCAGTTCTTACACGACGTAAGAACATAACTTGTAATTCTTTTTCTTTGTTAACCCGACTTTTGCCAACACAACTCTTTTATTTTTTATCTAATTTTCACTGTGTGTGGCACTTCACCAACTGTCCAATATAATATGTCATTGCGCTTTTTTTCAGCTTTTTCCTAAAAATTTTGATAGGTCAGACATCTTTTTCAATTTTTATACTTTCTTTTTGTATAACGTGCTTATAAAATTTGGTATTTTTATTTCTCGTATTATCTGTAGGATCATTCGTACCGCCTTTTGAATTTATGAATGAATTCATTTAGCGGCACCAACCGACAATTGAAACATCTGCAACAAAGCAACAAAGTCGATGGAAACGTACAGACCAATTATTTTTCTTGGGAAACAAAGTTGAGATGATTAGAGAGCAAAGAGAGTAAGATGTTTTGCTCTCCTCCTTACTCTCTTTACACGAAAGCTCCATTACCATTTTGGCTGCTATTTTTGTAGATTGTAGTAGGTTGATCAATAAAGTATGAATACCATTACATATAACGTTCAATGCTAAACTATTAAGGGTTTACATTAAAAAAGAGAGTGAGAGGTGACAAAATTACGCTTTTGAGTGAACGTCGGAAGTAAGCGAATTTCACTTCACAGAAAAACAATTGGTCTGTACATTTCCGTTCTTTGTTAGCAAATCTAGTTTTTCTCTTTTCAGAGTAAACTTTTTGTGAAAGATTTCGAAATTCAAAACTTTCCCATACCGTAGAGTAAACAATAACAAGTGAAAGCATTTGCTATTGAAAACTGTGGAATATTTTAATAACGATGTAATGATTTTACTCATTTTCTAAACTATTTCTCTCTAATCGGATAAAAACGGGAAAGAGAGGAGACGTCAAATTGGCTATATTGTAATTGTTGTCAGCTATTTGTTACTTATTTATATATTGCCGTAGTTCTGGCTGCAAATAAATCTATTTGGAAGTAAATGCATTACAATAACGACATTTTCATTTTACTCAACGTTCTCAAGGTAAAATTTTTATCCGCTTCGTTATTTGAACGCCACCAGACGACCATCATTCCCACAATTTTTGTCCAGAGTGAATAAAATTCTCTTGATATATTTTTTACTCTATGCCCATGCTGCGAAACTGTGAAATTCGAATGTATGAGCTCACGGGATGATAACAAATTAAATTCAAAGAGATTTAAAAACGTTAATCACCTCAGTACAACTTAAGCTTTCACATATTGCAAAAGCTATAAAAAAAATATTTTGTTTTCGAGGTCTTTACGACCAACTTTATTTAATCACCTCACTATACAAGAGCCAGGTAATAATTAAGTTTGAGAACCAGGCAATACTCTTTCATAATTTTAAACATTCACAATAACCAAAATAGTGGAATAAGTGCAACAAATATTTAATATTTGTAAAGTTTTTGATTAAAAGTAATAAATAAATAAATTAAATAAGTTTCGAAACTAAAACATAAGAGTACTATATTTTTTCACAGCCATTTGTGTGCTCTCAATGACAATATTCGTGTGCTATCTGAGTGTTTTTGCACAGGCAGCAGCATATTTTCATCAAGGATTTATATTTTTGGTCTCTGGGATCGAATGATCAAAAGGTGACAAAACACTGTTGGGTAACGATGATCTAAAGTATGATATTTAATAGAAAAATCTACAGAACAAAATTTTTTTTCACTACGGATGAAGTTTTAATATTTCTATGATATCCACCAAAATGTTTCCGCTCTTAGGATCCAAAAGGTGACAAAACGGGACCAATAAGAAACGAAAAGCATAAGTGCAAACATGTCAACAAATTCAAAATGGTATAAATTTAATTTTTAATTAATTAAAATCGCTTGGAAATGGTTGAAATTTTTTGACTTTTGAATTTTGACCACCACATTTCTGGTCCTGAAACACGAAGTCCAAAAGGCGACAAAAAAGGACTAATGGGGAATGAAATTGGGCATAAGTTTTGAAACTAAAATATAAACAAAAGCGATGAAACAAAAACCATTTGAAAACCAATAAGTTTCTGCTCCTAGAATTCAAAGTTCAAGAGATGACGAAAAAAGTGTAATGGGAATGAAATATACAAGTGTGGAAAACACGTTAACACTTTCCAAAGAGTGAAAATTTAGTTTTGTTGGAACAAAAACCTTTTGACTATGGTTGTAAAATTTTCGTTCTTTGGACTTCAATCAATACGTTAAATAAAATTTAATTTCAATCAAAAATATATGGTATAGTCTTTAAGAAATTTGTGGTTGTGGTTGTAGTATTGCTCCAAAGTAAATATGTGTCATCCAATGAGATTAGTGTTATTCGGCACCATTTCCATTCACCAAATTATTTCTAAATTGATGAGAAACATAAATGATGGATTGTTTTGAACATTTTCTTGAGCAGCAGTAATGTTTTCAGCTGATCTTGCAGTACGTTGTGGTCCATGCTTGGCCTCATCAGCTACAGACCCTTTCTCTTCGAAATCATTCACAACACGATAAATGGTGCGTCTTGTTGGCAAGTTGTTTCTCCCAAAGATTTTACGTAACTTTCTCATCGTCACAGTAATCGATGATCGATTTTGATAAAATGTTTTAACGATTAAAACACGTTGGTTTATCGAATATGTTTCCATAATAAATCTGCCACGTCTCTACTTTACGACTGCCAAATATGAATTGTCAAGACTAATGTTTACCAAAATGGCGGCAAACAAAGTAGTATACCTTCCCGAAGGACACCCTGTATTTATTAAGAAGTGTAGTTAAATAGTGTAGTTAAATACAAATTTGTTATAGTTGTATTTTCTGGAAAACCAAATTTATTCAAACATCCTCGAAAAATATATAGGTGCAATGGCTTTCTCACAATTTCTTCTGGTTTTTCCAAGGCTCATATGAGACAATTTTAACGTAATCACTTAGTGAGATATGAGCTGTTGTTGAAGAACATTTTGTTCGAAAGCTCACATTTGAGTCAAAACTTTTGTGGTAAGCTTAAATTTAAAAGCTTTCACTAAATAAATAACACTTCAGATGGCAGATATTCAACAGCCTTGCCAGGCCGGCGGTTTTGAAGCCACTAAATGAATAACCCTATAATTAACACTACACTTTTTCACTTTTATGATTCACTATAACCACTGAAGAACAAAGCAAAATATTTCAGAGATAATAAACCAAAACAGTGGAATCAAATAAAAACAAAAATACAATTTTGTAAAATTTTTAATAAAAATAAAAACTATATATATAAAAATC